>SJXQ01012608.1:0-118422 GCA_006408695.1 Aepyceros melampus
AGAAGGGAAGTAAAAGCCCAACTGCTTTGCTGCTTGCACTGGTTGATTTACTATCAAAGAAAATGTAAAATCCTCACTTTTAAAAATGTCAGGAGAAATACCCTAGGAATTTTAAAAGATAGAAATACATTTTATTATCATGTTCTTCACTTGGCTATTCTCATGAACAGTACTATCAAATAAAAAGAGTTCAGTCAGCAAATAGATTTCAAAATATATTTTTAAGCATAAGGAGAGTTCACATCTCTTTAACTATTTTGAACACAGCTTAATAAGTGAATACATTACTTTCACACTCTCAAAGTATATAATTATGCACTGAAGACCATAGCATGAAGATTTAATTTATTCACAAAAGGTTCTTAGAATTGCTTACAAATGCATTACCTGTTCTGTGATTCAGTCATGCAGTATCAAACTTATTAATGTTCCTATTAATACAACTTGTACTTGAGACAGAAAATATCTTAAAGTTTCTTGCAGCAGATGTTTGGCCAATCCTCAAACCTATGTCATCATTTTGAATCCATAACTTTATCACATTCAGAAAAATCTCAGATTTGGAAATAGCCAGATGAGGGAGGAAATTGTTGTAATCCCCAATGCTATGTTGATTGTGATACCAACCAGAGATCTTGGCTTTCCCTAAGCAACAGAAATTGACTAGAGGCCAGACAAGAAATTCAGATAAGGCTTTTTGGGGCCCCTGCTGCAGCAGTGGAAAGTGAGAATGAACAACAGGTTCTCTTGCTTACTTGTTCCCTGAAGGAGGGGGTGCAAGCTTGTTCCTTTTATGGGGTGAGGATAAGGGTGTGTCTAAGGGTGAGATTGGAGGGTAGTTAGGTAGTTTGCCCACCCATTTGTGAAGTTGTGAACAGTGCGGGGGCTCTGCCGTACCCAGTTTTTGCTTTAGGCTCCTCAAAATTCACAGTTGGATTTTCTTTTTTTTTTTTTTTTTTAATCTTTTGTTCAGAATTTGCCCCAACTGCACATGCATGCAGTTATTTTAATCTCTTGTAGTTTCTTTGTATTTTGTTGCCCCAGGAGACATTTGTCCAGGTGCAAGCATTACAGTACTATAACAAAGGGTCTCAGGTCCCAGTGCCTAGGCCTCTCTCAATAACAAAACTAAGCCTGGTGTATTTACCACATATCTTCCAACCATGGTACTTTGTAAGTAGCAACTTCCTAAAGGCAACTCTTTCCTGACAGAAATTGGACACCGTGTTTGCAAAGGAAAATAGTGTATTCTTAATTACAGTGGTCATTTCTAATTGGGAAAAAAGAAATACATTATATATAAAACACCTTACTAAGTACAAGTGTTAAATATGTTATTTTAAAGTAAGGTTTACCACCCAAAATCCATAGCTGTGGAGAGGAAAGATTTCTTGTTTCTCAGTGGGTAAAGCCAAGGAAGTTGAAAAGGGAAGCTCACTTTTTCAGAGACATTTGTCCAGAAGCTTGGTCTAGGTAACTTCACCAATATGTGAGCTTGCTTTGTGTGAGATGTAAAGAAATTTATTTGCTTTTCTATACATTGTTCCAGATCTTTTTATGCAGAGCGTGGTTGGGAGAATGTTAGGGGTGGCTTGATGGTTCCAGTGTCACATTCTCATGTGTTAAGACATTTACTTACCACTGAGGTGCCCACCAATTTTTTTCCCTTTAAAAAGACGAATAAGGCTCCAAACTTCCTGTCTCCTTTAGAAAGACATGAAATGGTCAGAAGTGCTCTTGTGTTTCTAAAATAATAACAATGTAAGTCTAGCATGCTATTTGGACTTCCCAGGTGGCTCTAGTGGTAAAGGACCTGCCTGCTAATGCAGGAGATGTAAGAGACACAGATTCTAACCCTGGTCGGAAGATCCTCTGGAGGAGGGCATGGCAACCTACTCCAGTATTCTTGCCTGGAGAATCCCATTGAGAGAGGAGCCTGGCAGACTACAGTCCATGGGGTCGCAGAGTCAGACATGACTGAAGCTACTTAGCATGCACACACAGCATGCTATTTGGTACATCATGCAGACAAGCATACTTTGGCTTAAAATGCAAATACAATGCCAATGTTGGGTTCTCATTGTTTCTAAGTCAAAATTTCAAATTATTACCACATCATACAATGTCACCCATTTCTCTCTACAATTATCTTTAATATTTTATGCTAATGATAATTTTTTATGCCCCAGCCATATTATTCTTCCTTCAGTTTCTTCAATGTGATAAGCCACCATCCCTCAAGACCTTCTTTATATGCTGTCAGCTCTGCATGGAAAGTTACCCAAAAACACATCACAATTTTACTGAACTTTCCATCTTACATATCAGAAGTTGAATCTTACTTTTCCAAGAAACCCTTACATATATTCTTGCACAGTATGGACAGGAAAGTAGAATCTTCATCAGTTAAGTTCAGGGGCTTAGATTTTATGCTTGGCCATATGTATCTCTGGTAGGAGGTTGAATAAACTGTTCATTTGAGTGAATCACTGGGCCCTCAAGTAATTGTCAACAGCCCACAAGTTGAGGTGAGATGGACCCAAGTTCAAATCCAGACTTTGCTAACTATTAGTAGTGTAATATGGGAAGTATGGGAAAGTAGTGTAGTATGGGAAATTCATGTAACCTCTCTTATAGTCTATTCAGCATTTCTGTTGAATGGGTGAGTGTGATGATGGTGATGGTGATGATAATTATGATGCTGATTATTTTATAGGGAATAGATGAGGTGTGGATGAGGAATGCAGATTAGGGATAAGACTAGAGGAAGCTTCTTGTTGGAAGAAGGAGAGCAGAAGTTGTTCTTGCTCATTTCTCTTCCTTCCCTGTTTACCTGAGCTAGCAATGTTGAAAGGTTAAGAGGCATAGTTTAGATTCCCTCTACCTCATTTGATAAAGTAGTGATTCTAAAACTCATGTATGTCAGAATCATCATAGTTTCAGGTTCAATAAATTTAGAGTTTCCAAGAATGTGCATTCTAACAAAAACCCCAGATACACAGACTAACTTTAAGAAATAGTAGTATGAAATCAGCTACACTCATGGCTGATTCATGTCAATGTATAGCAAAATGAATACAGTATTGTAAAGCAAAACAAACTAAAAAATAAAAATTAATTAAAAAAAAAAATAGTCCTGTGCTGGAGAAGAACATACTCATAAATGAGGGCCAAAGCTGACTTGTTCTTATTGTAGAATTAAAGCAATAGAAGGGTTGCCAGACACCAGTGATCTTCTTCACAGATAAGAAAAATAAATCCTATAATGGAACAGTCCAAGGATACACTGGACTAGATAATATATCATGTTAGTATCAAAACCAGTTCCCAGACCTGGGGTCCTGTCTCCTATCTTGTCTTCATTTTTTTCTCTGGCATATGGGGAATAACACAGATCTTTTCTAATATTATTGAGGCCATATTTAGATGAAACTTTTAGAAACATTTGAAGTTAGAAATGTAGATAGGAACACTCCTCATGTTGTGAGCAAAAATAGCAACAACAACAACACCACATTAAAATTCATGTACCCTGACTTCCTGTCCCAGGAAGGGAAAAGTTAGCACTGTATCCTAATGTTCCTTTGCTTTGCATGGAAGGAAGAGCATTTACATGCCTTTCCACTGTCTAAATTGTGGGGTTGCAACACTGAAGAATCTTGGCAACTCCATTGAGAAACCTTGGATACTCTTGCATAAGTCACTCTCAGTCTTATATAGCTATCCTGGGGCATTTTGAAAACCTCACTGAGTCACAGAGAGAAGATTATGGAATAAGAAATTCCCACAGTATTGTCACAAGGCAGAATTGCATATTCATGGAGAGTCTGCGTGAGCATCTGCTTTCCTCTTTCCCTTATGTGTTTTCAAAATATTTCTCCAGCCTCATACTACAAGCCAGTGCAGTTGCCCCCTAATTGGTCATGCTCTTGGCCCTCACTGTGTCCCAAGACTACCTAATTATCTTGTACATTTTCATGTAAATTCTAGGTTACCTTGTGAAGATGAGGCCAATGTCTTACCACAAAATTAAATAATTTGATACTTCCACTAAGAGGAGATATTGATTCTTCATTTACCATATATGAAGCTCAGGGCAATGTGTTTTGTATGCATTGTTTTATTTAATTCTCTCAAAAACTCTCTGAAGCAAGTATTTCCCCCAGTTTCACAGGACATTACTGAGGTATCGAAAAGTTGATTGGTTAAATAGTTGTTCAGGGCCCACAGCCAGTTACTGCAGTTAGTATGATTTGCCTTTTTTTGCCTGATATTAACAACCGTTCAGGAGAGAAATATTTTTTAAAGCTGACCCTTGTCAAAGTTGGAAAGTAAGCAGGGAATTTGGTAGATGAAACCATTAAGTACTAAAGTGTGATATTTAGTCTTCAAAATTAATTATCTAGCCCTGTCTTGCACTCCACTCCAGTATTCTTGCCTGGAAAATCCCATGGACCGAGAATCCTGGTGGGCTGCAATCCATGGGGTCGCTAAGGGTTGGACACAACTGAGTGACTTCACTTTCATTTTCCACTTTCATGTATTGGAGAAGGAAATGGCAACCCACTGCAGTGTTCTTGCCTGGAGAATCCCAGGGATGAGGGAGCCTGGTGGGCTGCCATCTATGGGGCCACACAGAGTTGGACATGATTGAAGCGACTTAGCAGCAGCAGCCCTGTCTTGATTCATTTGAAAAAAAAAATTGATGTTTAAGTCATAACTACCCATATCTAAAAGAAGATGCTCAGGTCTGATTCAAAGAAAAGAAAAAAGAAAACACAGTAGACATAAGTTTTGAAATAAAGTATTAAAATTCACCTCTCTTAAACTTTCTTTTTTTGTTGTTTTGTTTTGGTTTTGGTTTTTGCCTGCGAGGCATGTGGGATCTTAACCCCGCAACCAGGAATCAAACCCACACCCCTACTTGGAAGATGAAGTCTTAACCATCAGACCATCAGGGAAGTCAAAAACTTTGCTGTTTTTCTCTTGTGTTCTTATACTCAACTAATGAACAAAAATTCTGCCTATGACTCATTGAACTCAGTGCTAAGAATATTCTATTTCTTTTTCTCTTTGCCTGGATTTTTTCTTTTCATGTAGTGGGATACATCTGTCCTAATTCCTCCAGACATTTTGATTATTATATTTTCTTTTAGATATAATACTGTTGTTGTGTAGCACTGTATAGAAAATATTTATTGAAAATTATAATATTAGTAGTCAGGAGCCTTGTTGTTAAGCTCCTAAGATTGATGACTATCCAATGTTTTGTTCAATAAATATAAAATAGAGTATTTCGCAAATCATTATATACTATCATTTGAGTTCCATGCATGCTATTTATACGAATAAACTATGTTCATGCTCCAGGATAGTATTTTACCTGAGTTGTTGTATAGTCCTGTTGATTCACTTGTTGCATCACAGTGTTTCAATTTTAATATTAAAATTTAATTATACACTCCAAAACCTCTGACAGTATAAAAGTTTTCTTGATTATCAAAGCACTAGATATGAGTATTTTAAAAGATTGATTTCTATTATGTATATAATCCTATTTATATTTTGAAGTTTCAAATTATAGGTATAGTGCAGACTTTTTATTACTCTGCGCTTTGAGAATTCTGAATATTGTAACACACCCTATTAGAATTGATGTACTGTATCATTGCATATTATAGATAAACTCATATACCCCTAATGTGAGAGGGGTTATAAAATTGAAATAGAATAATATTTTTTTCCGGTTTCTTTGATGCTTTATGCATTTCATTTATCAAAAACAACAACAACAGCATAAAATGGTCAGTAAAATATTTATTAGAACTTCAAAAATCTCTAAAAACATAAATTGAATGGTGTCATATCTGGGCTTTTTTATAAACCACCTTGCTTTAGAATACAACAGTCCAGCATTTTTTGAGTATATGTGTCTTTGGAAGCCAGCTACTTCAATTTAGCATTAGAAAACATTTTCACTTTTCATTAAATTCTTAGAAATTTATGTATGAATTACTAATAAAATTTTAGTAGTAAGAAATAAAATGTTACAGAATATGTGGTAGCTTTGCAATTATTTTATATAAAAAGGTTTATAAGGCTTTTACATATTTGGCTAGAACAGAGCTGCTGAGCCTATGCATTTCTTTAAAAGCTAGCCTTTATAAAACTGAGACATTTCCCAAAATTTTCTATTAGTAGTATCTCCTTTGTGACATTATCTTTGTGCTCTTGAGTGGCTATGGTCTGAATATTGTGTCTCTCCAAATTTTATGTGTGAAGTCCTAACCCCTGAGGATGATGGGATTCCAGGTTTTAGAAAGTAATCAGATTTCAAAGGTAGATTCCTCATGAATGGAATTAGGATGTTTATAAAAGTAGCTCTAGAGGGATCCTTGACCTCTTCTGCCATGTGAAGACACAGGAAGATGGAGATGGTGGTAGCTTTTAGCAAGGAACAGGGCCTCCACCAGAAACATGACCATGCTGACTTGATCTTGGACTTCACAGCCCCTAGAATTCTGATCAA
This sequence comes from Aepyceros melampus, assembly GCA_006408695.1. Taxonomy (NCBI): domain Eukaryota; kingdom Metazoa; phylum Chordata; class Mammalia; order Artiodactyla; family Bovidae; genus Aepyceros; species Aepyceros melampus. The sequence continues at coordinate 6,530 of SJXQ01012608.1, forward strand.
TAATAAATTGTTATTATTTATAAGCTACCTAGACTGAAGTCCATCTTTAAAGCACTCCAAAAGTCTTATGCTATAGGAAGCATGATCCATTGTGGAACAGAGGACTTCATGAACAAATCTCTATTAACTTAAAACTTTTAAATACAGCATTCTCATTTGTTTAAGCATTCACAGAATTAAAGAGAGTTAGGATCTTGCTCTAGATTAGGTTTTGGCTTAAAGGAGCATTGTGGCTAATTTGGTCTATCCAGACCATGAAAACTTTCTCCATATCAGCAATAAGACTCTTTGCTTTCTTATTATATGTGTGTTCCCTGAAGCAGCAGTTTTAATTTGTTTCAAACCTTTTCTTTGCATTTATGACCTGGCTAACTGCTTGATACATGAGACTATTTTGACCTGTCTCAGCTTTTGACAAGCCTTTCTCACTAAGCTCAATATTTCTAGCTTTCGATTTAAATTTAAGAAATGTGTGATTCTTCCTTTCACTTCAGAACTTAGAGGTCATTGTAGAGTTATCAACTGGCTTAATTTTAATACTTTTTGTTTCAGGGAATAGGGAGACCCAAGAGAAGGAAAGAGGAAGGGTAATGACTGATGGGTGAAGGGGTGAGAACACACACAGTATTTATTTTATTACATTTACCATATTATGTGGGCATAGTTTGTGGCACCCTAAAACACGTAACAATGATAATATCAAACATGATGTTTGACATAAAATACATAAAAATATAATAATGATAAAAATTTGATATAAGAATTACTGAAAAATGATGCAGAGGTATAAAATGACCAATGCTGTTGGGAAAATGATACCCATGGATTTGATGGATTCAGACTTGCCACAAATCTTGAATTTATGAAATATGCACTACCTAAAAGTCCTTAAAGTAAAACAAGGTCTTCCTGTGAATGAGCATGTGACAGATTAAATTATATTTCTTTTTTTAAAAACAACTTTTCAGCATCCAGTTCTTTAACCCAATTCTTGACAAAAAGTCAGTTAGTAATACTAAATTATTAACATTTATGTATTTGTTTCAGTCTTTTCATTGCATTTGATTTTTTCTTGTTATGTGAGCTATCTTTCATAAATAACTACTTTTGATATGTTTTCCAAGAAATTGTGCCATTCAGCCCCTAAAATTGATTTTACCCTAAAATCACTTGCTTTAATCTCTTCCATGAGAGGTTTTAGTAACTGGCAATTGCTAGCTGATGCACTGCTTAATGAGTCATATGATCCATAATTCAATAAAATTTTCACTGATATTTAGCATTTAGTCGTATATTTTCACAGTAAGAGATAGGAGGAAGACAGTATTATCTTTTATGTTCTTAAATAATGATTATTTCAAACTATATTTTCTAGGAAAAATGTTATTCCAAAGTATGTCCTGTGTAATCAATATATTTTCTAGAGCTGGACTTAATTCCTATAAAATCCATAAAAACCAAGGAGAGAGTTTGTGTGAGAACAAGAACATGGTACAAAGTGTGAACTTGAAGAGCTTAAGAAAACTACAGCAGAATTCCTGAGGTTAAAAAGGGCAGTAAAAAAAAAAAAAAAAATTCTTACTTCATTAACTTTATTTTCTTTATATTTCAAGAGCTAGGTGAATTTTCAGAATGTTACATTTTTTTTTTAATCTTTGAAGCTTTTCACACATTGTTTTGTGTAGAATACTTTTCTGCCATGCCTTATCTTACTGTACTTATCCAAATCTCATTAATCTTTCAAGACTGAAATCAAGTTTTACATCATTTGGGAAAATAATTTTGAGCCTCATTTTGTGCCTTTCAATCAGAAAAAGCTTCCTTGCTTCCCTTCCTCTGTGGCATCTTGTGGTTACATTTACTATAAATGTAGTATAAATGTATTTATACAATTTATAGTTTCATAAATATGCAACTATAAATGTAATTATAATGTTAAAATATAGCCTAACTTAGTTATTTAGTTTTTGTTCCTATGCTAGACTAAAAGCTCTTTGATGGCAATAAATTTATGTCATTCATGTCTATCTCTGATTTCTCTTGAGTTGAAAATTATACAGATAGATATATAGAGGCAAATCCATAAACAACTTTAGTTAACTGACCCAATGTAAAATATTATTTCTTAAAAATTAGAGTAGAACTTGAATGAATATGAGAGAAAACCCCAGCATCCTGAAAGCTTAAAATAGACAAAATATGCATCAAGATAATGAGTCATTATCAGATTCTTATTTTCTTATACAACTCTCTATGCTGCTGCTGCTGCTAAGTCGCTTCAGTCGTGTCCGACTCTGTGCGACCCCATAGACGGCAGCCCATCAGGCTCCCCCGTCCCTGAGATTCTCCAGGCAAGAACACTGAAATGGGTTGCCATTTCTTTCTCCAATGCATGAAAGTGAAAAGTGAAAGTGAAGTCGCTCAGTCGTGTCTGACTCTTAGTGACCCCATGGACTGCGGCCTACCAGGCTCCTCCTCCATGGGATTTTCCAGGCAAGAGTATTGGAGTGGGGTGCCATTGCCTTCTCCGACAACTCTCTATCAGTTCAGTTCAGTTCAGTCGCTCAGTCGTGTCTGACTCTTTGTGACCCCATGAATCGCAGTACGCCAGGCCTCCCTGTCCATCACCAACTCCCGGAGTTCACTCAGACTCACGTCCATTGAGTCCGTGATGCCATCCAGCCATCTCATCCTCGGTCATCCCCTTCTCCTNAATGTCTCTGCTTTTGAATATACTATCTAGGTTGGTCATAACTTTTCTTCCAAGGAGTAAGCGCCTTTTAATTTCATGGCTGCAGTCACCATCTGCAGTGATTTTGGAGCCCAAAAAAACAAAGTCTGACACTGTTTCTACTGTTTCCCCATCTATTTTCCATGAAGTTATGGGGCCAGATGCCATGATCTTCGTTTTCTGAATGTTGAGCTTTAAAGCCAACTTTTTCACTCCCCTCTTTCACTTTCAACAAGAGGCTTTTTAGCTCCTCCTCACTTTCTGCCATAAGGGTGGTGTCATCTGCATATCTGAGATTATTGATATTTCTCCCAGCAATCTTGATTCCAGCTTGTGTTTCTTCCAGTCCAGCGTTTCTCATAATGTACTCTGCATATAAGTTAAATAAGCAGGGTGACAATATACAGCCTTGACGTACTCCTTTTCCTATTTGGAACCAGTCTGTTGCTCCATGTCCAGTTCTAACTGTTGCTTCCTGACCTGCACACAGATTCTCAAGAGGCAGGTCAGGTGGTCTGGTATTCCCATCTCTTTCAGAATTTTCCACAGTTTAGTGTGATCCACACAGTCAAAGGCTTTGGCATAGTCAATAAAGCAGAAATAGATGTTTTTCTGGAACTCTCTTGCTTTTTCCATGATCAAGCAGATGTTGGCAATTTGATCTCTGGTTCCTCTGCCTTTTCTAAAACCAGCTTGAACATTAGGGAGTTCACGGTTCACGAATTGCTGAAGTCTGGCTTCGAGAATTTTGAGCATTACTTTACTAGCATGTGAGATGAGTGCAATTGTGTGGTAGTTTGAGCATTCTTTGGCATTGCCTTTCTTTGGAATTGGAAAGAAAACTGACAACTCTCTATACTCACTGGCTAAATAGAAATGTTAGCAAGATGAAATAGGGTATATTTATAGGAAAGCATGAGAGCAATTTGTTATGTTAAATATCTAATTTCTTGAACAGATGTTCTTCCAGTACTTCTTTAGGTGTGCTCATTCGCTCCATTGTGTCTCACTCTTCCTGACCCCATGGACTGTAGCCCACCAGGCTGTCCATGAAATTTCTCAGGCAAGAAAACTGGAGTGGGTTGCTATTTCCTACTCCAGGGTTCGTCCCAAGCCAGAGATCAAACCTGTGTCTCCTGCATCTCCTGCGTTAGCAAACAGATTTTTTTACCACTACACCACCTGGGAAGCCCACTTTTTTAGGTAGGGTCTCTCAAAATAGACAAAATAATCAGAGAATTCACTTCTTTCCTCCACATTTCATTGTGTATTTTGAGAAAGAGATACAAATAACAAATTATGTGAAATATCACCTGTTTTAATAGTGATTTATTAGTTTCTTGTGCCTGCTATACAAAAATTACCACATAATTAGGGACTTAAAGAAATAGAAATTTGTTTTCTCACATTTTTGGAAGCCACAATTTCAAAGTCAAGATGTTGGCAAGGCTCTGCTATCTGGACAGAGAGTCTGGAGGGGTAGGGGGGAAATCCAAAACCTCTTTCTTACCTCTTTAATTTCTAGGTTTCCTTGGCCTGTGACAGCATCACTCACTTCTCAGTCTGTGTCTCCACATTACCTCCTGCTCTTCTGTCTGCTTAATCTCCCTGTGTATCTATTTTATAATGACATTTATTATGACATTTAGGATCCATCCAGACATCCCCAAATAGTCTCCTTATCTCAATGTCCTTAATTTAATTATATCTGAAAAGACCCTTTATCCAAATAAGGTAACATTCACAGGGTTTGGGGATTAGATCTTGGTGTCCATTATCAGCTTATCACAGTGATATGTACTATATGGAGGAAGAACATGGCACAAAGTGTGACTTGAAGAGCTTAAGAAAACTACAGCAGAATTCCTGAGGTTAAAATGGGCAGCAGGGAGGAAAGTAGAGTTATATTGATAAGAGGACATGCAAAGAGCATTATTCAAATGAGAGTCAGGAAAATTAGTGTAGTTAACATATACTCAATCAGAGGCTATTCTAGCACCAAAGTTAATTTCACACAAAACTTCCCTTTGAACAGCATTCACAACATAATTCCTGCCAGAATCATGATGAGACCCCAGAGAACCTTTGTGCATTTCAGTGTTTTCAGTCTGCTTTAGTCCAGACTGGTAGTTTTCTTAGTGGTAATGCTGTCTCAGAAACTTTGTATGTTTTTAAATGAGTTTGAGTCTATTCCAGTCTAGCAAATCAGAAAGCTACATCAGTACTTCTTTTCTGTAAAGTCTTTTCTTGTTTGGTTTATTCAGTACTATTTTAGGTGTGCCAAGCTTCTGTAGAACAATGTCCTTAGGTTCCTAGAAGCCCTTACTGCCATCTGTGAGAAGCAGAGTGAAATCATTGATCTCTCCTATCTTTAATGAATATTCCGTAAATACTTGTGTGTATGCATAGAATTTTATGACTGAATGTCAGAATAGGAACTATGAGAATCTCCTGGGAATTCTTAATTAAAATGCAGGTTCCAGAGCCCAATAAGTCTTACTCAGTTTGAAACTCTGACATTACATATTAGAAAAAAAAAGAAATTAGAAGGTCAATTATTCAGGCATATATGACAGCAACATAGAAAATTAAAATTAATTTTTAAATAATGAATTCATGCTAATAATAAAGATAAATGAAGAAATTAATAAAATAGAAACTAAATATGTAACATACATTATAACAAAAAGCTATCTGGGAAAATATGTATAAAATTAATAACATCTTAACATAATTGAACAGAAAAAGAGAAATTAAGTATAAATATCTAATGTAGAAAATGAAAAATAGAAATAAGTGCTGACCTTATAGCTACTAAAAAGATGGAAAGGTATTATGAACAATATGGCAATGCAGGTTTAAATAAAATGATGAATTCAGATAAAATCAAAATCTACTGATAATGATATAAGAAGATACAGAAAACTTGAATAATCATTAAATAAATCAAATTCCTATTAAAAATAAAATTCATGATTAATAAGCTTCAATAAACAATCCTAGGTGTAGCTGACGTCATTGATAAACTGAAACAAAATCATAAGTAGGAAATAGAGTTAACATGATGCAATTGCTTTCAGAGAATATTGAAAAAGTAACGTCTCTTCCTAAACACTTTTCTCTGTACTTTAACAATCTATGTTATCCAATTCAGGTTTGGCTCTTCATTACTCAGAAGTTAATAATTTGAGAGGCAAGAGTCAGTAGAAAGGAAAAATGCTTTAATCAGAAGCATGGAGTCTACACCCATCTCCACATGGTGTCTTGCCTACATAATCTGACTGTAGAAGTGTTAAAGGAGCCATGGGGGGAAGGGAGCTAATCATTTTCTAACTACTTAATTCTTCATTCTCATTCTTTTTATCCAGGAAAAGAATCAACAGTTTAGACAAGACGTGGTGTGTACTCAGGAGAACATAGGTCAGGAGTTAAGTCAAACTGCCTGGTGATCTCATTCCTATAGTTAGGTTCTTTTAAGGTTAGAGGCAAACAGAAATGGGCAAACAAGAAAAGAGGCAAAAGAGCTGCTTTCATCTATTCAAAGGAGATAGCACAATAGATAAGGAGAAAACTTTTGTACATAAATTTGCAAAAAAGCCCTAGATAGTCAAAAAATATGAGAAGATGCTCACTCATATATTATCACTGATATGAAAATTAAACCATAATAAGAAACAATTTTGTGTGGACCAGTATAGCTAAATTTAAGGAGGTTAACATAGCAAATTTTGGCAAATATATGAAGAAACTGAAATTTCTATGCAATGTTGAGAATGTAAATTCATACAATCACTTTGGAAAATTATTTTGTGTATTGTTACAGTAAAATATGCAAAGTAGTTTTTATTTTGTTATATGTATATCAGTTTAGTTCAGTTCAGTCGCTCAGTCATGTCCGACTCCTTGCGACCCCATGAATCACAGCACGCCAAGCCTCCCTGTCCATCACCAACTCCCGGAGTTCACTCAGACTCACGTCCATCGAGTCCGAGATCCAGCCATCTCATCTTCTGTCGTCCCCTTCTCCTCCTGCCCCCAATCCCTCCCAGCATCAAAGTCTTTTTCCAATGAGTCAACTCTTCGCATGAGGTGGCCAAAGTACTGGAGCTTGTATATAGACAGTGGAAATACATGCTTACATGCTGTCTCCCAAAATGTAAAAATCTATGTACAAAACATCATTTATGAAAGAAAAATCTTGATTTTTCACCAGCAGATACACTGAATTATATTCATACATTAAAATACTAGACAACAGTAATGAATAAGTTATTGCTACATTCAACAAATATGAATGAATACCATAAACATAATATTTTAAGAAGATATAACACATGTCCCAACACCAAAGTTCATATTTATGATACCATTTATATAAAGTCAAAAACAGGCAAAACATTTATGGTCATTGAAGTAGGATTACTAATTATATTTGTGAGATAGAGCCTAAAAAAAAAAAGTTTCAAATGTGGGAAATTTCATTTCTTTACGAGTGCTACTTAAAAAGAAATACCAATTTGTAAAAATTAAACACCTCTCTTTTACATATATATATATATATATATATATATCTCAGAGAAGGCAATGGCACCCCACTCCAGTACTCTTGCCTGGCAAATCCCATGGACGGAGGAGCCTGGTGGGCTGCTGTCCATGGGGTCGCGAAGAGTCGGACACGACTGAGCAACTTCACTTTCATGTTTCACTTTCCTGTGCTGGAGAAGGAAATGGCAACCGCTCCAGTGTTCTTGCCTGGAGAATCCCAGGGGTGGCGGAGCCTGGTGGGCTGCCGTCTCTGGGCTCGCACAGAGTTGGACACGACTGAAGCGACTCAGCAGCATATATATATATATATATATATATATATACACACATATATATTGTATGTGTTATACTGCATTTGAGTTGAATGTTTATAATAATTAAAGCAATAAGCAAAAGATATGAGCAAAAGTTGGCCTTTGAGACAGTAATTTTCTCTCAGATTTAAATACAGGTAAAAACCAACAATTATTTTAAATACATATCTGTTATTACATTAAATGTTTTATAAGTATCTTTAATGATTAATTTTAAAGGAAAAGGATTAAATTAAATAAAAATATTATCCAGTGGAATAGAAGGATTAGTAAGAGGTTCCATTTCCTGAAATTAAGAAAAAAGCAAATATGTTCTAGAAGTAGAGTGTGGTTGACTGTGGTGAATATTTCTGAGACATTCTGTGAGGTTAAGGACCCACCAGAAGCCTTTGGACTTGGCAGTTTGGGGAGCTATTGTTTACTTTTCTAGATTGCCTTCAAATGGTGTGGTAGAAACAAGCAAAGCCTCATAGAGATTTCAGATGCAAAGAATTTTAGAATCTTAAATGACACCAAGTCAAGCCCTCGCATATATTTTGAGCTGTGAGGCCAGCAGGAACGAACTTTGAAGGAAAACGTATTGAAATTAGTTGACATCACAATCCATGCTGAGATCACCAACATTAATGCTAGTGGACTGAAGGTGTAAAAACAAAGCACAGTCTTTTTGCTTTAAGTAATTAAGTCATATCCAGAACATATACAGATAGGATAATCTAATGAAATTAACTCATTTATGGAAATTCTTTCAAATATGTAATATAGAAACTCAACTGACATCTGACATATCTTATTAGTGAATATGACTAAAATTCTAACTTTAGGTGAAGACTCTTTTTACCTACTTTATTTCTTAGTTTTGAACATGAGAATTTAGAGACTTAAATCTTGCTTTATATCTGATTTTAAAATATTAAAATTTTATTAGATTGTGTATATTTGTTTATTATTTGGCTATTTATACCAATGTATGTGTTAATCCGGTAGAGTTTTCACATAAGGAATATTTAATAAGCAGTTATGATGAGTGCATACTGAAGATCTTACAATTCACATTTCCAGTCACATAGCTTTTTTTCTCTTTTCGAGACAGAAACTGTTGTCCTAAAGCAACTTGTTACAAAACATTTATACATTCATGGGACACACTGATGGAATTCCTAGCTGGTCACTACACCTGTGTCCTGGAATGGATGAAGAATTTTTTTTATTTTTAACCTAAAAAGGCTTTCAATTTTTATTTTAATCTTTTGAAATTGATGATGATTTCCTAAAAGAGACAGTTACTTAGGCACTAGAAAAGCAGGGGAAAAAATTCAGTGCCTTTTCTGTTTACCTATCTATGATTCCAACCAAACAATAAACTTATTTACTCTTTTATTATAATTCTTCCTTAAAAATATGCCTCACCTAATCTTCTGATGTCCATGTGTAGAGTCTTCTCTTGTGTTGTTGGAAGAGGGCGTTTGCTATGACCAGTGAGTTCTCTTGGCAAAACTCTGTTAGCCTTTGCCCTGTTTCATTCTGTACTCCAGGGTCAAATTTGCCTGTTACTCCAGGTATTTCTTGACTTCCTACTTTTGCATTCCAGTCCCCTATAATGAAAAGAACATCTTTTTTGGGTATTAGTTCTAGAAGGTCTTGTAGGTCTTCATAGGACCATTCAAATTCAGCTTCTTCAGCATTACTGGTCAGGGCATAGACTTGGATTACTGTGATATTGAATGGTTTGGAAATGAACAGAGATCATTCGGTTGTTTTGGAATTGCACCCAAGTACTGCATCAGGGACTCTTATTGACTGTGAGGACTGCTCCACTTCTTCTAAAGGATTCTTGCTCACAGTAGTAGATATAATGGTCTTCTGAGTTAAATTCACCCATTCCAGTCCATTTTAGTTCACTGATTGCTAAAATGTTGATGTTCATTCTTGCCATCTCCTGTTTGACCGCTTCCAATTTGCCTTGATTCATGGAGCTAACATTCCAGGTTCCTATGCAGTATTGTTATTTATAGCATCAGACTTCACTTCCATCACCAGTCACATCCACAGCTGGTTGTTGTTTTTGCTTTGGCTCTGTCTCTTCATTCTTTCTGGAGTTATTTCTCCATTATTCTCCAATAATATATTGAGCACTTACTTACCAATTTGGGTGTCCTATCACCTACCATCTTTCAATGTCCTATATTTTTGCCTTTTTATACTGTTCATGGGATTCTCAAGGCAAGCATACTAAAGTGGTTTGCTATTCCTTTCTCCAGTGGACCATGTTTTGTCAGAACTCTCTACCATGACCTGTCCATCTTGGATGGCCCTACACAGTACAGCTCATGATTTCATTGAATTAAACAAGGCCATGGCCATGTGATAAGTTTGATTAGTTTTCTGTGATTATGGTTTTCATTCTGTCTACTGAATGATGGATAAGGATAAAGGCTTATGGGAGCTTCTTGATGGGAGAGATTGACTGAGGGGGAAACTGGGCCTTGTTCTGATGAATGGGCCCATTCTCAGTAAATCTTTAATCCAATTTTCTGTTGATAGGTGGGGCTGTGTTCCCTCCCTACAAACTATGGTGGAGGTAATGAAGATACAACTGAGTGACTAAACTGAACTAGACTTTTCTGATGTACCAATTATATCACTTACCTTTCCCAGAAGATCTTGTAATTTATAAACAAGTTCTGAAGAGTTCAGGGAACTAATAATTATATATAGTATATTTTAGTCACTATATTTATAGTAGTCAAGATGAGTATAGATATGTTTTTCAGTCACTAAGTCATGTCTGACTCTTTGCAACCCCATGAGCAGCAGCATGCCAGGCTTCCTTGTCCTTCAATATATCCCAGAGTTTGCTCAGATTCATGTCTATTGAGTTGATGATGCTGTTCAACCAACTCATACTCTGTCACCCTCTTCTGCTGTCCTAAATCTTTCCCAGCATCAAGGTCTTTTACAATGAGTTTGCTCTTCATGTCAGGTAGACAGAGTATTGGAGCTCAGCTTCAGCAACAGTCCTTCCAATGAATATTAAGGCTTGATTTCCTTTAGGATTGACTGGTTTGATCATCTTGCTGACCAAGGAACTCTCAAGAATCTTCTCCAGCACCACAGTACAAAAGCATCAATTCTTCAGCACTCAACTTTCTTATGGTCCAACTCTCTGTACATGACAACTGGAAAAATCATAGCTTTGACTATATGGACCTTTGTTTGCAAAGTGATGTCTCTGCTTTTTAACATGCTGTCTAGGTTTGTCATAGTTTTTCTTTTAAGGAGCAAGTGTTTTTTAATTTCATGGCTGCAATCACCATCCACAATGATTCTGAAGCCCAAGGAAAGAAAATCTGCCACTGTTTCCATTGTTTCCCCATGTATTGACATGACATGATGGGAACAGATGTCATGATCTTAGTTTTTTCAATGTTGAATTTTAAACCTACTTTTTCACTCTCCTTTTTCACCTTCTTCAAGAGGTTCTTTAGTTCCTCTTCACTTTCTGTCATTAGAGTAGTATAATCTGCATATCTAAGATTGTTGATATTTCCCCCAGCAATCTTGAAAAGCACTCCGCTCAAAAGATATGGAATTAAGGGAAAGTTCATGGGTGATAAACTTGAAAACTTTAAGGTAAGTGATGGAAGTGAAACACTAAGACAGTATACTGGATGGTTTCATTTTATATGAAATGCCTTGGACATGCAAATTCTCAGGAGCCAAATGTATATTCAGTTCAGTTCAGTCAATCAGTTGTGTCCGACTCTTTGCGACCCCATGAATCTCAGCACACCAGACCTCCTTGTTCATTACCAACTGCTGGAGTACACTCAAACTCACATCCATTGAGTTGGTGATGCCATTCAGCCATCTCATCCTCTGTCGTCTCCTTCTCCACCTGCCCCCAATTCCTCCCAGCATCAGAGTCTTTGCCAATAAGTCAACTCTTCGCATGAGGTGGCCAAAGTACTGGAATTTCAGCTTTAGCATCAGTCCTTCCAATGAACACCCAGGACTGATCTCCTTTCGAATGGACTGGCTGGATCTCCTTGCAGTCCAAGGGACTCTCAAGAGTCTTCTCCAACACCACAGCACAGTTCAAAACCCTCAATTATTCAGTGCTCAGTTTTCTTCACAGTCCGACTCTCACATCCAAACATGACCACTGGAAAAACCATAGCCTTGACTAGACAGACCTTTGTTGGCAAACCAATGTCTCTGTTTTCAATATGATATCTAGGTTGGTCATAACTTTCCTTTCAAGGAGTAAGTGTCTTTTAATTGCATGGCTTCAATCACCATCTGCAATGATTTTGGAGCCTCCGAAATAAAGTCTGCCACTGTTTCCACTGTTTCCCCATCTATTTGCCATGAAATGATGGGACCAGATGCCATGATCTTAGTTTTCTGAATGTTGAGCTTTAAGCCAACTTTTTCACTCTCCTCTTTCACTTTCTTCAAAAGGCTTTTGAGTTCCTCTTCACTTTCTGCCATAAGGGTGGTGTCATCTGCATATCTGAGATGATTGATATTTCTCCCAGCAATCTTGATTCCAGTTTGTTTCTTCCAGTCCAGCGTTTCTCATGATGTATTCTGCATAGAAGTTAAATAAGCAGGGTGACAATGTACAGCCTTGACGTACTCCTTTTCCTATTTGGAACCAGTCTGTTGTTCCATGTCCAGTTCTAACTGTTGCTTCCTGAGCTGCATACAGGTTTCTCAAGAGGCAGGTTGGGTGGTCTGGAATTCCATCTCTTTCAGAATTTTCCAGAGTTTATTGTGATCCACACAGTCAAAAGCTTTGGCATAGTCAATAAAGCAGAAATAGATGTTTTTTTCTGGAACTCTTTTGGTTTTTCCATGATCCAGTGGATGTTGGCAATTTGATCTCTGGTTCCTCTGCCTTTTCTAAAACCAGCTTGAACATCTGGAAGTTCGTGGTTCACGTATTGCTGAAGCCTGGCTTGGAGAATTTTGAGCATTTCTTTACTAGCATGTGAGATGGGTGCAATTGTGCGGTAGTTTGAGCATTCTTTGGTATTGTCTTTCTTTGGGATTGGAACGAAAACGGACCTTTTCCAGTTCTGTGGCCACTGCTGAGTTTTCCAAATTTGCTGGCATGTTGAGTGCAGCACTTTCACAGCATCATCTTCCAGGATTTGAAATAGCTCAACTGGAATTCCACCACCTCCACTAGCTCTGTTCATGGTGATGCTTTCTAAGGCCCACTGGACTTCACATTCCAAGATATCTGGCTCTAGGTGATTGATCACACCATCATGATTATCTTGGTTGTGAAGATCTTTTTTGTACAGTTCTTCTGTGTATTCTTGCCACCTCTTCTTAATATCTTCTTCTGTTAAGTCTATGCCATTTCTGCCCTTTACTGAGCCCATCTTTGCATGAAATGTTCCCTTGGTATCTGTAATTTTCTTGACGAGATCTCTAGTCTCAAATGTATATTAGTGGTTACCAAACACTGAAAGAAAGAAAGTAGTGGGTAAAGCATTTCTTTTTGGGGTAAAAAGAATGTTCTAGAATTAAAACAATGTTTTCTAGAGTTAACATCTCTGTGAATATATTAATAAATTATTGAATTCTACAATAAACAAATAAATTGTATCATATATGAATTACATCTGCATTAAAATTAAAGAAAAGCTATGTGATCCTACAAATAAATACATAAACACCTCCAAAAAAATTCACCAACCATTCTTCATAAACTCTAAGAAAACCAGTAATAGAAGGAAAGTTACTTGTTATGATAAGTACTATTTATAAGAAAATATTACCTAACCTCATCTTTATTCATGAGAGACTGAGCACTTTCTACCTAGAATAGGAAACAAGGTTAGCACATTCCCTCTCACCATGCACATTCAGCATTTTGCTGAAAGTCCTAGCTAGCACAAGAAGGAACGTAAATAAATGAAAAGTATAAAGAATGAAAACGAAATAGAACTGTCTATATTTGAAAAAGGCATAGGACATATATTCTAGGGAATCTCAAATATTTATCTTTAAGAAATTATACAATCCCTTTAAGTAATAAAAGAGTGCAACAAATTCTTAGGATACAAGATAACTATATAAAAGTCATTTGCCTTCTTATATACTAAGAATGAATAACTGGAATTTAAAAATTAAAAAAAAAAAGTGAAACAGTGCCATATGCCCACAGGATAAAGCTTAAGTATAAATCTAACCAAACTTGTACAAGATATTTATGCAAAAAGATAAAACACCAAAAGGAAAAAGCCAAAGAATATATATAGAGAAATAGTCCATGTTTAATGCTTGGAAGACAATTTCATTAAATAAAAATTTCATTGATAATTCTTCATAATTTTAGCTTAAAAGTCAACCAATCCTTATCAAAACCCAAGCAAATTTTTCTATAGATGTCGATAAAATTATTATCAAATTGATATGGAAAAGGATAAGACTTAGAATAGTCAACACAGTTCTGAAATAAAAGAACTCATATTACCCAATTTTAGAACTTATTGTAAAACCACCATAATTCAGACTGCATGGTTATTGACACAAGTACAGCAACACTGATGAGCAAAACAAAGTCAAGAACTGAAAAAATAGATCAACACAAATATATTCAAGTTATTTTTTAATAAAGAGAGGAAAAAAATCCAATGGAAGAACCATTGCCCTTTCTAAAAATGATACTAGAACTAGTGGATATCCATAGGGAAAAAAAAGAGAGAATAAAACCAAACAAAATACTAAAGACAGACCTCATGATTTTAAACCTGGATCATAGGCACTAAATGCAACATTCAGAACTATGAAACTTCTATAGGAAATATTTGCTAATAAACTTTTAGATATAACACTATAAGCAAATTTATGAAAGAAAAATTAGATAAGTTGGCCTTTATTAAAATCAAAATTTTTGTCCAACAAAAGATGCTGTGTAAAGAGAATGAAAAGACAATTTATTCACTGAAAGAAATATTTTCCCTTTGGGGATGGTACATATGCAGATGGCACCACCCTTATGGCAGAAAGTGAGAGGAATTAAATGCCTCTTAAGTGAAAGAAGAGAGTGAAAAAGTTGGCTTAAAGCTCAGCATTCAGAAAACTAAGATCATGGCATCTGATCCCATCACTTCATGGCAAATAGATGGGGAAGCAGTGTCAGACTTTATTTTTCCAGGCTCCAAAATCATTTCAGATGGTGACTGCAGCCATGAAATTAAAAGATGCTTACTCCTTGGAAGGAAAGTTATGACCAATCTAGATAACATATTGAAAAGTAGACACATTACTTTGCCAACAAAGGTCCATCTAGTCAAGGCTATGGTTTTTCCAGTGGTCATGTATGGATGTGAGAGTTGGACTGTGAAGAAAGCTGAGCACAGAAGAATTGTGCTTTTGAACTGTGGTGTTGGTGAAGACTCTTGAGAATCCCTTGGACTGCAAGGAGATCCAGCCAGTCCATTCGGAAGGAGATCAGTCCTGGGTGTTCATTGGAAGGACTGATGCTGAAACTGAAACTCCAATACTTTGGCCATCTCATGCAAAGAGTTGACTCATTGGAAAAGACTCTGATGCTGGGAGGGATTGAGGGCAGGAGGAGAAGGGGACGACAGAGGATGAGATGGCTGAATGGCATCACGGACTCGATGGACGTGAGTCTGAGTGAACTCCGGGAGTTGGTGATGGACAGGGAGGCCTGGCGTGCTGTGATTCATGGGGTCACAAAGAGTCGGACATGACTGAACGACTGAACTGAACTGAACTGAGCTAATGAACTGAACTGAAATAGGTAAAAGGGGTTTCCCAAGTGGTGCTAGTGATAAAGAACCTACCTGCCAAGAAGGCAATGGCACCCCACTCCGGTACTCTTGCCTGGAAAATCCCACGGATGGAGGAGCCTGGTGGGCTGCAGCCCATGGGGTCGCTAAGAGTCGGACACGACTGAGCGACTTCACTTTAACTTTTTGCTTTCATGCACTGGAGAAGAAAATGGCAACCCACACCAGTGTTCTTGCCTGGAGAATCCCAGATAGAGGGGAGCCTGGTGGGCTGCCGTCTATGGGGTCGCACAGATTCGGACACGACTGAAGTGACTTAGCAGCAGCAGTAGCAGCCATGCAGGAGACACAAGAGACATGGGTTTGACCCCTTGGCTGGGAAGATCCCCTGGAGAAGGGCATGGCAACCCACTCCAGTATCCTTGTCTAGAGAATCCCGTGGACAGAGGAGCCTGGAGGGCTACAATCCATCAGGTCGCAAAGAATCAGACACAATTGAAACAATTTAGCACACAAATAGGTGAAACATAGATGAATGTTTAGGGCTATGAGATAATTTTCAGTTATCTATAATAGTAAATACCTAACATCATGGATTTGTCTAAACAAACAAAGAGAATTTCATAAATAAAAGATGTACCATAATATATGAAAGTTCAAATAAAATTCAGCAGAAGATTGGAGGGTTTTATGATGTAATGCAGACTGTGATGAAATAATGTAATTCTATTGTAATTATGTGGCATACTTTATTAAAGAAGGTGGTAGAAAAGGGACTAATCTAGATAACTTTAGAAAGAAGGAAAGGTTGTAAGACTAGAGACAAAACTATTAATATAGATCAGTACCATAGTTGGTAAAATTTTTCCCATTGGAGTAGAAGTTAGCAATTCTTGGAATAATGGCATAAAACGTGTAATTGCAACTCAGAACAAGTGGAAAGTGTTTCTGAAAATGCTTTTGAAATTGTATAGTAAAGGTGAATACTATTGGTACTCAAAGAAAATGTGCATACCCTACTAGGGTTCTTGACATTAAGAGCTCCTACATATTTTATTCAAAATTTATGAGTATATTCCAAGTAGTAAGTGTACATCTTTGATTTAGTGCATGTGCCTGAGTGTGATGGTATATTTAGAGAGGAAAATTATATGGCCCCAAATTAGGCTGAATACAAAATATCTTCTAGTCTTATTATGAACAGAATTATTCAGAACAAAGTGAGTGACATAATAACTAAATGCAGATGCTATAAAAATAACAGAACTCTTAAGTTGTTTGACAAGTCATGAAGATATCCTGTTGCAAAATATATAAAGCAATTTTCTCTTTGAGATACTGTAATAATCGGATATGGTCAAATCTATCCTGAGTTTAACAGAAACCACAGAATGACTTTGTAATCCATAAATCCACACATGACAGTACTTAAGCTGTTTCATAAAAGATTTGCAATAGAAGGAGGATTTTACTATAATTGTTCTCCATGGCCATAAAAAGCATTATGGAATAGAAAAAAAAAAAGTATATAATACAATATGTGGAAAGGAAACATTTTTAATGAACTAGGATAAATATATTATCAATTATATAAGGAGAGAAGGGAGTCTTTCCAATCACATAAGGCCTACCCTCTAATTATTCAAACAAATAAGTAAATTTCTTCTTGATTAAATTACAAAATTAGTGGGTTCTAAAGGTTTGGGGTATACAAGTATCTCATGAATTGCTTGTTAAAATTATCCTTGGCCTCTGTCATCAGTTTAACATTATATACTTTTTTTCTAAATATGACTTAAAGTGTATCTGATATAAACTGTTCTATTGTATATTTATTATCATTTATTTTGAATAGTATTTTTGTTGTTGTTGTTGTTGTTGTTGTTTTTCTGTATCCCATGGATTATTTAGAAGAATATTCATTGCATTCCACTGCTTGTGTCTTTTGAGAAATCAATTGCCAGTATATGGTCTTTTTTTTTTTTAACAATGTTTTGTTTTTCTTTTTTTTCAGTAAGCCTAACATAATATATCTATAAAAATATTTGCTTCTTTGTCTTGATGTCATGAACTAATTTTGTAATTTTTTGATTTGTTTGACTTTAAATTTTAACCTTAGTTGTCTATTTTCATGAACTTGGAGTCTAAAGAGTTTTTAGACAGGAAACATGTCTGTGTTATAGGCAATTATTTCTCTTTATCATATCTTGAGCATCTGCTCTTTTTTCTGTATTTTAATTATTTTATTTCTATCATATTTCAATTAGAATAGCTGATTTATATGAGTAGTAAACTACTCCTCTCTTTCACACTGGCCATCCTGCTATGTAAACTCTCAGGTAAGATGTTATTGGATTTTTGTGGTTCTAAAATATACATGTGAATTTTTATATAGTATCCAATTTTCTAATAAAACTATCTATTTTGTCACCTTAGTTAATAGTCACAGATATTATAAAGTCCATTTCTTATAAGAATGATATTTGACTCCTATTTTCTATGTCCATTTTCATTAATTTTCTTTTGATTTCTGCATTAGATTTTATCTTTTAACATTCCTGGTGTGTACGTAAATTTTTAGGCTTAAAAGGGACTCCTCTTGATCCAGGTAGAATATCAGCAAACCAAACTGTGATGTTACTTTAAATACTCTACTTCATCAGAAACAGTCTATACAGTATCCAATTCTAAATGTCAGGACTGCTCTGGGCTCCATTATTCTTTGCTCCTTGATCTCTCTAAAATAAGGTCAGATATGCAACCATTGCCAAACATGGCCCGTTCTCATCTTACCCCTGCTCAGTTCAGTTCAGTCGCTCAGTCCTGTATGACTCTTTGCGACCCCATGAATAGCAGCATGCCAGGCCTCCCTGTCCATCACCAACTCCCGGAGTTCACTCAGACTCATGCCCATCAAGTCAGTGATGCTATCCAGCCATCTCATCCTCTGTCGTCCCCTTCTCCTCCTGCCCCCAATCCCTCCCAGCATCAGAGTCTTTTCCAATGAGTCATCTCTTCACATGAGGTAGCCAAAGTACTGGAGCTTCAGTTTTAGCATCATTCCTTCCAAAGAAATCCCAGGGCTGATCTCCTTCCGAATGGACGGGCTGGAACTCCTTGCAGTCCAAGGGACTCTCAAGAGTCTTCTCTAACACCACAGTTCAAAAGCATCAATTCTTCTACACTCAGCTTTCTTCACAGTCCAACTCTCACATCCATACATGACCACAGGAAAAACCATAGCCTTGACTAGACGGACCTTAGTCGGCAAACTAATGTCTCTGCTTTTGAATATGCTAGCTAGGTTGGTCATAACTTTCCTTCCAAGGAATAAGCGTCTTTTAATTTCATGGCTTCAGTCACCATCTACAGTGATTTTGGAGCCCTCAAAAAAATAAAGTCAGCCAGTTACCACTGTTTCCCCATCTATTTTCCATGAAGTGATGGGACTGGATGCCATGATCTTCCTTTTCTGAATGTTGAGTTTTAAGCCAACTTTTTCACTCTCCTCTTTCACTTTCATCAAGAGGCTTTTTAGTTCCTCTTCACTTACTGCCGTTAGGGTGGTGTCCTCTGCATATCTGAGGTTATTGATATTTCTCCTGGCAATCTTGATTCCAGCTTGTGCTTCTTTTAGCCCAGCGTTTCTCATGATGTACTCTGCATATAAGTTAAATAAGCAGGGTGACAATATACAGCCACTTTCACTTTCATCAAGAGGCTTTTTAGTTCCTCTTCACTTTCTGCCATAAGGGTGGTGTCATCTGCATATCTGAGGTTATTGATATTTCTCCTGGCAATCTTGATTCCAGCTTGTGCTTCTTTCAGCCCAGCGTTTCTCATGATGTACTCTGCATATAAGTTAAATAAGCAGGGTGACAATATACAGCCTTGATGTACTCCTTTTCCTATTTGGAACCAGTCTGTTGTTCCATGTCCAGTTCTAACTGTTGCTTCCTGACCCGCATACAGGTTTATCAAGAGGCAAGTCAGGTGGTCTGGTATTCCCATCTCTTGCAGAATTTTCCACAGTTTATTATGATCCACACAAAGGCTTTGGCATAATCAATAAAGCAGAAATAGATGTTTTTCTGGAACTCTCTTGCTTTTCCATGAACCAAGGGATGTTGGCAATTTGATCTCTGGTTCCTCTGCCTTTCCTAAAACCAGCTTGAACATCTGGAAGTTCACGGTTCACGTATTGCTGAAGCCTGGCTTGAAGAATTTTGAGCATTACTTTACTAGCGTGAGAGATGAGTGCAATTGTGTGGTAGTTTGAGCATTCTTTGGCATTGCCTTTCTTTGGGATTGGAATGGGAGATCTTAAGCATGTTTAAAAGCCAAGGGAAAGAGCCAGCAGAGATGGGAGAGATGATGACATGGGTGAAAGAATGGGCAGCCAAGAGTAACAGCAAGCAGGAGAGGGTAAGACCCAACACACAGGGGAGCTTGCTGTGGTGTTGGCTGGAGCTAGAGGAGAGTCCCCTCGTGTGGCTTTACAAGGCTCTGGGAAGTGAAGCACGCAGGATGAGGAGGAGCCGCGGGAGAATGGAACATCTCACAAACCCTCTTTAAATTGCAATTGTTCTACCGTTGTTCCTTTCCTCAGTCAGGGTTTCACTGGATGGTAAAAAAAGAAAACGGAGGCTGGCGTTTGGGACTGGCCAGGGAACAGGTGGGTGGGGCCATCCGCTCCCACAGAGAAGCGGGCAAGTCTCATCAATCATTGCATCACTCTGTGACTGACAGGACAATCAACACCCAGGTACTTGCTATCAAAGAGATCAGCACAGGAATGCTCCTGTGTCCCCATTTCAATTTACCTCTCTTGGTGCTTCTCTAAAACACCAAACAAGAAAGACTACTCAACAGATAGAGTGAAAATTCCTCCATGACTTTTTCTCATTGGGAAGTCTACAGATTCTTTCATTCTTCCCTAAAGTCAGTTAATTTTAATGTTCTTGCCATAGCTCTATCCAGAGACACTGTCCTAAACCTCAGAAAGCTAAAGGGCATCTTTTGATTTTTAGCTTAATAGTAAGGCACTTATGGAGCTTTGTCTACTTGGTTTAAAGGTCACAATTCTCAAAATACATACTAAAAATATTGTATTGTTATCTATAAACTATAAAATTCAAATCCTTAAAAAAAATAACCCCACCTAACTCACATGAAATAACAGAGAAAGGGAAAATAGCATAAGACTGTCTCTATTCAATGCAGAGAGACCAATTAGAAGGCTTCTGACATAATCCAGGACTGGACTGGGGTGGTGACAATAGGGGTTGGGAGAAATGGTAGGACTGTACATCTATTCTGGGTACATTCTGAAGGATGTGTTGACAGACTGAAGGTGCAGATGGAGGAAGAAAAGGGAGTCTAGGAGGACCCCCAAGGCCCAGACAACTGACAATGGCTTCTAGTAACTGGGATGGGTAAAAGCCGGGGAGGAGCAGGTTTGGGAGAAACGTTCTGGACTTGCCGTGTAGGAGATGGTTAGTCATTTATGGAGAGATGTGGGCAGAAGACACGAGTCTGTACTCAGAGGAGGCTCAGGACAGGAGAAACGCAGTTGGGGTTCATGGGCATTGAGATCGGTTTTGAGCCTATGACACTGGATGAATTCATTAAGAAAGTGAGTGTAGATTAAAAAAAAAAAAAGACAAGACTGAAGGTCATGTTCCGCAGTGAAAATCTGGTCTGGAAAAAGTTACTTGTTGGCACAAGTGTGGCAAGGAAATGTTAAAGCGCCACCGGGAAATTGCGGACAGAGAGCTCTGAGCCTGAGTTCAGCGGGGGAGGGGCAAACATACAGATGCTGTTGCAAAGGGTTCAGACTTCCAGGGAATGGGGATTAAGGGACCGTCAGCGCTGAGATAGAAGAAAACAAAAAGGAAAAGCAAGCAGGGAGATGCATAAATGAAGGTGTCAGATTTAAAAAGGAAATAGTGAAAGCGAGTAAATTGGGAAAGGGGTGAAATTTGCCCTAGCGTGATGGGGCAGGAAGGTGGGGTGGGGTGGGTTGACTGGGGCCGGCCGTCCCCTGCCCGTCAGCCTCTGGCGGCCAGTCCGCGTGCGGGCGGGTCCGCGGCCCGCCCCCTCCCCCGGGACAGCGTGGGCTTGTGAGTGCGCTGTGTGGGCTCAGTCACAGTGTCTTAACCAGGAAAGAGGACGCCGAGGGCCGCTCCTCACCAGACCGCGTTTGCAGGAGGAAGAGGCCTGACCACCCGGCTACGTTACCAGTTCCAGAGCCAGGCAGCGAAGCACGAGTTGGGCAGGGGCGGGACTGAGTGATCGGGAGGCACCGGAGGGCTCAGAAAGGTCAGCAGGAGGCTCGGCTGGGGCGCGGCGGCGGCTGGGCCGTTATCTGCTCAGCTCTACTCCCGCGGCAGCGCCCACCCCGCGGCCTTCGGCTCTGACGCGTAGCCCTGGAAACCCGCGCGCGGAGCCTCCTGGGACTGACCTGCCAGCCCCAAGGGGCTAGGGAACGGGCCCGCGAGGCCTGCGCGCACGCGCACTCGAGACGGCGTCCGTGCGGCCTGGGCGGGGACGTGAGTTCCGTCCACTTGACTGTGAGGGTGAAGTCAGCTGGCTGCGAATATGTTCGCAAACAAGCCTCCCACCGCTCCTCCTCGGCGCCTAGGACCACGCCTGCGTCCTGGCGCGCCCTTGGCGAGGGGGACGGCCCCTCGGCGTCCCTGTGGGCGCGGAGTTCCCGCGGATCCTTCCCGCGTCGGCCCCCTCGTGTACCCCGCACCGGGTGTGTTGAATCCAAGTCCGATGTGCAAGTCCGCTTCCCAGCCTGGTAGGGCCGTGGACCTAGAGCAGAGCGCCCGTGTTAACCTCTATAAAGACGGATTTCTCGGTAGCAGAACATCTGACCCCAAAGCAATGCATGTTTGGTAAAGACAAGTTACCATGTAGAGAAAAGTACCAAGGAAAAGTAAAAAAAAAAAAAAAGAATGATTGATTAGGAGTTTTTAGTGATACAATAGAGCTTCCCTGGGGGTGATACAATAAATGTCTCCAAACCTTAATCCACATTGAGGGTAATCGTATTTCTTAAAAAAAAATATATGCCCATGTTATTGTCGCAAAGTGACACCTTGGAACTTCTCTGGTGGTCCAGTGGTTAAGATTATACTCCCAAGGCAGGGCCCTGGGTTTGATCTCTAGTTTGGGAACCAGAAAGAAAAAATGAAAACCACAATCACAGAAAACTAATCAAACTGAAAGAAAGTGAAGAAAAACTAAAGAACCACTTGATGAAACTGAAAGAGGACAGTGAAAAAGTTGGCTTAAAGCTCAACATTCAGAAAACGAAGATCATGGCATCCAGTCCCATCACTTCATGGCAAATAGATGGGGCAACAGTGGAAAGAGTTGCTGACTTTATTTTGGGGGGCTCCAAATTCACTGCAGATGGTGATTGCAGCCATGAAATGAAAAGACGCTTACTCCTTGGAAGGAAAGTTATGACCAACCTAGACAGCATATTAAAAAGCAGACACATTACTTTGCCAACAAAGGTCCATCTAGTCAAGACTATGGTTTTTCCAGTGGTCATGCATGGATATGAGAATTGACTGTGAAGAAAGCTGAGTGCCAAAGAATTGATGCTTTTAAAGTGTGGTGTTGGAGAAGACTCGTGAGAGAGTCCCTTGGACTGCAAGGAGATCCAACCAGTCCATCCTAAAGGAGACCAGTCCTGGGTGTTCACTGGAAGGACTGATGTTGAAGCTGAAACTCCAATACTTTGGCCACCTGATGTGAAGAGCTGACTCATTTGAAAAGACTTCCCTGGTGGCTCAGAGGTTAAAGCTTCTGCCTCCAATGCAGGAGACCCGGGTTCGATCCCTGGGTCGGGAAGATCCTCTGGAGAAGGAAATGGTAACCCACTCCAGTATTCTTACCTGGAGAACCCCATGGACGGAGAAACCTGGTAGGCTACAGTCCACGGGGTCGCAAAGAGTTGGACACGACTGAGTGACTTCACTATACTATACACTATAATGCTGGGAAAGATTGAGGGCAGGAAGAGAAGGGAACAATAGAGGATGAGATGGTTGGGTAGCACCACCAACTCAATGGGCATGAGTTTGAGTAAACTCCAGGAGTTGGTGATGGACAGGGAGGCCTGGCATACTGCGGTTCATGGGGTCGCAAAGAGTCAGACATGACTGAGCAACTGAACTGAACTGAATCAAACTAATCACATGGACCACAGCCTTGTCTAACTCAGTGAAACTATGAGCCATACCATGCAGGGCCACCCAAGACTGATGATCATGGTAGAGAGTTCTGACAAAACATGGTCTGCTGGAGAAGTGAATGTCAAACCGCTTCAGTATTCTTACCCCATGAACAGTATGAAGAGGCAAAAAGATAGGACACTGAAAGATGAACTCCCCAGGTCGGTAGGTGCCCAATATGCTACTGGAGAACAGTGGAGAAATAACTCCAGAAAGAATGAAGAGATGGAGCCAAAGCAAAAACAACACCCAGCTGTGGTTGTAACTGGTGATGGAAGTAAAGTCCAATGCTGTAAAGAACAATATTGCATAGGAACCTGGAATGTTAGGCCCATGAATCAAGGTAAATTGAAATGGTCAAATAGGAGATGGCAAGAATGAATATCCACATTTTAGGAATCAGTGAATTAAAATGGACTGGAAGGGGTGAATTTAACTCAGACAACCATTATATCTACTACTGTGGGCAGGAATCCCTTAAAAGAAATGGAGTAGCCCTCCTAGTCAACAAAAGAGTCCAAAATGCAGTACTTGGATGCAATCTCAAAATGACAGAATGATCTCTGTTTGTTTCCAAGGCAAATGCATTCAATATCACAGTATTCCAAGTCTATGCCCCAACCAGTAATGCTGAAGAAGCTGAAGTTGAACGGTTCTATGAAGACCTATAAGACCTTCTAGAACTAATACCCCCAAAATATGTCCTTTTCACTATAGGGGACTGGAATGTAAAAGCAGGAAGTCAAGAGATACTTGGAGTAACGGGCAAATTTGGCCTTGGAGTACAAAATGAAGCAGGGCAAAGGCTAACAGAGTTTTGCGAAGAGAACGCACTGGTCATAGCAAACACCCTCTTCCAACAACACAAGAGACGACTCTACACATGGACATCACCAGATGGTCAATACCAAAAGCAGATTGATTACATTTTTTGCAGCCAAAGATGGAGAAGCTCTGTACAGTCAGCAAAAACAAGACTGGGAGCTGACTATGGCTCAGATCATGAACTTCTTATTGCCAAATTCAGACTTAAATTGAAGAAATTAGGGAAAACCACTGGATTATTCGGCCAAAGTACTGAAAATTCAGCTTCAGCATCAGTCCTTCCAATATTGAGGGTTGATATCCTTATAAATCAATAAATATTAAAGCTGTTTTTCCAGTTGGCAAAAGCAAGACTGGGAGCTGACTGAGGCTCAGAGCATGAACTCCTTATTGCCAGTTCAGACTTAAATTGAAGAAATTAGGGAAAACCACTGGACTATTTGGGTGTGCTCTAAATCAAATCCCTTATGATTATACAGTGGAAGTGACAAATAGATTCAAGGGATTAGATCTGATGGACAGAGTGCCTGAAGAACTATAGGTGGAGGTTTTGACATTGATCAGGAGGCAGTGATCAAGACCATCCCCAAGAAAAAGAAAGGCAAAAATGCAAAATGTTTGTCTGAGGAGGCTGTACAAATAGCCAAGAAAAGAAGAGAAGTGAAAGGTAAAGGAGAAAAGGAAAGACACACCCATTTGAATGCAGAGTTCCAAAGAATAGCAAGATGAGATTAGGAAGCCTTCCTCAGTGATCACTGAGTAGGTGATAACATTCAACCATCTCCTCCTCTGTCTTCCCCTTCTCTTCCTGCCTTCAGTCTTTCCCAGCATCAGAGTCTTTTCCAATGAGTCAGTTCTTCACATCAGGTGGCCAAAGTATTAGAGTTTCAGCTTCAACATCAATCCTTCCAATGAATATTCCAGACTGATTTCCTTTAGAATGGACTGGTTGGATCTCCTTGCAGTCCAAGGGACTCTCGAGAGTCTTCCCCAACACCACAGTTCAAAAGCATCAATTTTTTGGTGCTCAGCTTTCTTTATAGTCCAACTCCCACATCCATACATGACTACTGGAAAAACCATAGCCTTGACTAGATGGACCTTTGTTGGCAAAGTAATGTGTCTGCTTTTTAATATGCTGTCTAGATTGGTCATAACTTTGCTTCCAAGGAGTAAGCGTCTTTTCATTTCATGGCTGCAATCACCATCTGCAGTGATTTTGGAGCCCCCCCCCCACCAAATAAATCTGCCACTGTTTCCACTGTTTCCCCATCTGTTTGCCATGAAGTGATGGGACCGGATGCTACAATCATAGTTTTCTGAATGTTGTGCTTTAAACCAGCTTTTTCACTGTCCTCTTTCACTTTCATCAAGAGGTTCTTTAGTTCTTCTTTGCTTTCTGCCATAAGGGTGGTGTCATCTGCATATCTGAGGTTATTGATGTTTCTCCTGGCAATCTTGATTCCAGCTTGTGCTTCATCCAACCCAGCATTTCTCATGATGTACTTTGCATATAAGTTAAATAAGCAGGGTGACAATATACAGCCTATACAGTCAGCGAAAATGAGACTGGAGCTGACTGTGGCACAGATCCTGAACTCCTTATTGCAAAATTCAGACTTAAATTGAATAAAGTAGGGAAAACCACTAGACCATTCAAGTATGACCTAAATAAAATCTCTTACAATTATACAGTGGAAGTGACAAACAGATTCAAGGGTTTAGATCTGATAGACAGAGTGCCTGAAGAACTATGGATGGAAGTTCGTGATATTGTAGTGATCAAGTGAGAGTTGGACTATAAAGAAAGCTGTGCGCCAAATGTAGGCAGTGATCAAGACCTTCCCCAAGAAGAAGAAATGCAAGAAGACAAAACGGTTGTCTTAGGAGGCCTTACAAATAGCTGAGAAAGGAAGAGAAGCGAAAGGCAAAGGAGAAAAGAGAAGAAATACCCATCTGAATGCAAAGAGTTTCAAAGAATAACGAGACATGAGAAAGCCTTCCTCAGTGATCAATGCAAAGAAATAGAGGAAAACAATAGAATGGGAACGACTAGATCTCTTCAAGAAAATTGGAGATACCAAGGGAACATTTCATGCAAAGATAAAGACAACAAAGGAGAGTAATGGTATGGACCTAACAGAAGCAGAAGATATTCAGAAGAGGTGGCAAGAATACACAGAAAAACTATAGAGATATCAAGGGAACATTTCATGAAAAGATGAGCACAAAAAGCACAGAAATGGTATGGACTTAACAGAAATCAGAAGATATTAAGAAGAGGGGGCAAGAATACACAGAAGAACTATACAAAAAAGATCTTCATGACCCAGATAACCACAATGGTGTGATCACTCACCTAGAGCCAGACATTCTGGAATGCGAAGTCAAGTGGGCCTTAGGAAGAATCACTATGAAGAAAGCTAGTGGAGGTGATGGAATTCCAGTTGAACTATTTCAAATCCTAAAAGATGATGCTGTGAAATTGCTGCACTCGAAATGCCAGCAAATTTGGAAAACTCAGCAGTGGCCACAGGACTTGTAAAGGTCAGTTTTCATGCCAATCCTGAAGAAAGGCAATGCCAAGGAATGTTCAACTACCACACAATTGCACCCATTCACACGCTGGCAAAGTAATGCTGAAAATTCTCCAAGCCAGGCTTCAGTGGTATGTGAACCATGAACTTCCAGATGTTTAAGCTGGATTTAGAAAAAGCAGAGGAACCAGAGATCAAATTGCCAACATCTGTTGGATCATTGAAAAAGCAAGAGAGTTCCAGAAAAACATCTACTTCTGCTTTATTGACTGCCAAAGCCTTGACTGTGTGGATCACAACAAATTGGAAAATTCTTAAAGAGATGCAAATACCAGACTATCTGACTTGCCTCCTGAGAAATCTGTATATGGGTCAAGAAGCAACAGTTAGAACTGGACATGGAATAACAGACTGGTTCCAAATTGGGAAAGGAGTCCATCAAGCCTGAATATTTTCACTCTGCTTATTTAACTTATATACATAGTACATCATGTGAAATGCCAGGCTGGATGAAGCACAGGCTGGAATCAAGATTGCCGGTAGAAATATCAATAACCTCAGATATGCAGATGAGGAACTAAAGAGCCTCTTGATGAAAGTGAAAGAGTGTAAATTTGGCTTAAAACTCAACATTCAGAAAACTAAGATCATGGCATCTCGTCCCATCACTTCATGGCAAATAGATGGGGAAACAATGGAAATAGTGAAAGACTTTTTTTTTGGACTCCAGAATTACTGCAGCTGGTGATGGCAGCCGTGAAATGAAAAGACACTTGCTCCTTGGAAGAAAAGCTATGACCAACCTAGACAGCATATTAGAAAGCAGAGACCTTGCTTTGCCAACAAAGGCCCATCTAGTCAAAGCTATGGTTTTCTAGTAGTCATACATGGATGTGAGAGTTGAATGACAAAGAAAGCTGAGTACCAAAGAACTGATGCTTTTGAGCAGTGGTGTTGGAGAAGACTCTTGAGAGTCACTTGGATGGCAAGGAGATCCAACCAGTCAATCCTAAAGGAAATCAGTCTGGAATATTCACTGGAAGGACTGATGTTGAAGCCCAAACTCCAATCCTTTGACCACTGATATGAAGAACTGACTCATTGGAATAGACCCTATGCTGGAAAGGATTGAAGACAGGAGGAAAAGGGGTCGACAGAGTATGAGATGGTTGGATGGTATCCCTGACTCAATGGACATGAGTTTGAGTAAGCTCCGGAAGTTGGTGATGGACAGGGAGGCCTGCCATGCTGCAATCCATGGGGTCGAGAAAGTCAGACACGACTGAGCAACTGAACTGGGAACTAGATCCACAGAGCAAGCAATACTCCGAACAGTCAAATAAACAAAAATAAATGATAACTACATATATATATATATTTATTCACAACTTTGGTTACTAGGAAGGATAGGCATTTTTGCTGTATTTTTAGTGACTATTTGTACTTATTTTGTGATTTGCTTTTTTCTTCCTTTTGCCGACTTTTTCACTTGGTGTTAATCTTTGTAAAAATAGATTTGTTAGAATTTTTTATTATAGTATATGTTGCAAATATCTCATTTAGTTTGTTAATTACCTTTTAATTTTGTTTATAGTGTATTTTGTGTTTGTGTAGTTTAGTTTAGTTTGGTTGATATTTGTGTTCTATTCAGTTATTTTCTGTTCAGTTCAGTTGATATACGACATTGATATTTTTTCATCTGAGGTTATTGATATTGTGTACTTTAAATCTATCCATTCCTCCCCACCCTTTGTTTTTGGTGTTTGGTTTTATATAATATGGGCAGTGGGCATTTCCAAGCAGACTCTTTTTTATTTTTGTAAATTTTAATTTTATTCTTGTTGTTATTGTTCAGTTGCTAAGTCATGTCTGACTCTTTGTGACATCATGGACTACAGTACAGCCAGGATTCTCTGTCCTTCACTATGTCCTGGAGCTTGATCAAACTCATGTTCATTGAGTCAGTGATACCATCCAACCATCTTGTCCTTTGTTGCCCCTTTCTCCTCCTGCCCTCAATCTTTCTCAGCATCAGGGTCTTTTCTAATGAGTCAGCTCTTCACATCAGGTGCTGGAGTTTCAGCTTCAATAATTTTATTGAATATAGTTGATGGTTGGATGGCATAACCCACTCAATGGACATGAGTTTGAACAAGCTCTGGGAGTTGGAAATGGACAGGGAAGCCTGGCATGCTGCAGTTCATGGGGTAGCAAAGAGTCAGACATGACTGAGCAACTGACCTAAACTGATAAAATGTAGTTCCTTGTGTAATACAGTCGGTCACTATGTGTTTCTACAGTCTTGGATGATGAGTTATTCATATAGAGTGGGTGGTGGTTTTTGTTATGGGTCAGCTGGGCACCATCTCCAGACAGACATACATTAGACAAGTATTGTCCTAGACTTGTTCATGGAAAGATGGCTGGTGGCACTCCCAAGACAGCAACAGAAGTGACTGCTTGTTATTAAGGGAATATTCCAATTACTTGCTTCTCAGGATTGGAGGACCCTGAAAGATGGAGGATCCTCAGAATGTCCTTTCCCACCTGAATGGTCTTTATCTCCCTTTTTTGCTAGCTCTTTGCAGTCTATAGTCTTTGCTTGGAAAGAGGTGCTCCTTTTCTGTTTGTGTGTTATGGAAGTGAGATAAGCAAGCCCTTAGTAATTATGGTGATCACTTCCATCATTATTAACCTAGGCCTTCATTGCTCTGAAGGTTGCTGTAACAAATTACTACAGAGCTGGTAGCTTAAAACAGTAGAGATTTATTCTCTCATGGGTTTGGAGGTCAAAAATACAAAATCAAGGTGTCAGCAGGGCCGTGCCCCCTCTGAAGTCTAGGGAGAATCCTTCCAGCCTTTTCCACCTCCTGGTGGCTCCTGGTGCTCTTTCCCTATGGCCACATCACTCCAATCTCTGCCTCTGTTTTTGTGTCTCACTGTTTTCTCCTCTTCTTATAAGGACATCATTTATTGGATTTAGGGCCCACCTGAAAACGTGGATGATTTCATCTCAAGATCCTTAACTGGGCTTCCCTGGTGACTCAGTGGTAAAGAATCCACCTGCCAATGCAGCAGACACAGGTTCCATTCCTGGTCTGGGAAGATCCCACATGCCGAGCAGAACTGAGCCTGTGCACCACGACTATTGAGCCTGTGCTTTAAAGCCTGGGAGCCACAGATACTGAAGCCCACATGCCCTAGAGCTTGCACTCTGCAACTAGAGAAGTCACCACAATGAGAAGCCTGTGCACCACAGCTAGAGAGTAGCCCCCAATTGCTGCAACTAGAGAAAAGCATAAAGATTCAGCACAGCCGTAAATAAATAAATAAAGCTTTTATTAAAAAAAAAGTCCTTAACCAACTTCATCTGCAAAGACTCTGCTTCCAAATAAGGTCATATTCTGAGGTTTTGGGGGAACACGAATTTTTTTTGCGGCGGGGGGGCTGCTGCTGCTGCTGTTGCTAAGTCGCTTTGGTCGTGTCCGACTCTGTGTGACCCCATAGATGGCAGCCCACCAGGCCCCCTCGTCCCTGGGATTCTCCAGGCAAGAACACTGGAGTGGGTTGCCATTTCTTTCACCAATGCATGAAAGTGAAAAGTGAAAGGGAAGTCACTTAGTCGTGTCCACTCTTAGCGACCCCTTGGACTGCAGCCCACCAGGCTCCTACATCCATGGGATTTTCCAGGCAAGAGTACTGGAGTGGGGTGGGGGGGCAATATTCGACCCACTACTTTTGCTATTACCAACCTAGACAGCATATTAAAAACAGAGACATTATTTGCCAACAAAGGTCTGTCTAGTCAAAGCTATGGTTTTTCCAGTAGTCATGTATGGATGTTAGAGTTGGACTATAAAGAAAGCTGAGTGCCAAAGAATTGATGCTTTTGAACTGTGGTGTTGGAGAAGACTCTTGAGAGTCCCTTGGACTGCAAGAAGATCCAACCAGTCCATCCTAAAGATCAGTCTTGACTATTCATTGGAAGAACTGATGCTGAAGCTGAAACTCCAATTGTTTGGCCACCTGATATGAAGAACTGACTGACTGGAAAAGACTCTGATGTTGAGAAAGAATGAAGGCAGGAAGAGAAGGGGATGACAGAGGATGAGATGGTTGGATGGCATCACCAACTTGATGGACAATAGTTTGAGTAAGCTCTGGGAGCTGGTGAAGGACAGGGAAACCTGGTGTTTTGCAGTCCATGGGGTTGCAAAGAGTTGGACATAACTGAGTAACTGAACTGAACTGAACTGAACTGTTACCATGATAGTCACCGCTGTTATTCTGCATAATAAAAATCAGCCTTTACTTTTCATTTTATTTTACCTGTAAAGTTATATAATTAAACAAAGCATAGCATCTGGTATCATTTATTGTAAGATCATCTGAGAAACTCTGCTAAGTTTGGAGCCAATATATCATACTTCTATAATTAAAATTATATGAAATTGTCTTTTCACAGTGTATACATCTATCAATCATCATGATTTACACTTTAGGTATCTTACAAATTTATTTGTGAATGGTAACTCAATAAAGCTGGAAAAAAGAGAAAATTCTGTTAAAAATTAGGTCAGATCTAAAACTATTGTTATTTGACTTTAACATCAAGAACTACAGATCTGAAATAATTAGGCTCTTGCATCTTCACTCAATCATGCAACTTATTTCTGAAGTGAAACTTCAAAGTCAGAGATTCATTGAGCTTTCTTTTAAGACTCATTTTGAATGTCTGGTATTTGTATTAATTATCTGGAAGCTCATGAGTGTCATTGTAACAAAAGGTCTTTCAGTTAGAGTTTTCAGATTTCTGATTTGTACCTTTGCATGGTCGTTATTAAAAGGATAAGCTTCGAAGGATAATTCATAGTGAAATAAAGGAGCACTAGAAATTTGAAGGTAGGAAATCGGAGTTTTCCTGGTGTGGTATGGATGTAAATGCGGTTGAGTTCAATTCCTGGATACACTGTTTACCTTTCCCACCATCTCCCATTCTTTTTTTTTTTTTGCCATGCCTCAAGGTTTCTGGGATCTTAATTCCCTAATTAAGAATCGATCCTGGGCTCTTGGCAGTGAAAATACTGAGTCCTAATCACTGGAGAGCCAGGGAATTCTCCTATCTGTCATTGTAAGTCCTCATCCCTGAGGATGGATAGTAATAGAGCCGGTTTTAGAGCTGTTGTTCAGATCATGGGAGTGGTTTGTGCAAAGACCTTAGATGAGGTCTGGCATGGCAAACTGCTCAAAATTGTTCGCTATTATTTTAAGTAGGAAATTTGTTTATCCCCGTGGCAAGCAGCTCAAGGGGATGTCAAGACTGCAGTCAGTTTTACCCTGCTGTTTCCAAACCAGACTTGGTTCTCTGGCTTTGTGCACAGTAATGTCAGTCTACTGACGTGGAGTTGTGAAGGAAAGCGCAGGGTTTGGCGTAGGTGCCAAAACAAGGAGTGTGGGCAGGCGGTGCCTAAAAAAAAACCCTGAGCTTCCTGATGGGCTTTAGGGAAGTGTTTTCATGGGTAAAGTGAGGGACAGGGAGGCTGCAGGGTGGGTGATCAGCTTGTGCACAATATTTGATCGGTTGAAGGTGAGGATACCAGTTATCAGGTGGTGTCACAGGAGTTAACATCATCAGGCTGCAGTCAGTCTGAGGGATATGTGCTCATGGACATTGTGCAGTTAGCCTCTCCCATTGGTGGGGGCTTTAGCATCTGTAAAACAACTCAGGAATGTGCAGGAGATATGTTATCCATGTACTTCAGGGAGGAAATAAAGATTCTGTGACTACCACGTGGCTGATTTACTGTTTAAATTGTTACCAGTTCTCTTGGCTCAACTGCTACTTTTCTCACTACATGTTCACATACTCTTAATCAATAATTCTTTTTTAAGAAATAGTTTTATTTTTTATTCTTGGCTGTGTTGCCTCCTGAGGTTTTTTCTAGTTGCAGTGAGCAGGGGCAACTGCCGTGCATGGGCTTCTCACTGTGGTGGTTTCTGACATCTGCAGGGCACAGGCTCTGGGGTGAGAGGCCTTCAATAGTTGTGGCATGTGGGCTCAGTAGTTTTGGCCCTTGGGCCCTAGAGCACAGGCTCAATAGTTGTGGCATACAGGCTTAGTTGCTTTGTGGCATATGGGATTTTCTCAGGCCAGGGACTGAACCCATGTCTCCTGCATCAGCAGGCAGATCTTAACACTGAGCCACCAGGGAAGCCCAATCAGTAATTCTTGAGCCAGGCTTTTGTGACTCAGGGAAGGCCTGGGAGACTATAGCTTTTCTACAAAAGAGAGGCAAGCAGTAGATATAGACGGAGGGGTTTGTCCCAGGGAGTCCCCATAGGGGACCCCATAGACTTAGGTCCTATACATAATGAAAAATAGAGTCATATTTAACCTTTCTAGAATTTGACCCAATTTTATGTCTGAAGTTTCTTGCCAGACTTTTATAATTTAATAAGACAGAGTAAGCTGTAGCTATGGTTTTTCCAGTAGTCATGTATGGATGTGAGAGTTGGACTGTGAAGAAAGCTGAGCACTGAAGAATTGATGTTTTTGAACTGTGGTGTTGGAGAAGACTCTTGAAAGTCCCTTGGACTGCAAGGAGATCCAACCAGTCCATTCTAAAGGAGATCAGTCCTGGGTGTTCTTATGAAGGAACGATGCTAAAGCTGAAACTCCAGTACTTTGGCCACCTCATGTGAATAGTTGACTCATTGGAAAAGATTCTGATGCTGGGAGGGATTGAGGGCAGGAGGAGAAGGGGATGACAGAGGATGAGATGGCTGGATGGCATCACTGACTTGATGGACGTGAGTTTGAGTGAACTCCAGGAATTGGTGATGGACAGGGAGGCCTGGCGTGCTGCAATTCATGGGGTTGCAAAGAGTCAGACACGACTGAGCGACTGAACTGAACTGAACTGAAGCTGTGGCTATGCAGAATCAGTATATATACATGATCAGTAAATGTATATTTTCTAGGCACATGAGCCATAGTGTATATTATGATTTTACAAAGACATTAAGAAATAGTCAGAGCTTATTATTCTTAGTATTTGGAGCAAAATAATATGCTTATGTGGTGGACTTAGGACTAAGG
The DNA here is from genome assembly GCA_006408695.1 of Aepyceros melampus. Lineage (NCBI taxonomy): Eukaryota > Metazoa > Chordata > Mammalia > Artiodactyla > Bovidae > Aepyceros > Aepyceros melampus. The sequence continues at coordinate 40,611 of SJXQ01012608.1, forward strand.
AGTTAAAAAATTTTTTTGTATGACAAAATAGTATATACTCACTGTAGAATTTTTTTAATTAATTAATTTATTTTGGTTGGTGGCTTGGGTTGGCTCAACCCCAACTCAAACCACAGGGAATTCCCTGTAGGAATTTTGAAAATACAGAAAAGAAGTAAAGCCAAAACGACTTATAATCTTCAGTTAGTGTTAGTTGCTCAGTCATGTCCGACTCTTTGCAACACCATGGACTGTAGCCTGCCAGGCTTCTCTGTCCATGGAATTCTCTAAGCAAGAATACTGGAGTGAGTTGCCATTCCCTTCTTCAGGGGATCTTCCTGATCCAGGGATTGAACCCTGGTCTCTTGCATTGCAGGCAGACTCTTTACCATCTGAAACACCAGGTACAATGAGTTGGTGGGGTTTAAAACAAAAAGCTTGTGACTTAAATTTGGGGAAGCATTAATCATCTTCACCTAATTTGGGGAGTAAATTTTGCATGTTGAAGCTGTAAGTTAAATTATGGTGTGTTCATCTTGACCATTCATTCTGATGTAAATGAACTGAGCTATATTCTGGGCTCAGGGTAGCCTTATCTTGCAAGGAACTTACGTGAGGGGGAGAGGAGAAGTCCTCTGGACCTCCTGGCTCTGGTGAAGAGGTTGGATGCAAAAACCTGACAGGTTCCTCCCTTCTCTGGGATCCCACAGCCATGTCCCCCATGAGTAGCAAGGGATTGAAAATCAGAGAGTGACTTGGTTATTTCTCTCATTTTTTTTAAAAAAGAGAACTTTGTTTACATAAATGCTCCATCACTATATTTTCATATTTTGGCCATGCCATAGGGCATGTGGGATCTAACCCTCATTCCCTGCAGTGGGAGTGAACGCAGAGCCTTAACCACTGAACCACCAGGGAAGTCCTAAGACTATTAAGAAGACTAAATATAGCCTTCCATCTTTGCCCCAAACGCCCTTGATCTTGACTTTGAAACCCATCAGGAGAGTTGGGTGGCTACTATCTGGGCTTCTTACTAGAATTTTAATGCTAATGTTTAACAGAATTCAAATTATCTATACAAATAAGACACACAGAGAGAGCCTGTTATAAACAGATCCCCCTTCCCCCAGCGGCTCCAAAATAGTGGAGACAATTTCTTGCTGATGTCACTGGTGCTGACAAGCAGGCCGCCACCTCCCTGCCTGCTCTAGGGTGTCAGTGAAACCTGACACAGTCCTCGGCTTGTCAGCTTCTGTTCTTTAGGAGAAACAGGTGGTAAAGGGAGAAAACTGGAGACAGGCCACTCCTAAAGGAATCTATTGTGTGGCAGCTCATTGCATTTTTTTTCTCTCAATCAAAAAGAAAAAATCGTTAGTTTTACTTTTTAACTGTATCCATTGGAATTGTATTGGAAGGTTACATTAAGGTAGTCCTTAGAGTAGACTTGAATGTGCGAAAGATGAGTATTCATAAATGATAATGAACAATGACTAAGTATTAATTAGCAAATACATGTTTTAGGCACTTCTCTGGCACCATAGTGGTTGAAATACCTCTCTGTTAACGCTGGGAGCACTGGTTCCAGCCCTGGTTGGGGAACCAAAATCACACGTGCCATGCGGTGTGGTCAAAAGATTAAAAAAAACCCAAACATACTTTGTACACTAGGTGCCACTTACTGAATGGCTTAATAATAAAAATCACACACCCTTTAAAAACACTATTTAATAACCAACCGCTACTGCTGATCCAGAAGGGATACTCTTTCTTATTAATGACAAACGTACTTTCTTGAGTAAACTGTCATCACTTGTTCCTTCTTTATTTTTTTTCACTCAGCGAAATTTATCTGACGCAAAAATATAATAAACCAAGACCTATGTAATGTAGAATTAAAGTGGAGATTCATTAAAGCAGACTCCAGTTGAAGGTCATTTAATTTTTTAATCTGTCATAAAATTTTAAATTAAGGAAGCCCGTCTTTATTTATTTAAAGGCTGCTGTGGCTGTTCTGACCCTTCCTTGTGCGTTTGCCAAAAGCCCTGTAAACAAAGCCTCCTCTGGGACAGAGGTGGTTATCTGGGCTTCTCCAGCTCCTTCCCCTCTCTCCGCCACGCTCCGTCCCGGGCCCCGCCTTCCTCCGCCCCGGGCATCTCCGCGCAGGCCTCTGATTGGTGCGAGCGCAGCCTTGCCTTTTAGGGACAGATGTCGGGCTTTTCAAGTGGTAAGGGAAAGGGTGCAGTGGCTGCTTTTATCAACCAATCAACTGTTTTCTTGCCAGATCCCCAAATATTCCCGGGCCAATGGAGGGGAGAGCCCAGGATGCCCGGGAGAGGCCGGGCTTAAGTTGAGCCGAAAGGCAGGCGCTCAGACAGCCCTGGGGCCCCGCCAGCCCCCATCTGGCACTTGTCTGTGTCGCTGTCAGAATCTAGCTCCGCGTTCCCTCGCAGGGGTGTGTTGGGGGGAATCCTCATTCCGACTCTCAAAATGGTTATCAAAGTGTTTGTTGCCACATCATCTGGGTCCATAGCGGTAGGTGTCTGATGGAATTCGGGGCCTTTCTTCTCGTCCTCTTTTCTGAAAAACTCAGACTTGGAAGTAGAAGCAGCGGGTATGGCCCAGCGCTGGGCTTACATTTCTTTTTGAGGCGTGTGTAAGTAAGCCTGCGAGCCCTTTGCTCTCTGCGTTGATCTGAATGGTGCAAAAGTGTGTAAAACGTATGATCTGGGGCAGCTGGGTGTGGAAAGGGATTCGAGGAAGCGCGGTGTGTTGGATGCTAAGACTTTTAATGTGTGATTTGTGTCTATTGTGTCGCATCTTTGACAGAATCAGAGGCTTTTTTTTTGATGGAATGTTTCTGCCATTCATCCTGTGAGACTTAGACAAATCTAATATTGCAAGTAAATGACACTTTATATAACAACATTTTTAGCGTATGATGTGCCGGATTACTAAAATGACCCCTGGTTGTAATGATTTGTGTATGTGGTGTAATCCTAAGGAAAGTGTAAAGTTAGCGTGTGTAATACTATTATTTGAGGGTAGTGAAAAAAAAAAAATCTCTGAGTCTACAGATTTAAATGCTCTAGGAATCCAAACAGACCAAAAATAGGTGCTTTATCTGATTTCCTTGGGACAAGGCTGGGAATCACCCAGCCATCTCTCTAAGTCCAGCCTTCGTTTTGTGCCTTAAGAAATAGGGTAAGGGAGGGACTCATTTTATCCTTGGAAATGATTCAGGCTTTGATATTAGACTTGAACCTGCAGTGTCTGTCTGGGACTGATATTTGGACCAGCATTTTAGCATCTGCAAGGCTGTGGAGAGAAAACAGTTTTATTAGTCCTGAGAGGTGAAGACCAGCACAGGGGCTGTTTCCTTTTATATCTGATTCCTGGAACTTCTCGGGTTGCAGCTTGGATTTCAGCGGTCCCTCCACCAGGATGACACCCTAGGCGAGTGACTGGCCCAGGGAACAATCCTAACAGCAGCTACTGAATGCCTTCCCCCCTCCCCTACCACGCACCTCCAGCCCTGAAAGTTCACACCATTTCCAGAGAGGACAAGAGGAAAACCTGAGAAAAGAGCCTGGTCCTTCCTTCTGACACAACTGTTTAATGATCTGCCGAGCATCTTTCATGATGTTCCAATTTTATGAAAATATTCCAAATGTAAAACTGCAAAGTCTTTTACGGCTGTTGATGACCTCAGAAACTTTGATCTACAAAAAGCACATTTTTGGATTGCTTAGATTAAAAAAAATTTTTTTTTAAAGAAAATGGCTTTCATCATGGAAAAATGGCTTTCATCGTGGGCTTCACATAAGCTGTTGACACACTCATTGCTGGAAACTTTTACTGCTAACCTGTCAATTTTCTACATATTCCATAGATCAGGTCTGAGTAACCCTAGACATCCTTACAGAGAAGGCAATGGCAGCCCACTCCAGTACTCTTGCCTGGAAAATCCCATGGATGGAGGAGCCTGGTGGGCTGTAGTCCATGAGGTCGCTAAGAGTCGGACATGACTGAGCAACTTCCCTTTCACTTTTCACTTTCATGCATTGGAGAAGGAAATGGCAACCCACTCAAGTGTTCTTGCCTGGAGAATCCCAGGGATGGGGGAGCCTGGTAGGAGGCCGTCTATGGGGTCGCACAGAGTCAGACACGACTGAAGCAACTTAGCAGCAGCAGACATCCTTAACAAAGACAATGAAAAAAACAGTCCTTTCTTAGGATTTTTTGATTTCCTACATTCTTGAAATTTGGGAACATGATTTAATTAGCCTGAGAGGATCTGGAGAGGTACTGTTTATTCCAGGATCTTGAAAAATCCAAGTTCATTTTGCTGCTGTAAGCAAATGTTTTGGTGCCACGTGGGACAATGTGACCTTGAGAAAGTTATTTTACCTTGCTAAGCCTCAATTTCCTTGTCTGTAAAATGAGGATAAGAATAGAACTCAACTCAACTTACTTGGGAAGTAAGTTAAGAGTGAGAGTCAGTAAGGGTCAGTAAGCAAGGGTCAGTAAGCCAAGAGTGCCCAGCATGGTGTCAAGTGCTTAATAAATATTACCATTATTAGTTAATACTACAATTATCAGCTATTAATATTATAATTGTTATAGCTATTGGATATTATAATTATTAGTTAATGTTAAGTGTTAATAATATTATTAGTAATTGTTAATCAATATTATTGTCATTGTTATAATTATTAGTTAATATTAGAAGGTCTTCATCTATGATGATGTTCAGAGTAATTATCTCAAGCCACATAAATTGAAGAATTTCTGTCTTATCATAAAGAATAAGAACAGATTATTCCTATGGTGTCTGTGCTATGATTTTTCCTGGTTGAGGGAATTTCACCTGGAAGTTTCTTTGCAGGACATCCCAGAGCAGCTGCCAGCACTTATGCTGTGTGGATGGTGGTTGGTCTACAAAACTTTTACTCCTTATTTCTTCAGTCTATATGCTTTAAAAATAGGTTCTTGCCTGTGACATCATCAGAGAGAGCATTATGACTTCTGTTGGATGAATGAAATAAGTGAAAAAGGAAAATACTGATTGTAATCTCTTGATGAAGATTACATATGCAGTTGTGTATTACATCTCTGTTTTAACAGTTGATGCCAAACCGTGGTTCCATGTTTTACTACTGTAGAGATAGATGTGGGTGAAGAGACCCTGGGAGCCAGAAAATGTGTCTTCGTGTCTAACCATCCCCTCATCCTGAAGGCCATTGCGCAAGGGTCTGAAGACAAAGGCAGAGAGATCAGTCTTCCCTGTTTTCAAGATGCACAGCCCCTGAGCCACCATCATTAAGGACAAACTAATGGTGGCTCCTGGATTTCTTAGTCCTTTTTCCAGTCTTGGGCTTTCCTGGTGGCTCAGATAGTAAAGAATCTGCCCACACTGCAGGAGACCCAGATTCTCTCCCTGGGTTGGAAGATCCCCTGGAGAAGGGAATGGCTATCCATTCCAGTATTCTTGCCTGGAGAATTTCACAGACAGAGGAACCTGGTGGGCTACAGTCCATGGGTCGCAAAAGAGTCAGACACAGCTGAGTGACTAAACTTATCACTTCACAGAGGGAAAAACATAGCTCTTGAATTGATGACTCTGGGTGTGACCCTTGGAAAATTCTTTAATTCACTGCACCTCAGTTTTGTTATCTTAAGATGGTGATCAGAATTCTTGCCTGGTGTGGCAGTCAGGACGAGACAATGATGTAACAAGTGTGCTGGGTGCCTGACAGTGCAGCTACTTGAATTGTGGTGCAGAATGCTTTTCCATGCATTCCTCAGTTCTCACAAGCCCTGGGACAAAGGCAGCGTGCTATCTGTTTTGCAGATGAGGTGATGGACAAGCAGAGCTTCTGCTCAGGTAGCAACCTTCCCAGCCAGGATGGACTCGCAGGTCACCTGTCACTTAGATGCAGCATGCTTTATATTACAGTGCAGTCACCTCTTTTGGAGAGGTTTCTAACTGTACAAGACAATAAGTGGGAGGTGCCAAGCCAGTAACCCAAAGATCCCTCTGATGCGTCACAGTCACCAACAGTGGCTGGTGACTTCAGGACCCTGAATGACACTTTCTTTTTATTTTTTGATTTATTTTATTGAGGCGTAGTTGATTTACCATGTTGTGTTAATTTTTGCTGTATAGCAAAGTGATTCAGTTATATATTCATATACGTTCTTTCTCCAATCCGTTTCCATTATGATTTATCACAGGATATTGACTATGGTTCTCTGTGCTATATAGTGGGCCTTGTTTGTCCATTCTATATACAGTCGTTTGCATCTGCTAATCCCAAATTCCCACTGCATCTCTCCCACACCCTCCTCCCCTTTGGCAACCACAAAACTGTTCTCTTTGAGAATGACACTTTCTTATGAGTCAATGTAACAGGATAAGAAAACAGAGCTTTCTGAGCTTCCACTGAGGTCCTGAAGGCTCCAAGTGACACAGACCCTGAGGACCCCAGACCCTCCAGAGGGGCTGCTCAGGATGAGGCAGCCTTGGCCATGGCACCCTGGAGAGGGGAGGGGGGGGGTAAGGCATGCAAGGAGAAAAGTGTCTGCGGTGAGGACTGTTGGGGGGCTCCGCAGCACCCCTCCCCTTGAAGCCATGAAGGGGAGGTCCCCTCTGGGGGCTGATGTTGTGTCCCTGGGGTCACCTTGGGAGGCCATGTTGAGAAAAGCTGTACATCGACTGCAAGGAGTGGGGAGTGTGTACCAGGGTTCCTTGAACAAGGGTCTACCAAAGGGTTGTTGCAGGAGAGTGCACCCACACTCAGATGGGCATCAGAGTGTGGGCAAAGGCCACGTGCCAGCCAGGTGAAGTCACGTGCTCACCCCTCCCTCTGGGCTCATCCTAAGACCCTTCTCCAGCCCCCAGAAGAAGTCAAGTGCTCCAGACAGCTAGGAGAGCAGTGTTTTAGACCCATTTTAAGTGATTGGTTTTCGGGAAGTCCAGGATGGCAGATTTTATTTTTCTTCTCTTTTTTTGAATGAGGTGCTAAGAGAGAAACTTTAATGCAATATCATGCTCCCAACAGTCAGTCAACCCTCTGTAGATGTAATTGCTTGTCTTGAGAGGAATAATAGTCAACAGATCATCCCCTCCTGTTTTCTCCATTTTTCTTTGACTTTCCAGAAGAGAAAAAATAAGTCAGAACTTGGGAAATTGTTCTCCATCTATTTAGAAATTGTGGAATAAAATGAAATCCTTTTCCATCCCACCTCAAGTCCTGAGGCATGATTTTTTTCAAGTTCTTTTTTATAATGACATGTAGTTAATTTACAATGTTGTGTTGGTGTCAAGTGTGTTGTATAGTGATTCAGTTAAGTCCTGAGGCGTTGCTAACAGAAATGGGAATCTCGTCCGTTGGGAAGTGGACTTCAGCCAGGCTGAAGGTATTTGAGGAGCAAGGAAGAGAAGGGTTTGAACAGAATAGAGAATGTTGCCTTCTGAGTATTTAACTAAAAGGAAAGCTACCTGAAGTGAGGATGTGTCTACTCTTTGAAACAGTAAAGTTATCTCTAAAAATAACTAAAGGAGTAAGTAATTTATAAAGTGACATAAGTAATTTATAAAGTGACCTAAGTAATTATGAACAGGTTGGAGAGTATGTATAGAAAACATGATTAATTAGAGTAATTTAGTCCAACAACCTGTTTTCATGTCTGGTGGGATTTTGTGATATTCAGAAACTCCGCCGTGAGGCCCGGGAATATGGAGTCTGGTTTCCACTAGAAGGACCAGGAGGCTTGGGATTCCCCTAGCGTAGCCTTGGGGAAGCTCACCCTGGTGGGGAGGTAAGCAGTCTGTCCATGGGTTCTGAGAGATGTGACACTCAGGAATGTGCTCAAGTGCTTATGCCAGATTCTTAAGGGACCTTCCATCATTCTATTCCTTTCTGTATGACTTCTGTTTTTATTTTTTGTCTACGCTTACCGCAAACTGAAATAGATCCCTTGGCCTGAGTCTTATGGATTAAATGTTGTATTGTAGCTAAGAACAGCCTTTAATTTATTGACCTAATGCTTTTAGTTGCTTTATCTTTGTTATGTTGATGGTACAAATGTTAATTAAGAAAATGTATGATTACCATTTATATATGGGTGTATGTAATGTATATACAAAAATTTATATGTAATTTGTGTTTAGGTATATTACATGCTCAGTCATGTCCAGCTCTTTGTGACTCCATGGACTGTAGCCTGCCAGGCTCCTCTGCCCTTGGGATTCTCTGGGCAAGAATACTAGAGTGGGTCGCCATTCCCTTCTCCAGAGGACCTTCCTGACCAGGGATGTAACCCAGGTTTCCTGCATTGCAGGCAGATTTTTTTACCAAGAAGCCACTAGGGAAGCCCATAATTTTTATTCACTGTGCATTAATTAAAACTATAAAACAGTAATTTATATTAATTAAATTATTAAACAGTAACATTATACTTATAATTAATATGCTATGTGAGTGAGTGAAGTCGCTCAGTCGTATCCGACTCTTTGCGACCCCGTGGACTGTAGCCTGCCAGGCTCCTCAGTCCATGGGATTTTCCAGGCAAGAATAGTGGAGTGGGTTGCCATTTCCTTCTCCAGGGGATCTTCCCAACCCAGGGATCGAACTCGGGTCTCCTACATTGCAGACAGACGCTTTATGTCTGAGCTTATATCTATATATAATCAAGTCACCACCCAAACCAAATTACATAGGGTTTGTTTTTGGTGGTGATTTGATTCTAGGGCATAAGCATCCATGTGTGTTTTTCTTTACCTTACCTTAGGAAAGAACCTCTACACAAAAGTCATTGCTATAATCAATCATTTTGGCAAAAATGAATAAAATAAGAATTTTGGGGAGGTGTATAAATCCCTGAAAGCTCAGTTGGTAAAGAATCTGCCTACAGTGCAGGAGACCCTGGTTCGATTCCTGGGTGGGGAAGATACCCTGGAGAAGGGAAAGGCTACCTATTCCAATGTTATGCTACCCATTCCAGTATTCTTGGGCTTCCCTGGTGGCTCAGCTGGTAAAGAATCTGCCTGCAATATGGGAGACCTGGGCTCGATCCCTGGGTTGGGAAGATCCCCTGGAGAAGGGAAAGGCTACCTATTCCAGTATTCTGGCCTGGAGAATTCCATGGATTTTACAGTCCATGGGCTCGCAAAAAGTTGGATACGACTGAGTGACTTTCATTGACTTTTATAAATTGATAAAGATTTATATCAAATGAATTGGGTTTAAACAAAAGAGGATTTGAATCTAGATGTTGGGTTTAGGATTGGCATGTACCTTTTCAGTGTTTGGAATCCTCAGAATCTAGTCTTCTGCTGATAAACAAGTTACATGAAAATGACAAAGGGACTCATCCTAGAAAACATTCTTAATGACTATTTTCATTGTGAGGCAATATTCCATTCAGAGGACATAAAATTAAGACATTGGATATTTTTATGTCAAAGAAGATACTAATGTAAACTTTCAGTTTTAAGAAAGGATCATATTGTACCTCTTTATCATCTGTACAAATGAGTACATTTTTTTTAACCCAAATAACATCTTATGAATCTATTCATGTGAAGAGCTTGGCACCATGTCTTGTGCAGAGTAGGGAATCAATAAGTGAGTATTGATTGGTTTATGCTATTGATCATTCTGAAGTTTCTCCCAGAGTTTCTCCCAATGTGGCCCATAGTCTGGTGTAAGTTGTTTACCAGTGTTTATAAAAAAGACTGGTGGGCCAGTGGGTAAGACCCCATGCTTCCAATGCAGCAGGTGTGGGTTTGATCCCTGGTCAGGGAACTAAGATCCCACATGCCCTCAGTCAAAAAAAAAAAAGGCATCATGCATTCTGGGAGTGAACTCCTTGACTGAAGAGAGAAAAATTCTGACTGAAGAGAGAAAATTGTAATTGTTTCTGGGGAAGGAGTGCTCTAAGATTTCAAGATGGCCACATTCACAAAGAAATGACATTGGTAGAATACAGTCCTTACCTGTGAACCACGAGTAGAGAAAAGGGCACCTGGGTTTTCTCTTAGGTGTGGCTGCACTTTGATTTTACTTAAAGAATTGGATGTGAGTAGAGAACAGTTATTTTATTGCATTACTCTTTCACGCGCCAGGAGAAATATCCACCAGCTCTTCTAGTTTTTTTTTTCCTGCTCTTCCTTTTCCAATAATCTCCATGTGGACTTTTCAGTTTCCTGTGTTATTTCTAAAGCTACTTTTGTTCATCGTGACTCATGTTCCCATTTTCATAACTGTGAATAGTGCCTTTTAGTGTGGGTGTACTTGGTATTTAAGTTTCATAGTAAATTGTGTTTTTTTCCTTCTTTCTATCATCTTGTCTTTGTAACCAATCCCTATTTATTTTTTGGCTTTAAAGCTTAGCAAAGAATTAAAAGTATTTTGAAGACCTCAAATAAAAGCTATGATGATAGTATCTCTATTCCTATTCGGTTGACTATATCATGATTTAAATATTGATGAGATTAAAATTTCAGAATTTAAATGATTGCTCTGTTGATCCTATGGAATGAAGAAGTGTGATTTTATGATTTTTATTGTTTAAATACTTAGCAAAGTTATTGGTATTGTATGGTATAGTTGGAGAACGGGTTTTTACGAAGCAGTCTAATGGTAATCTTTTTCTTCTCATGACTAGATTAGGAAGAAACAGCAAGAAGTTGTGGGCTTTTTGGAAGCTAATAAAATCGATTTTAAGGAGTTCGATATTGCTGGAGATGAAGACAACAGGAAGTGGATGAGAGAAAATGTTCCTGGAGAGAAGAAACCTCAGAATGGGATTCCGCTGCCTCCTCAGATCTTTAATGAGGAGCAGTATTGTGGGGTGAGATTTAGTTTCTCTGAAAATTCTTCTGCAAGTGTGTTTATCAGAGATTGTTTAAAGCAGATAAGCTTTGAGGTAGTGTTTATATTTGTTGACATTTTTCAGCTTGTGATCTGTTTCTACCATTTGATACCTGGATGGTTAGATCCATGGTGAAGAATAAATAGTTAAGATTAAAAAATGATAGAAACAATAAAATGATGATTCAGAAGTTCTTGGGATTCCTTTAAGTTTTTTATTTTATTTTGAAGAGAGGAGGCCACTTGTTCAGGCAAAATAAGCGTTTAGTTGAAAAGACATTCTGTTCAACCTGGTAGGGTACACATTCCTGTATCCATGGGTACACTTTCGCCTTTGTAAAGAATGATTTGCGGAAGTAAAGTTTCGTGTGAAAGTGAAAGCGTTAGTCCCTCAGTCATGTTCAACTCTTTGTGATCCTATGGCCTGTGGCCTGCCAGGCTCCTTTGTCCATGGAATTCTCCAGGCAAGAATACTGGAGTGGGTTTCCATTTCCTTCTCAGGGGGTCTTCCCAACCTAAGATCGAATCTGGGTCTCCTGCATTGCAGGCAGAAAGTTTTGTGTAAATGCATCTAAATAGCTAAAAAACTGTTCTGGATACCCTTCCTCCTTGTGAGGACACAATAAGAAGATGGCCATTTATGAACCAGAGAGGGGCTACTCACCAGACAATGAATCTGCTGACAGCTTCATCTTGGACTTCCACATCTGTGAGAAATAAATATCTGTTATCTGTAAGCCACCAAAACAAAACCAAACCAACAAAAACTCTTCTGGGCATTTAATTATAATAGCAATTTTATTTTGTACATTTAGTCATTCATTTTACCACAAAATAATTTTTTCCTCAGGGTTTGTAGATTCTGCTTGGTAAACCAAATTGTTGAAAAGAAACATTTAAAAGCTCAAAGGACTTTGGAGCATGAGAACTGGAGTTAGCTTTGGGGGATCATCTAAGTCCTCCAGGCCATTTTTCAGACTTGGCCATCATGCTTCTGGAAGGCAGAGGGAACTAATTACCCAGAGCTGTGCTGTTTCTGGAGGTTGGAGCCTGGTATAGGATTTTTTCACTCACTTCTCTTTTATAAAAAATTAATTGTTTATTAAAAATTATAAGCAATTTTTATTTTGTTTTGCTTCATCACATGGCATGTGGGATCATAATTCCTCAACCAGGAATCAAACCTTTGCCCTTTGTCTTGGAAGCATGGAGTCTTAACCACTAGACTGCCAGGGAAGTCATTACCTTTCTCCTTGCTATACAAAACTGCTGGTCCTTTAGCTCAGCTTCTCTTTGTTATTATATTTCTTACCTAAAGCAAGTGTCATCAAACTATAGCCCGAGTGCCAAGGCCTGCAGCTATCTGTTTTGGTGAAATTTTATTGGACATGGCCCTCACTAATTCACCACCTAGTGCCTATGGCTAATTTTGCCTGATGGCAGATAGTAAAGTAATGCTCAAAATTCTCCAAGCCAGGTTTCAGCAATACATGAACTGTGAACTTCCAGATGTTCAAGCTGTTTTAGAAAAGGCACAGGAACCAGAGATCAAATTGCCAACATCCACTGGATCATGGAAAAAGCAAGAGAGTTCCAGAAAAACATCTATTTCTGCTTTATTGACTATGCCAAAGCCTTTGACTGTGTGGATCACAGTAAACTGTGGAAAATTCTGAAAGAGATGGAAATACCAGACCACCTGACCTGCCTCTTGAGAAATCTGTATGCAGGTCAGGAAGCAACAGTTAGAACTGGACATGGAACAACAGACTGGTTGCAAATAGGAAAAGGAGTACGTCAAGGCTGTATATTGTCACCCTGCTTATTTAACTTCTATGCAGAGTACATCATGAGAAATGCTGGACTGGAAGAAACACAAGCTGGAATCAAGATTGCTGGGAGAAATATCAATAATCTCAGATATGCAGATGACACCACCCTTATGGCAGAAAGTGAGGAGGAGCTAAAAAGCCTCTTGTTGAAAGTGAAAGAGGAGAGTGAAAAAGTTGGCTTAAAGCTCAACATTCAGAAAACGAAGATCATGGCATCTGGCCCCATCACTTCATGGGAAATAGATGGGGAAACAGTAGAAACAGTGTCAGACTTTGTTTTTTTGGGCTCCAAAATCACTGCAGATGGTGACTGCAGCCATGAAATTAAAAGGCGCTTACTCCTTGGAAGAAAAGTTATGACCAACCTAGATAGTATATTCAAAAGCAGAGACATTACTTTGCCGACTAAGGTCCGTCTAGTCAAGGCTATGGTTTTTCCTGTGGTCATGTATGGATGTGAGAGTTGGACTGTGAAGAAGGCTGAGCGCAGAAGAATTGATGCTTTTGAACTGTGGTGTTGGAGAAGACTCTTGAGAGTCCCTTGGACTGCAAGGAGATCCAACCAGTCCATTCTGAAGGAGATCAACCCTGGGATTTCTTTGGAAGGAATGATGCTAAAACTGAAGCTCCAGTACTTTGGGCACCTTATGCGAAGAGTTGACTCATTGGAAAAGACCCTGATGCTGGGAGGGATTGGGGGCAGGAGGAGAAAGGGACATCTAAATTCCATATATATGTGTTAGTATACTGTATTGGTGTTTTTCTTTCTGGCTAACTTCACTCTGTATAATCGGCTCCAGTTTCATCCACCTCATTAGAACTGATTCAAATGTATTCTTTAATGGCTGAGTAATACTCCATTGTGTATATGTACCACAGCTTTCTTATCCATTCATCTGCTGATGGGCATCAAGGTTGCTTCCACGTCCTGGCTATTATAAACAGTGCTGTGATGAACACTGTTTATACACGTGTCTCTTTCAATTCTGGTTTCCTCGGTGTGTATGCCCAGCAGTGGGATTGCTGGGTCATAGGCAGTTCTATTTCCAGTTTTTTAGGGAATCTCCACATTGTTCTCCATAGTGGCTGTATTAGTTCGCATTCCCATCAACAGTGTAAGAGGGTTCCCTTTTCTCCACACCCTCTCCAGCATTGATTGCTTGTAGACTTTTGGATCACAGCCATTCTGACTGGCGTGAAATGGTACCTCATTGTGGTCTTGATTTGCATTTCTCTGATAATGAGTGGTGTTGAGCATCTTTTCATGTGTTTGTTAGCCATCTGTATGTCTTCTTTGGAGAAATGTCTATTTAGTTCTTTGGCCCATTTTTTGATTGGGTCATTCATTTTTCTGGAATTGAGCTGCAGGAGTTGCTTGTATATTTTTGAGATTAGTTATTCATCAGTTGCTTCATTTGCTATATTTTCTCCCATTCTTAAGGCTGTCTTTTCACCTTGCTTATAGTTTCCTTTGTTGTGCAGAAGCTTTTAAATTTAATTAGTTTGTTTATTTTTGCTATTATTTCCAATATTCTGGGAGGTGGGTCATAGAGGATCCTGCTGTGATTTATGTCAGAGAGTTTTTTGCCTATGTTCTCCTCTAGGAGTTTTATAGTTTCTGGTCTTATATTTAGACATTTAGATCTTTAATCCATTTTGAGTTTATTTTTGTGTATGGTGTTAGAAAGTGTTGTAGTTTCATTCTTTTACAAATGGTTGAGCCATTTTTCCAGCATCACTTGTTAAAGAGATTGTTTTTAATCCATTGTATATTCTGCCTCCTTTGTCAAAGATAAGGTGTCCACAGGTGTGTAGATCTATATCTGGGCTTTCTATTTTGTTCCACTGATCTATATTTCTGTCTTCATGCCAGTACCATACTGTCTTGATGATTGTGGCTTTGTAGTAGAGCCTGAAGTCAGGCAGGTTGATTCCTCCAGTTCCATTCTTCTTTCTCAAGATTGCTTTGGCTAGTCAAGGTTTTTTTGTATTTCCATACAAATTGTGACATTATTTGTTCTAGCTCTGTGAAAAATACTGTTGGTAGCTTGGTAGGAATTGTATTGAATCTATAGATTGCTTTCAGTAGTATACTCATTTTCACTATATTGATTCTTCCAATCCATGAACATGGTATATTTCTCCATCTATTAGTGTCCTCTTTGATGTCTTTCACCAGTGTTTTATAGTTTTCTATATATAGGTCTTTAGTTTCTTTAGGTAGATATATTCCTAACTATTTCATCTTTTCATTGCAATGGTGAATGGAATTGTTTCCTTAATTTTTTTTTTCTATTTTCTCATTATTAGTGTATAGGAAAGCAAGGGATTTCTGTGTGTTGGTTTTATATCCTGCAACTTCACTATATTCATTGATAAGGTCTAGTAATTTTCTAGTGGAGTCTTCAGGGTTTTCTATGTAGAGGATCATGACATCTGCACAAGTGAGAGTTTTACTTCTTCTTTTCCAATTTAGATTCCGTTTACTTCTTTTTCTGCTCTGATTGCTGTGGCCAAAACTTCCAAAACTATGTTGAATAGTAGTGGTGAAGTGGGCACCCTTGTCTTGTTCCTGACTTTAGGGAAAAAGCTTTCAATTTTTTACCATTGAGGATAATGTTTGCTGTGGGTTTGTCATATATAGCTTTTATTATGTTGAGGTATGTTCCTTCTAGTCCTGATTTTTGGAGAGTTTTTATCATAAATGGATGTTGAATTTTGTCAAAGGCTTCCTCAGCATCTATTGAGATAATCATATGGCTTTTATTTTTCAATTTGTTAATGTGGTGTATTACATTGATTGATTTGCGGATATTGAACAATCCTGCATCCCTGAGATAAAGCCCACTTGGTCATGGTGTATGATCTTTTTAATGTGTTGTTGGATTCTTATTGCTAGAATTTTGTTAAGGATTTTTGCATCTATGTTCATCAGTGACATTGGCCTGTAGTATTCTTTTTTGTGTGGCATCTTTGTCAGGTTTTGATTTAGGGTGATGGTGGCCTCATAGAATGAGTTTGGAAATTTACCTTCCTCTGCAATTTTCTGGAAGAGTTTGAATAGGAGAGGTGTTAGCTCTTCTCTAAATTTTTGGTAGAAATCGGCTGTGAAGCCATCTGGACCTCGGCTTTTGTTTGCTGGAAGGTTTCTGATTACAGTTTCAATTTCCGTGCTTGTGATGGGTCTGTTAAAATTTTCTATTTCTCCTGGTTCAGTTTTGGAAAGTTGTACTTTTCTAAGAATTTGTCCATTTCTTCCACGTTGTCCATTTTTGGCATATAATTGCTGATAGTAGTCTCTTATGATCCTTTGTATTTCTGTATTGTCTGTTGTGGTCTCTCATTTTCATTTCTATTTTTATTGATTTGATTTTTCTCTCTTTGTTTCTTGATGAGTCTGGTTAATGGTTTGTCAATTTTATTTATCCTTTCATAGAACTAGCTTTTGGCTTTGTTGATTTTTGCATGATCTCTCATTTCTTTTGCATTTATTTCTGCCCTAATTTTAAAGATTTCTTTCCTTCTACTAACCCTGAGTTATCCATTTCTTCCTTTTCTGGTTGCTTTAGGTGTAGAGTTAGGTTATTTATTTGACTTTTTTCTTATTTCTTGAGGTATGCCTGTATTGCTATGAACTTCCCCATTAGCACTGCTTTTACAGTGTCCCACAGGTTTGGGGTTGTTGTGTTTTCATTTTCATTTATTTCTATGCATATTTTGATTTCTTTTTTGATTTCTTCTGTGATTTGTTGGTTATTCAGCAGCATGTTGCTCATCCTCCATATGTTGGAATTTTTAATACTTTTTCTCTTGTAATTGAGAACTAATTTTACTGTATTGTGGTCAGAAAAGATGCTTGGAATGATTTCAATTTTTTGGAATTTACCAAGGCTAGATTTATGGCCCAGGATGTGATCTATCCTGGAGAAAGCTCTGTGTGTGCTTGAGAAAAAGGTGAAATTCATTTTTGGGGGTGAAATGTCCTATAGATATCAATTAGGTCTAACTGGTCTAGTGTATCATTTAAAGTTTGTGTTTCCTGGTTAATTTTCAATTGAGTTGATGCATCCATAGGTGTGAGTGTGGTATTAAAGTCTTCGACTATTATTGTATTACTGTTAATTTCCCATTTCATACTTGTTAGCAATTGTCTTACGCATTGTGGTGCTCCTATGTTGGGTGCATACATATTCATAATTGTTATATCTTCTTCTTGGATTGACCCTTTGATCATTATGTAGTGTCCTTGTCTCTTTTCACAGCCTTTGTTTTAAAGTCTCTTTTATCTGATATGAGTATTGCAACTCCTGCTTTCTTTTGGTCTCTATTTGCACGGGATATCTTTTTCTAGCCCTTCACTTTCAGTCTGTATGTGTCCCCTATTTTGAGGTGGGTCTCTTGTAGATAATATATATTGGGGTCTTGTTTTTGTATCCATTCAGCCAGTCTTTGTCTTTTGGTTGGGGCATTCAACCCATTTACATTTAGGTAATTATTGATACGTCTGATCCCGTTGCCACTTACCTTATTGTTTTGGTTTCAAGTTTATACACCCTTTTTGTGTTTCCTGTCTAGAGAAAATCCTTTAGCATTTGCTGGAGAGCTGGTTTGGTGGTGCTGAATTCTCTCAGCTTTTGCTAGTCTGTAAAGTTTTTGAGTTCTCCTTCATATCTGAATGAGATCCTTGCTGGGTAGAGTAATCTGGGCTGTAGGTTATTTTCTTTCATCACTTTAAGTATGTCTTGCCTTTCCCTCCTGGCCTGAAGAGTTTCTATTGAAAGATCAGCTGTTATCCTTATGGGAATCCCCTTGTGTGTTATTTGCTGTTTTTCCCTTGCTGCTTTTAATATTTGTTCTTTGTGTTTGATCTTGGTTAATTTGATTAACATGTGTCTTGGGGTGTTTTGCCTTGGGTTTATCCTGTTTAGAACTCTCTGGGTTTCTTGGACTGGGGTGATTATTTCCTTCCCCATTTTAGGGAAGTTTTCAACTATTATCTCCTCAAGTATTTTCTCATGGTCTTTCCTTTTTTCTTCTTCTTCTTGGACTCCTATAATTCAAATGTTGGAGCATTTCATATTGTCCTGGAGTTCTCTGAGATTGTCATTTCTTTTGTTTTTCTTTTTTCCTCTCTGATTCATTTATTTCTACCATTCTATCTTCTATGTCACTAATCTCCTATCTTCTTCCTCTGTTATTCTACTATTTGTTGCCTCCAGAGTGTTTTTTATCTCATTTATTGCATTATTCATTATATACTGACTCTTTTTTATTTTTTCTAGGTCCTTGTTAAACCTTTCTTGCATCTTCTCAATCCTTGTCTCCAGGCTATTTGTCTGTGATTCCATTTTTATTTCAAGATTTTAGATCATTTTCACTATCATTATTCGGAATTCTTTATCAGCTAGATCCCTCTCTCTTCCTCTTTTGTTTGGCTTGGTGGGCATTTATCCTGTTCCTTTACCTGCTGGGTATTCCTCTGTCTCTTCATCTTGTTTATATTGCTGTGTTGGGGTAGCCTTTCTGTATTCTGATCACTGCCCTGGTGGCTCAGAGGTTAAAGCGTCTGCCTGGAATGCAGGAGACCTGGGTTTGATCTCTGGGTCAGGAAGATCCCCTGGAAAAGGAAATGGCAACCCACTTCAGTACTCTTGCCTGGAGAATCCCATGGAAGGAGGAACCTGGTAGGCTACAGTCCATGTCCATGGGGTCGCAAAGAGTCGGACACGACTGAGCGACTTCACTTTCACTTTCTGTATTCTGGCAGTTTGTGGAGTTCTCTTACTGTGGAGTTTCCTTGCTGTGGTTGGGGCTGTACAGGTGACTTGTCAACGTTTTGTTAGAGAAGCTTGTGTTAGTGTTCTGGTGGGTGGAGCTGGATTTCTTCTCTCTGGAGTGCAATGAAGTGTCCAGTAATGAGTTATGAGATGTCAATGGTTTTGGAGTAACTTTGGTCAGCCTGTATATTGGAGCTCAGGGCTGTGTTCCTGTGTTGCTGGAGAATTTGCGTGGCATGTCTTGCTCTGGAACTTGCTGGCCCTTGGGTGGTGCTTGGTTTCAGTGTAGGTATGGAGGCATTTGATGAGCTCCTGTCGATTAATGTTCCCTGGAGTCAGGAGTTCTCCAGTATTCTCAGGATTTGGACTTAAGCCTCCTGCTTCTGGTTCTCAGTTTTATTTTTACAGTAGTCTCAAGACTTCTCCTTCTATACAGCACCATTGATAAAACATCTAGGTTAAAGACGAAAAGTTTCTCCACAGTGAGGGACACCCAGAGAGGTTCACAAAGTTACATGGAGAAGAGAAGAGGGAGGAGGGAGTTAGAGGTGACCCTAATGAGATGAAGTAGAATCAATAGAGGAGAGAGCAAGCTAGCCAGTAATCACTTCCTTCTGTGCACTCCACAACTGGACCGCTCAGAGATGTTCATGGAGTTATATAGAGAAGAAAAGAGGGAATAAGGAGACAGAGGTGGCCAGGAGGATAAAAGGGGGAATCAAAAGGAGACAGATCCAGCCAGTAATCGGTTCCCAAGTGTTCTCCACCGTCTGGAACACACAGAGATTCACAGAGTTGGGTAGAGAAGAGAGGAGGAAGGGAGGAGACAGAGGCGACCTGCTGGAGAAAAAGGAGAGTCCAAGGAGGGAGAGATCAGTCAAGCCAGTAATCTTGCTCCCAAGTATAAATGGGTACTGAAGATTCGGTTCTTAAAGGTACAAAATTTATAACCAAAAAGCAAAGATTAAAAATCTAGAGTAGAGTTGGAATTTCAAAAATACAATATTAAAGAAAGGAAGAAAAGAAAGAAAGAAAAAGTCATAAAAATTATAATATATATGAAGTTTGCTTTTTAAAATAGGGTCTTCTTTTTACAAAGTAATAGGTTATAAAAGTGAAAATTAAAGGAGTAATAGAGGACATAAATTTTTTTTTAATTTAAAAAAAAAAGAATGATCAGTAAAATAGTAAAAAAAAAAAAAAAAGGACTTTCTCTGGTGGTGTTGTTGGTATTGTGGGGTCAGTTCATTTTTGGATAGTTCCTTGGTCCAGCTTGTATTTCTCAAGATCTATAGGCCCCTTCCTATGTAGTCGGTACTAATTACAGGGTTTTAATCTATTGCACCTGTCCCTTCCAAGGTGGTTCCCTCTGTTTTAGCTTCTTCTGTTTGCTGGTCTCTTCAGAGTCTGATTTCCGCCCTGACACAAAGGGAGCGGTGGTGGACATTTTTTTTAGGCTCATTTGTTCAGTCATGCTGTGGGGAGCGAGGGACACTGCAAACAACACTGGTGTGTGCTCACAGTGCCTCAGGCACACTGGGCCTGCCCTTGCTCATGGCGCATGTGCCCTCCCTGTCCACACTGCTCAGGCTCTAGGTTGCTCTGCTGGGAACCATCTGAGGCCGGCCCTGGGCTGCATGCACCTCCCAGGTCTAACCTGCTCAGGTTCAGGCACTCGGGTAGTCCTCAGAGGCGCAGATTCGGTTGGGCCTGCGTTTTGTGCCCTTCCCAGGTCCGAGCAGCTCAGGTGATGAGGTGTTTGGCGAGTGCAGTCGCCCGACTTATTGACTCTCTCATCCCTGCCGCTCGGTTGTCTGGGTGTACAACCAGCGCACCTTCCCAGGTGGATGTTGACTGTCCAGAACCCCAAGGAGTCTTAGCAAAGAAGCCTGCTTGCAGTTTGGTAGATAATGCCTCTCTGGGGCTGCGATTGCCCCCTTCTGGCTCTGGCTGCCTGTCACCAGAGGGGGATGGTCTGCAGCCAGCTAGTTCTGTTCAGTTCTTTGTTCTGTGTGCAGGCCTGGCGGTGTCTTAGGGCTTTCGTGTCTTAGGGCTTTTTGTGTGGTAGCTCTCCCACAGTCTGGTTTGCTAGCCCAAGTTAGTTCCCTCAGATTGCCCTTGGGGCATTCAGGCCCGGTCCTTACTCTAAGCACTGCAGCCTGAGCCTCCCTGCCCAAGCCCCGCTTGCCAGTGGCGGGTGCAGGCGTCTGCACTGCTTCTCCACTGGGGGAGTTACTGTTGGGCTTGTAATCTGTGGGTTTTAATTATTTATTTTTCCTCCCTGTTATGTTGCCCTCTGTGCTTCCAAGGCTCACCACAGACTCGGCAGTAAGAGTGTTTCCTGGTGTTTGGAAACTTCTCACTTTTTAAGACTCCCTTCCCAGGACAGAGCTCAGTCCCTACCTCTTTTGTCTCTTTTTTTGTCTTTTATGTTTTTTCTTACCTCCTTTCGAAGACAATGGGCTGCTTTTCTGGGTGCCTGATGTCCTCTGCCAGCATTCAGAAGTTGTTTTTTGGAATTTACTCAGCGTTTAAATGTTCTTTTGATGAATTTGTGGGGGAGAAAGTGGTCTCCCCGTCCTATTCCTCCACCATCTTAGCTGTACTATAATATTAAAAACTGTTTGTTGAACAATTTTTTTGTTGCAACGTTGTTGCAAGCACTGCATGCCAAGTCTCAAGCTAAGTACAGCCTTCTCTTTTATCTTTTCTCTTTGATATTGTTTTTTCTATGGGCTTTATTCCATAATCACTGTGCTAACAAATATAATAGCCACCAGCCACAGGGGACTATTTAATTTAAATTATAATTAATTAAAATTAAATATAATTTACAATTCAAGTCCTTGGTCATATTAGCCACATTCCAAGTGTTCAACTGCCCTCTGTGGCTAGTGGCTACTATATTAGACAGTACATAGTATATTTCCATCATGATAGAAAGCTCTATTGGACAGTGCTGCCACAGAACATCAAATTCTGGGTTTTCATCAGCCTAGAACTTCCAGTCAGGATTAAATCAAGAACAAAACTACTACCAGAGTAGATCAGACTAGTTCTCAATCTTATTCTCAGGGCCTCAAATGCTAAACTATAGTTGAAGGGAAAAGAGAATCTAGTCATCTAGTATAAGTAAGTAAGTAAAGTCACTCAGTCATGTCCGACTCTTTGTGACCCCATGGACTGCAGCCCACCAGGCTCCTCAGTCCATGAGATTCTCCAAGCAAGAATACTGGAGTGGGTTGCCATTTCCTTCTCCAGGGGATCTTCCCGACCCAGGGATCGAACCCGGGTCTCCCACATTGGAGGCAGATGCTTTAACCTCTGAGCCATCAGGGAAGTCCTCTAGTCATCTAGTATAGTGGATGATTAAATATCCTAGAATAATCCATGGATGCCAGGACACTTATTTCTTACTGAAACTAAACCATAAACACAAGACTTATTGCATTTATTTTAAGAGAAAGAGAAACACACATAACACAGAAAGACAAATAAATAAAGACCTGAAGTCATGCTGTGTGACTTAGACCAATCATGTTATTCCTCTGATCTTAAATTTCATAATCTGCAAAATTAAAAAGTACATAAATTCTTAGTTTCTTTTCCCCTCTGAAATTCCAGAGGCAAAGGCTTTATTTAGTTTATGTAATATCTAAAGAACTGTGCAGACTTCAAACATATATTAGGTAATAATTCAAAAGGTTTATTAAAATTAGAAGAAGCTAGCTATATAGAATGTAAGTTAGGACACTCACTGTGTCATAAAAATGGTATTACGACAGCATCCTACACAATCTGCCTTTTTAACTACCAGAAAACATGACTGGGAGTGGTTAAAATGTTCATATTTTTACCTTTATCAAAAAATATAGCAACATACTGGACCCTATGGCATATACAATGTGTTTCCTTAAATAGAAATAGGGAAAGAATAATTATTAGAATTATAATATATAATGTAACTATGACATATTATACATTGTTATAATATAATTGCATAATTATATTATTATTAATACAGCATTTATTGAAACATTTACTGAGGTTGTTTAACAGGTGAACTCATTTTATCATCAAAGAGCTCTATGAAGAAAACTTTTATTTTTTATCATTTTACATGTAAGAAAACTGAATTGAAGGGAGTTAGGTTGTTAACCCACCCAATCCAGTGTTCTTGCCTGGAGAATCCCAGGGACAGGGGAGCCTCGTGGGCTGCCATCTATGGGGTCGCACAGAGTCGGACACGACTGAAGCAACTTAGCAGCAGCAGCAGCAGCAGCAGGTTGCTAACCCACAGTTGCAGAGGTAAACAATGGTAGCTGCTGCTAAGTCACTTCAGTCGTGTCCGACTCTGTGCGACTCCATAGACAGCAGCCCACCAGGCTCCCCTGACCCTGGGATTCTCCAGGCAAGAACACTGGAGTGGGTTGCCATTTCCTTCTCCAGTGCGTGAAAGTGAAAAGGGAAAGTGAAGTCGCTCAGTCGTGTCAGACTCTTCGCAACCCCATGGACTGCAGCCTACCAGGCTCCTCTGTCCATGGGATCTTCCAGGCAAGAGCACTGGAGTGGGGTGCCATTGCCTTCTCTGAACAATGGCAGAGTCATGATTTAAAACCAAAACCATTCAGTTGCAGTGCACATGCTTCTACTTTAGCACATTGACTCCTAAAGAGAATTTTACATGCTAATCATTAGAAAGGACCTACCCACTGAGGATTCATGTTGATGTATGGCAAAACCAATACAATATTGTAAAGTAATTAGCCTCCAATTAAAATAAATAAATTCAAATTTAAAAAATAAATAAATTCGACTAAAAAAAAAAAAAAAGAAAGGACCAAAAGAAGAAGGCTCCTAGACTACTGTTAAGAACCCAGCTAATATCACAAAGCTACCATTTTCCCATATATTTTTCCAGAAGACAGAACAACAACTTATTTCCCTGGATAGGCCCCTCAGCCAAAATTCTTTCTAGCCTAGGCCAAGGGGCAATTTTAATGGAATTGGAATCAAGTTCATGATTGTCTATTAGAGTTCCAGTGTCCTGAGACCTTTGTTAATTGAATTAGACACAAAACAAAGGGAATTAAAAGGAGGGTAAGTTAAATTTTCATATTGCCTTGGGCAAATGTCAGAGAATTGGGTCTTTTTTTCCCTGAGGAACTGCGTACCCACTTTAACATTTACAATTATTTTATAATTAGATTGATATTTTGTAAGATAGAAGCTTCCATAACACTGACATTCAAATGCCTCCTTTGCACAGGGAGAAAGGGAGAGCAAGGGCCAATTACTTGTGCTGCAATATCGTTTTCAAGGAGACTTAACATTTATTAAGTCACTAAATATCCAAATCCAAAATAATTTCATATTCTCTGCAGTGATCCCATTCCATCAACCATACTCCCTAAATATACCCTGCTTCCATCACTCAACAAAGCCACAAAGGCTATTATAAGGCATTAAAAATCTCTACATAGCTTCTCCTTTCTGCATCTGCACTTTCCTCTGATCAATTAAGATTTCGGTTAGGCTGGAGGTGAGAAAGGAAGGAAATAAAATTCAAGCCACAAATCCTTATCTTAATCCCATAAATAGCACTGACAAGCAACAATTGGTGAGGAAAAAAAGCTCAATGGAAGGCTTCCTTGCTCCAAGCTCATGTTAATTATTATCCAAAATTCATTATTAAATTATTATTCATAAAACATCTCTGTCTACTTCTCAGAAGTATCACAGATGATGGTCCTATTCTATCTCAGAGAGCATTAGTGTCACTGAGGGAAAAAACAGGTCTGCGTCTGATTCAAACAGATTAAACTCATATTTATAGTAGACACATCCTTTAGTCTAGGAAGAGCTTCAAGTCATATATACAGAAGACACTTCATTCTGAAATTTTCTAGAAATGGCATAGATGCCTGCCTTCCATCTGAGCCCCTAGTTTAGAAATCTAAGAACCTAAATGCCTTTTGTGATTATCCATTTGCAAACATTCCTTTGTTTTCTAACAGACTTTTCTCATTTTATCACCTATAAATATTCTATACTAACATGCAGCAGCACCCTATACATAGATCAAGATAACGAAAGTGCAAAAATGTCAAAAGCTATTTTTCATAAAGGAGCTTGAGGAGGGAGTAATGTGACAACTTCAAGGTTGACCAGACTGGACAATCCTGAAAAGACAAATTCACTGAGTTAATGCTGAAAATGTCAGCTAACTCACCACTAAGAAACTAGTGATGTCTGTGACTCACTCTTTTCCAAAGAGGAAAATAAGTCACTCCCCTCTCTTGCAGATATATCTGTTTTCACAGAACAGACTGACTACAGCAAGAGTTTCCCAAGGCAATGTCTACATCAAAGCAGTCAGCAGAGGTGATCTTCTGACTGGGCTGAGAGCTCCCCTACACTATTTATGTAAGAAAGGCCAACTGTCCCATCTTAATCTTCAAAAATAGAGCCATCTTAGTCCTTCAATAAAGCATCACTACAAACAAAGTTAGTGGAGGTGATGGAATTTCACCTGAGCTATTTCAAATCCTACAAGATGATGCTGTGAAAGTGCCGCAGTCAATATGCCAGCAAATTTGGAAAACTCAGCAGTGGACACAGGACTGGAAAAGGTCAGTTTTTGTTCCAATCCCAAAAGAACAGCAATGCCAAAGAATGTTCAAACTACTGCACAATTGCACTCATCTCACACACTAGCAAAGTAATTCTCAAAATTCTCCAAGCTAGGCTTCAACTGTATGTGAACAGATAACTTCCAGATGTTCAAGCTGGAATTAGGAAAGGCAGAAGAAAAGTGGTAGTCACACAGTCATGTCTGACTCTCTGTGACCCCATCGACTGAAGCCTGCGAGGCTCCTCTGTCCATGGATTCTCCAGGCAAGAATATTGGAGTGGGCTGAAGAACCAGAGATCAAATTGCCAATCTCCATTGGATCACAGAAAAAAGCAACAGAATTCCAGAAAAACATCTACTTCTGCTTCATTGACTATGCTAACACCTTTGACTGTGTGCATCACAAAAAATTGTGCAAAATTCTTAAAAGAGATGGTAATACCAGACCACCTTACCTGCCTCCTGAGAAACCTGTATGTACGTCAAGAAGCAATAGTTAGAACCGGCCACAGACCAAGAGACTGGTTCAAAATTGGGAAAGGTATATATCAAGGCTATATATCGTCATCCTGCTTATTTAACCTATATGAAGAATACATCATGAGAAATGCTGGGATGGATAAAGCACAAGCTGGAATCAAGATTGCAGGGAGAAATATCAATATAACCTCAGATATGCAGATGACACCACCCTTATGGCAGAAAGCGAAGAGGAACTAAAGAGCCTCTTGATGAAAGTGAAAGAAGAGAGTGAAAAAGCTGGCTTAAAACTCAGTATTCAAAAAACAAAGATCATGGCATCTAGTCCCATTACTTCATGGCAAATAGATGGGGAAACAATGGAAACAGTGGCAGACTTTATTTTCTTGGACTCCAAAATCACTGCAGATGGTGACTACAGCCATGAAATTATAAAACGCTTGCTCCTTGGAAGAAAAATTATTACCAACCTAGACAGCATATTAAAAAACAGAGACACTGCCAACAAAGGTCCATCTAACCAAAGCTATGGTTTTTCCAATAGTCACATATTGATGTGAGAGTTGGACTATAAAGAAAGCTGAGCACCAAAGAATTGATGCTTTTGAACTGTGGTGTTGGAGAAGACTCTTGAGAGTCCATTGGACTGCAAGGAGATCAAATGAGGCAATCCTAAAGGAAATCAGTCCTGAATATTCATTGGAAGGATTGAAGCTGAAGCTGCAGTACTTTGGCCACCTGATGCTAAGAACTGACTCACTGGAAAAGACCCTGATGCTGGGAAAGATTGAAGGAGGAGAAGGGGACGACAGAGGATAATATTGTTGGATGGCATCACCAACTTAACGGACATGAGTTTAAGCAAGCCCCGGGAGCTGGTGATAGACAGGGAAGCCCAGCGTGCTGCAGTCCATGAGGTCACATAGACTCAGACACGACTGAACGACTGAACTGAACTGAGTCCTTCAAGACTAACCCTTTGCCACAACCACAATATGATACCAAGTTTAAAAGCACCCATCTGAGTGTCTGTGCCTAAGAGGTAGTCAAAACAAGGCTAGTACCTGCTCTCATCTCCAAAACATAACTTTTTGTTTCACAATTAAAGTGAGCAGCATCTTAGGGAAAATTATATCTTCACTCTTAGATCTTTTTTGAAAAGAAAAATTAAAAGGAAAAAAACAAACGGAAAGAGAGTAACTAGGTGGACAATGAAAAGAGAGGAAGGGAAGAGAAAATGGATGAGGAAAAAGGTCAGGGTGGTTGTGGAGGGGAGAGGCATAGTGAACTTTATACATTTGCTATTTCCAAAAGATGTGTTAATTCCGCTGAAACAGTGAATGAGGAAAATATTTTCCTTTTCTTTTCTGACAGCTGGAGCATAAATGGTTGTTGCAGTAACACCAGAAATTATTGGTCATTCTGAACATTTTTGCTAGTATGAAGCCAGCATGCCAGCCAATTTGAAACACTGGCCCACAAGGTGCCCTAGATATTTTGTTTTTCAAATGCAGGAATGTCAGCTTCTGGACGAAAAGTGATGTATGCTGTCTAGTGGGCAGCATTCTGGCCAGACACCAAATTTAGAATGTGTCTCCCTATAATCTCGGGTTCTAGCTCAGCAGTCCTTCACAGCCAGTATCACCTCCAGGAATGAGAAGACCAAGAAAGAGAGCAGTGTTTGACATGTGAGCTGTCACCTCTACATATATTTCAAGAAGCTAGTCTGAATCCAGGGTGAGTTGGAGCTAGGTGGAGCTCTTCTTCGGGAAGTTGATTTATTTCTATTCCATTCTAGTTAAGGCCTACCAAAGGGACTTAGGAAGCCCCTACTAAAAGTGGTTAGGCCTCACATTTTATACATTTTTCAATGTTTTCAGATATATAAAATGACATAACCACTCTAGTTTCATCACTTGCTTGTGGAAAAAGCAACATTATAAATTTAAAAATTGTTTAGGATAATATTTTGTCCATATGATTTTTTAAAATGTACCTCTGCTATCAAACGAAGCCTACAAAGAGTCCTCACATTAAGTCAAAAAGGTATCAGCAAATATCCGAGACTGCTTTGCAGGTACCAACCCCAATTGTGAAGCAGTGTTGAGACAGGCTGGGCCTGGGACCTGGGACCCTTTGCTGCAATGCTTGCACCTGGACAAACATCTCATCTGCTCATCTCAAGCAACAGAATATAAAGAAACTGTAAGACACTAAAAATAACTGCGTACATATGCAGTTGGCAAATTATGAACAAGATACAAAAAGACCAAAAACCCAGCTGCCACTTCTGAGGCATCCCGGGTACTGTGCATGATCCCTGCACACAGCCCCACCCAGGGGGCTGGCAGACCACCCAAGATACCTGGCCAGCCCAAACCACACGTTCTTCCTTACCCTCACCCCATTTAACGGGCTACCTTGCTCCACCTCGGGGAGTAAGCAATAAAGCCTTACAGCCAATAAAATCTTGCCTGAATTTTTCATCTGGAATCTTATCAATTTCTATTGATTAAGGAGTCCAAGAACCCTAGTCAGTAACAGTGTTAGTAATGCCTGTAGCTTTTACAATGGTAGCACTCACTCTACCTGGAAGGTCACAGTTCTACCCATTGTACATTTTCCCCATAATATCACAAAGGAATTTTCCATGGAAAAAAGATTTCTGGAATTTTCCCATTATTTGCAGGAACCACAATAATCCATATGAGGGCAATCATAATGGAGGGGCATCAGACCAACACAAGAAATTCGCAAACCCCAACTCTTCTGTGTATTCCACTTTGACAACCATTCACTGTTTCCTATCCCACACGAGAACATTCCTAAACTTCATGCTAACTTACCAAGAGAACACATAATTAGTGCATGCATATCTTTAGTAGCTATAAGCCATCTGAATCCTGGGTGACTTGCAGGGAGGGGAAATAGTGAGAACACTATGAACATTTCTAGTTCAGAGCCCACTTTTAAAGCTATGTTTCCACAATTAACCAGAAGTGGAAAATTGGCATAAATCAATAAAACAGCAATTTCTCCAAGCATTCTCCTCACTGATACTGAGCAAGGCACTGTGAGGCTGAAATTCTTTCCTTACCTTTGATTTACCATTTGTAACATGTCACTTATTCTTTTATGCAAGTCCACCAGCTGAAATATTCTAATACATGAAGTTAACCTACAACCCTTCTCCAACTACTCTGCTGTTCTTCACATTAAAATTTCGTCTCTACTGAGAAGATATTAAATGTCAAAGCCCACATAAGATACAAAAAAACAGAAGTTAAATGGTCACATGATGTCATGATGTATATCTGCCTACAGAGACAGACCATGAGACTTGGTAACCAGCAAATGATAACCAGAACATCGTGTTTCTTTATATAAATTATCTGGTATTTATGTATTAATATTATTATTTGTGTCACAAACAAAAACAAAAAAATATACATTCAGAGAATAAAAGGATAGACAAGCAACCCACAATTAAGCATTATGAGTAAAATTTACTGGAGTTACATTTTTCTAATAAGGATTTCTCAGGGAAATCTTTTCTAGAAATTAATTATATGTGTCACTACCCTAAACAAAGGAGGGCAAGAGAAGTAGCACAAGTAGTTCCAAGCTTACACAACAGAACAGAAAGGCTTAAAAGAAGGAAAAAGAATTATATTCTCTCCCCGGGCTATAAAGTCATCATAGCCTGTTCATTTTTAAGTAACCATAATGACAATTTGATACTAAACAACAACTTAGTGTTTCAAAAATAGCAGTATGAGCCTTAGGTACACTAAATAATCCAATAACTATCTATAAAACTTCTAGCCTCAGTTTTCACTTATTCTCATGATAACTGACTAATGAGACACACAGATTGATGTCATATTGTTTATTTCTAATCAAGATTAACTGTTAGGTGTCCAATCAATTTAGCCTCGGATCATTTATAGGGAAATGGAGAATACAGTGTTTGACCTAACAAAAATAGCTAACAGTAATTTTACAAAAGTCCAGCTCTCAACACTGCAACAAACCTACAGATAGAATTTATAATTCTCATATCTTTCATATTACAATATTCGAAGTCATACAAAAAAATAAGGAATATTACAACTTCTTTAGAAACACGGAACTTGCCCCAAAATAGGTCTTCTTCTAACTGAATTTATATAGAATGGGCAAATATCCAATAATTTCAATCAGTATAGGAATAAAATAGTAATAATTAAGCTCAAGGGGATTATTTCCTTGATTTATCCAGTTGGGATGCTTTAAGACTAAAATAGGCAATTTTTTTCCCTGTGAAGAAAAAGTTTTACTTGCTGTCACACACACACACACACACACACACACACTCCTCCATTCACAGGTGTACAACATACTGTAGTCTACAAGGTTAGCACCATCAGCATATCCATGCATATTCACACAGAAACAATAACAAGATTTCTGCAAACACGTATCATCAGCACCTGTTAATGACACTGGGCCACACTGAAGGAAAGTCTGAATTTAGTACAGGTCAAGGTGGAAACCGTTTCATCTTTCTCCATAACCAGTTCTGATCCTCTAGTAAACTCATCCCTAGACTCTTCAATGGGCTCACACTAATTAAAGTCGTTAACAGTTTTCTTGGTTTCCAGGCCCAGTTTCTTTTTTACCACTGCTAGTGTTAACTAAAGAAATCCTATCTCAATAAGCACTAAAGATAATATGCTAAAAAAAGTAATCCCCCAGAAAATTCAGTAACTTCTGTACCAGAATTTAAATGAAGAATGTTGCTTCCTTAATTTTAGTAAGATTATTGAGTCTAACCAGAAAGAATTTACCTAAGCAACCACTCTGAAGCACATACAATATTCAAATACATCTTTATTATGGTGCTCAATATATAGAAGTTTGGTATTGACAGCATCGTTATAAAATGCATAAAGCTGTTAGATCAGTTTGGAGGGAAAAAAAGCTTCTAAAATATAAAGATTTATTTAATGGGCATATGGCACTAGAACATAAACACCCATAAGTAAAATTATAAAAATAACACAAGGAAAAAATACCTTAAGCTAAGATTTAAAAAAGAAACGAATTATTAAGTTAAAAGCAAAATTATTAAACCACCCATACATACATAGATAGCCACATTCACTCTTGCCCCAGGAATGCAATGTAGTCTTCGTTCATTTCTAAAATGTTATACATCTGTCTGATCATTACAACTCAAATGCTCAGGAGGAGTATTAGAAAAAGCTTTTAAAAATTATTACAGATGCTATAAAATCCTGTATGTGACAAACAAAATATGTGGGATGTCCAAATTTACTGCTGCTGACTGTAGCGTCATCCATGTAGGATCCACTGGGAAAGTGTGAGAACAGAGTCTCAGTAGCCTCATGTACTTCACTATGTCTCTACACATATGCATTACTTGAGAATGTCAGCTCATCCTCAAGTATAGTGTGCAGTCGTCGGGGATTTGGAGAATCCCGAAGGTCACAAAATTGATAGATACTCTGATCTGAGGGGGGTAAGAAAAATTCAAAGAAGCCAGAAGTTTCCCTTTTTCCAGGAAAGTGAAGAAATCCTTACCTTTCTGTACACCAGCATGTTGGGTGACTCATCTGCCACCCCGTTGCTGGGCTGTCCATAATTATTCCCTTGAGCCATGTCACCACACACCCGTGGTCCACTCTCAGATACGGGAATGATCAGTCTACCCTGCAAGAGACAGAGACTTCAGTGAGTTCTTAATGGTAGTACTTAAGAAGGTTGACTCTTATTTTTCCAAACTTTAAACTTTTTCCTTTGTATGGGAGTACAGCCGATTAACCAGGTTGTGGTAGTTACAGGTGAACAGTGAAGCTATTCAGTCATATATATACATGTATCTATTCTCCCCCAAGTACCCTCCCATCCAGGCAGGCACACATTGAGCAGAGTTCCATGTGCTGTACAATAGGTCCTTGTTGGTTATCTATTTTAAATACAGCAGCGTGTACATGACTATCCCAAACTCCCTAACTATCCAAGAAAGCTGACTCTTGATTCATCTCCCCCATCCAATATTGGAGCATGCTTACATGCTGGGGCTGGCTTGTAGAAAGTAGCACAGAAACAGATTCAAAAAAAAAAAAAAGAATTTACACCTACAGTACTCCCAGGAAATTGTAAGAAATGACAATCTTTTAGTTAAAATTGTCATTTGACTAGGGTTTTAATTGACTTGATTTTCTGGATACTCATTTTTTGAAGTGTTTGAGACTCACTGGAAAGGCAAAAAAAAAAAACAAAAAAAACACGGTGACCATTTCCATCCTACAGAGTTGTCTTCTCTCCCAATACTTGCATCTCCACCGGATGGTGTTCCCCCTCCCTCCCCGAATGGTTTAAAAGGCAACACCCTGTGGCAGCACTTTCTCCCAGGTGTCTGTCTAGTTTCCCCGCATGCAAGCGCTTCAGAGGCCCATTCCTGAGCCATTCTCCAGTCCTGTGTTTCCTCTTCATTCCCCTAGGTCTCCCGCACAGAGTCAAGGCAGCTTCCTCGACTTTCACCTGCCTGCGCTGCCGGGCCACTGCTGCTTCTCCCCTCGGCCCGACTCGGCTTCGGAAGTCGCGGCGTAACCCTGCCCAACCCCGGCCCGAAGGCAGAGAAGGTGTCCTGGCAACAAGACCAGGCGGGAGGTCGGCCCTTCAGGCAATTACCTGGGTCACCGTGAGCAGCGCCAACTGCGGACGCCTGGGAGCGACCAGGCAGAGAAGGGGAAAACAAGCAAGCCCGGCTCGCCCGCGGCGGCAGCAAATGGCAGGCGAGCCCGCGCGCTGGAGCCGGGCCGGCGGCGGTGTCAGCCCCGCGGACCCGGGCGCGGGGCTCCGGGGCACCGCCTCCGACCTCCGCCCCCACCCCAGCCCGCCCCCATCCCCGTGCCCAGAACCTCCTCCTCAAGGTCGCGGCCCGAGGCGCCTGCTTCCCGGCGGCTGGGTGCGGCGGTGTCAGCGCGCGGCCAGCTTCATCACCTCCGCGCGGGCACAGGGCTCTGACGGCCCGCGCTCCACCGCTCCCTCCTTCGCTGGGCTCCCGGACTCCCGGACCACGAGCGCGCGCGGGACCGAGACGCCCGGCCCGTGCGCGCGACTGGGGAGGGAGGAGGGGACTGTCACGTGGGACCCGGCGTCCCTAGGTGCCGGCTCGGGGAGGGGAGCCGGGCGGGGTTGGGGGGGCTCGGCTCCGCGCGGCCTCGCTGCCCCGTCTCCTCCGCCGCCCCACCGTCTCGGGCAGAGAAAGTGGCCGCCCTGCCCCCAAGCGCGTGCAACCTGGGCCTTTGCACACCCGGCTCGCCGGTGTGCGCGCCGCTGAAGGCCTGGAGATGGGAGTGTTAAGCCGGAGAACAGAAAGGGCGATGGGTGGGTGGGCGGATGGATGGAGGCATGCAGGATCGGAGGTAGCCCCTTGCGGCGGCCCGTTTGGTCACGTGCCCGGTGACTACGCTGGCAGTGCGAGGGTAGCCGATGACTGATTATCGTTATGCTTTAAAAACGGGAGTAGAGGGATACTGAGACATCCTAGGAGTGAAGGAAATGTCCAGGATCAAATGAGTCATTCAGCCCGTTTGCCTGCAAATTTCACAGCTCCCCCCTAAGTTAGAGAAATGGGAAACGATTTGGAGGCTGCCATCTCGAATGCCACCTGTTACAGTGAAGGTATAGTCGCACTGTCTGGTTTCTCTTTTAGACAGAAAGGGCGATGGGTGGGTGGGCGGATGGATGGAGGCATGCAGGATCGGAGGTAGCCCCTTGCGGCGGCCCGTTTGGTCACGTGCCCGGTGACTACGCTGGCAGTGCGAGGGTAGCCGATGACTGATTATCGTTATGCTTTAAAAACGGGAGTAGAGGGATACTGAGACATCCTAGGAGTGAAGGAAATGTCCAGGATCAAATGAGTCATTCAGCCCGTTTGCCTGCAAATTTCACAGCTCCCCCCTAAGTTAGAGAAATGGGAAACGATTTGGAGGCTGCCAACTCGAATGCCACCTGTTACAGTGAAGGTATAGTCGCACTGTCTGGTTTCTCTTTTAGACAGGAGATGCTCAGAGGACCTGTCACCCACTCAACTCTCACCTTCCAGCAGTTTTCAAAGAATGAGGGCGGAGTGATGATTCCCCCATAATTATTCTTCAGCTTGCTGTCACTAGTTCTTCTGTAAGGATTAGAGTGACATTAAGAAGAAAAATCACTTTTGTCCCAATTATAGTAAAGAACGTTGTGTGTCTGGCTTTCAGGGGCAGGATCGGGAAGTTAAAAATATCGAGGTTTTCCTTCCACAGCTGGGCCAGGTGTGGGGGAGAAACAGAAAATAACCAAGCTAGCTTCTTCCTAGCATCCTAGATAAGAATGGAACTTACAGCTGGTCAGGAGAGCCCAGGTAAACCCGGGGCAATGTCCTCAAGTGCATTTCCTCAGTCCCACTTGGCTCCTGTCAGGTTTTAACCAGGGAACATGTATTTTTTCAACCTACCCTCTATTCTGAATAATACAGGGCAGAGATTCCTAGCCCAAACTATGTTACACACACCCTAGTCTGACCACCTCCCTCTCTTCCCCAGTTCCCCAAATCTTTCCATGGTGTGCTCTGGAAATTGTGATCTTTTTCAGCATAATTGCTACTTTTTCAACTTCTTTGCTAAGTATGACCTTAACTGTCTTACTGTAGCCAAAACCTGCCTCTTCCCCTTCAGCCCCTCTCTCTTGCCATTCATTCAGTCAATTCCAGGAAGTTGTCATGAATTGGATTAATAAGTTTGGAAAGAATAATTGGGCATATTCACTTCATGGCAAATAGATGGGGAAACAGTGGACACAGTGGCTGACTTTATTCTTCTGGGCTCCAAAATCACTGCAGATGGTGATTGCAGCCATGAAATTAAAAGACACTTGCTCCTTGGAAGGAAAGTTATGACCAACCTAGACAGCATATTAAAAAGCGAAGACATTAATTTGCCAACCAAGGTCCGTCTAGTCAAAGCTATGGTTTTTCCATGTATCATGTATGGAGGTGAGAGCTGAACTACAAAAAAGGCTGAGCGCCGAAGAATTGATGCTTTTGAACTGTGGTGTTGGAGAAGACTCTTGAGAGTCCCTTGGACTGCAAGGAGATCCAACCAGTCCATCCTTAAGGAGATCAGTCCTGGGTGTTCATTGGAGGGACTGATGTTGAAGCTGAAACTCCAACACTTTGGCCACCTGATGCGAAGAGCTGACTCATTTGAAAAGACCCTGATGCTGGGAAAGATTGAGGGCAGAAGGAGAAGGGAATAACAGAGGATGAAATGCTGGATGGCATCATCAACTAGATGGACATGGGTTTGGGTGGACTCTGGGAGCTGGTGATGGACAGGGAGGCCTGGCGTGCTGCAGTTCATGGGGTCACAAACAGTCGAATACAACTGAGCGACTGAACTGAACTGTTTGAACATTTTTCTCTTAACTCATTATTGACTAGGATATTTGCAGAAACTAACACCTGTGGCTGTCAATTTGATATATAAGAGATATTAATACGTCTCTGGTCAATAAAGTTCTGGTAACAAAAGATGTATTAATATGCCTCTGGTTAATACTGTGTTAAGGAGGACTGCCTGAAAGAAGCAGTCTTTCTCCCTCACATCTCAAGATAGAGATTTTATGCCAATAGTGGGGTCTCACCCAAGCTCAGCACTGATGGAACATTCCCATCAATCAGCAAACTAACAGAATAGAGCTAACATTTTATATTTTATGAGTGAGGTGTAAAATATGCACCAGTTGTATGCATAGAGTATAAAATATACCCCATCCATCTATCTACCCATTATATGTCAATATCTCTATGTAGACTATCTCACATAAGATATGTACATAAAACATCTATACATAGATACCGATATAGGTATGTGTAAACTCTCCTTTGTCACACTTCCCACTTACTCTTGTCCTATTTTTCTGCTTTTACACCAAAACCTACCTCTTCCCTCATTCTTCCTCGAACCCATTCTATTCTGACAATAATCTCCTTGTTATTATATCAATGGTCAGTTCTCAATACGTGAGTTGACATAAGTTAAAGTTTATGTCTCTCACTTTCTCAAAAACTTTCTACATTTGGTTTTTTTTTTCTAGTTTTATTGAGACATAATTGACATACAGCACTATATAAGCTTAAGGTGTACACCATAATGATTTTATTTCCATACGTTGTAAAATGATTACTACAGTAAACTTAGTGAATGAACATCTATTATCTCATAGATGCAAAAGGAAAGAAAAAAATGATTTTTTCCTTGTGAAAGCTCTTAGGATTTATTCTCTTAACAATTTCATATGCCATGTACAGTAGTGTTAATTATATTAAAACCTGTTGTACATTACCTTTCTAGTACTTATTCATCTGTGGCTGAAATTTGTACATTTAGGCTGTCTTCATCTGATTCCCTCTCCCCACCCCCATCTGATTCCCTCTCCCCACCCCCAACATCTGGTAACCACAAATCTGATCTGTTTCTCTTTGAATGTGTCCATGTGCTTGTTTGTTTCTGAGTTATAATTGACCTACAAGGCTATGCTAGTTCCTGTTGCAACATAGTGATTCAATATTTCTATACATTTCAAAATGTTCACCACAGTCAGACTAGTTACTATTTCTCACCATATAAACATATTACATAATTATTGACTACATGTCCCACACTGTACATTTTATACCCATGACACTTCTTGGAGAAGGAAATGGCAACCCACTCCAGTGTTCTTGCCTGGAGAATCCCATAGACAGAGGAGCGTGGTGGGCTACAGTCCATGGCATGGCAAGAGTCAGACACAACTAAACTACCATACTACTATAAACTGAAAGTAAGGACCTCTTAATCTCTCTCACCCATTCTCTCATTTCCCCTACCCCTTTTTATTTCTTTTCTACATTACTGGTTAGTTTCTCAGCCTCATTGCTTGTTCCTCTTTATCTTTTTTGCCTCTAAATTTTAGAATGCCTCATATCCCAATCTTTGGGCCTCTACTTCTCTCATTTTATGAGTACTCCCTAGGTGAGATAAATCAGACTCAGACCTTTAAATGTTTCCTAAATACTAATAACTCCCAAATGTATTCCTTTCATGTAGACTCATGTTCTGAAATCCAGTCTGTCGACTGCCTCCTTAACATCTCTATCTGAATGTCTGATTGGGGTCTGATCAGCTTCACGATAGGCAGGATACTGTCTGTTTATCTCACTGCTGTGTAACATCCCAGGCATAGTACAGTTTCTGGCACACAGTAGATGCACGTTAACTAAATGAATTGATGCACCTAATAATAATAATATGATAAGTAATTTTTTATATTAGCAATACATTGTTTAAGTTATCTCATTTAATCCTTAGTAAAACCCTGCATGCGTGCATGCATGCCAAGTCACTTCAGTCGTGTCCAACTCTGTGTGGCCCTATGGACTGTAGCCCTCCAGGCTCCTCTGTCCAGGGATTCTCCAGGCAAAGAATACTGGAGTGATTGCCATGCCCTCCTCCAGGGCGTCTTCCCAACCCAAGGATGGAACCCATCTCTCTTTACGTTTCCTGCATTGGCAGACAGGTTCTTTACCACTAGCGCCACATGAGAAAGTAGTTATAATTGTCATCTCTTTTATACTGGATACCAGTGGGGAAGGGGAGAATTAGAAAGCTTACATAAACTGCTGGATACAACCTACATAACCAATAAGTGGCTGTGTTGATTTGTACTGTGCCAGCTTGCTGAGCTAAAACTACATTTTCCAGGATTGCCTTCTCTGTATGCATGTGAGTGGAATTTGCCAAAGGAGGAATTTGTGCAAAAGTAGGAAAATAGAGTGAGATAACACTTATTCTTCTCTGAAGGACTTTGTAGTGTGACTACAGTGACACACTCAGAGTCCCAGAATGTTCTAGCATGTCCATGCTCTCACTTCACATTCAGATATTCCTAATTCCCAACCCTTATGAGCAACAGTCACCCATGCACATACCAAGAGCCCGAATGTGGACCTAAAGAAGCAATAGCCATGCAAAGACCACAGCTTTCCACTGACTTTCTACCAGCTCCCTCAGGCACCTTCCAGCACCTGGCTATGTCTGGCTTCCCAGATATCTCTGGGAAGGGATAAGCTTCAACAAGTAAGCTTCAACTTACCCACTCACAAAATGGCTTCAGAGGGTCTGGTAATGACTTTTCTCAGATATTTCAGTTGCTCCTTCTAGAAAGTAACGTCCTCAGCTTCCGTCACAATTGTATAAACTATTGTTCCTGTAGTACACCTCTTATTCCGTTATACTCATACTGGTTCTATTTCCCTGAGTGGCTTGTTATTGTTGTTCATTGTTCAGTCACTAGTCATGTCTGACTCTTTGTAACCCCGTGGACTGCAGCATGCCAGGCTTCCATGTTCTTCACTTTCTCCTGGAGTTTGCTCAAATGCAAACTGAGTGGCTGGCAGAGTTCAAATCCAAGGCTTCCTAGTGCTTTTCACTATTCTATAAGAAATCCAAGATAGGGAGATAAAACCCTGAAACCATTAGCTATATGAAAGTGCAAAACCGGATGATCGAGGGTATGTGAACTGACTGAAGGAAATGAGGTGACATTAAGCCTGAACTCTTCAAGGACTGATAGCCTATCTCCATGTAGAGATGATGAGAGGGAAAGGGTTTCCAGTAAGACACAAGAAGTTCTGAAACACATCAGGAAAATTACTGTAATAAGACTAACATTTACTGGATTCCTACCACATCTATATGTATATACAGATATCATTTGTATCTACATTCCTTCTCAATATTTTTTAAAATTTCTGACAAAATTTATCCCACAAGCTATGTAAAGGAATGGGTTCAAGTTAGGAAACCTGACCATGGTCATATACCTTCTATTAGAAATTGGATTCAAATATGCCTCTGTGTGTCTCCAAAGTCCTATGGAAAATAATGTGCAAAAATGCCTCCAGCAACAGTATGAGTTCAAAAAACCCCAGGGGTTTCCCACCAAGAGGCCTTTCATTCTATTTTCTGTCTCATCTCTCATCTCACTGTCATCCCTCCATGTACCTGACTTACATCTCTCTCTCTCTCTCTCTCTCTGTGCGTTTATGACTCAAGAATGCTTCTGACCACTTACCCTTGCAAGGCAAATATCAAGGAGGAAGATTCAAGGAACAGCATGTTTCACTATTTCTTCTTCTGTTATTATTAAGCCTCATTAGGCAATTCACAATTTTTGTTACAGGGTGCTGGAAACAAAATCATGTCCATCATCTCAACATTTCTGCTAAGCTGCTAAGTTGCTTCAGTCGTGTCCGACTCTGTGCGACCCTAGAGACGGCAGCCCACCAGGCTCCCCCGTCCCTGGGATTCTCCAGCAAGAACACTGGAGTGGGCTGCCATTTCCTTCTGCACCCAACATTTCTAGGACTCATATTTTGCATATATACACTGAGGGAATTAGACTGGATTATCCCTCAGAGTCCATCTGGATCTTATAACATGAGGCTTTAATATGTTCTTCTTGTATTTTTGGCCCATTTAATGACTTTTTATGTTGCAAGCACCAAAACTACATGGTTATTCTAAGATGGTTTTCTGTATCTTTCCAAAACCATGTAACTATGTGATTCTTAGCTATCATCACTCAAAATCACTTATCTTTTTCCTCATGAACCCTATATTTTGAGATATTTTTCTCAAACAAATTGAATTGTAAGGTGTAATAATGTCTCCATTTGTCCAGTCATAGAGAACATACAGTGCAATTGACTAGTTTGTTGTCTCTCTCCCTCTGAAAGAATTTAAGTTCTGTGAGGTCAGGCATTTTTCCTCTCCTGCTCATTACATCCCCAGGGTCTAGAACAGGATATCGTGGTGTTGTTTAGTTGCTAAGTCTTGTTCGAGTCTTTTGAAACCCCATGGACTATCCATGGGATTTCCCAGGCAAGAATACCGGAGTGGGTTGCCATTTCCTTCTGCAGGGGAACTTCCCAACCCAGGGATCTTGCTTGGCAGGCAGATTCTTTACCACTGAGCTACCAGGGAAGCCCGACATATAGTGCTTCTGCTGCTGCTGCTAAGTCGCTTCAGTCGTGTCCGACTCTGTGCGACCCCATAGACGGCAGCCCACCAGGCTCCCCCGTCCCTGGGGTTCTCCAGGCAAGAACTGGAGTGGGTTGCCATTTCCTTCTCCAATGCATGAAAGTGAAAAGTGAAAGGGAAGTCGTGCTCCTCAGTCTATGGGATTTTCAGGCAACAGTACTGGAGTGGGGTGCCATTGCCTTCTCTGGAATATAGTGAGCACCCAGTAATTATTTCATGATTTATTGAGTGAATAAATCCATTAACATAATTCTGCTTAAAAGACTAGGTGTGCTAGAAGACCATGGTCTATGATTTGAACAAAACTGAATTAACATCAAGTTTCACAGTATATAGAAATGATTTGCTCTTCAAACCTGTTTCCTGTGTCATAAAAGGAAAGAATAATTCCTTTTCCCACTCCACTCCCACTCCACAGAGAAATGCTTTGAGAATTAATTAAACAGTAACATGGAGAAAGCATTTTGAATTTCTAGAAGAAAGCACTTTATTAATTTGAAGCTTTTATTGTGTGAACAAACTGTAAGTGACACAGGGGCAAGGATAAAGATGAGGACATGTTAAATGGATTATACAGTTCAGAATATTACATTGGCATTTTAAGGGATAATTGAGATTGATAAAGGCAGAGTGAAAAACACAAAGCAGTTGAAAAAATCTTCTCCCAAATAACAGATTTTTGAGAAATACTTTCTTCTTTGTAGTCAACTCTCAATTATTTATAGCACAATGCTCTCATTAATGAACTATTCCCCATGTTTACCATCCTTTTGTCTGTTTTATGGGCATCTCCTTCCTAATTAGAACTCCCATACCAATATCAGAGGGCTGGCATTAAAAAAAAAAAGTTTAAACTAAAATTTGTCCTTACCAGGAGTGTATTCCTCTCCCCTTGTTTATTAGGGTCCAGCCATGAAGCCAGGTAAGAGTCACAGAATTAGAGACATATGAATTGTAGCCAATTCAATTCACAAATCACTAGGTTTATGGCATAGAATAATTGCACAACGTGAGTTAGTCAACATGGGGAGATGAAAAGGGGTAATGAAATGCCCCCAAGGAGAAGCCTGGACAGGAGGAGTCTCAAGTTCAGCAGCAAGGCTCACTGCAAGGGACAAGTATGAGTAGAAAGTCATTTGAAGATCTGAGGGAGCCCCCAGCAGTATCCCTGGAACAACTCTCACCAGCTCAGAGTTGGGTCCTCCAGCAAAGAACCTTACAATTACTCAGCTCCATGGTCTAATTTTAAGAAATCTGTCTGTCAATAGGCGTAACAGTTACATCCCAGGGGATCTTGTCTCTATCGGTTGCTCCTTAGTTCCAGTGACATAAATCCCAATTTGCCTAGTAAATCGCTTATCTAAATTAGCACTGTTAGTCTATTGCTCAAAGACACTTGCAGTCTTACAGCAAACATGTCAAATCAACTAATATGAAAGCACATTGGCCACTGTGACTTCATTTTGAACTACTTAGCATGGCTTAACATAGCATAAATCCTATAACTTTCACTCAGGATAAGTAGGAATCATCACACAAAAGAAGTCATATCATAACCCTCCTTGTTGTTAAAATGTTTAAATTCTGATATAGATTACTTTCAAAATGACACAATTTTTTAAATTAATTTTTATTTTTTAGTTTGTTTTGCTTTACAATACTGTATTCATTTTGCTATACATTGACATGAATCAGCCACGAGTGTACATGAACTCCCAATCCCAACTCCCACCTCCCCCCTCCCGCCCCACACCTTCTCTCTGGATTATCCCCGTGCATCAGTCCCAAGCATCCTGCATCCTGCATCGAACCTAGACCAGCAATTCGTTTCACTTATGATATCATACATGTTACACAGCCACTCTGCCAACTCATCCCACCCTCTCCCTCTTCCCCAGAGTCCAAAAGGCTGCTCTATACATCTGTGCAAAATGACACAATTTTTAAATTTTATATACACTTTTAAATTAGTTGAGCACATATTATGAGTGAGATGCTATATAAAGTTTGGGAAGGAATACAGAAATTTTGCAACTTTGTTCCTGTCCTTTTGGCATGCTGGAACAGGACTAGAGAGGGCATGAGAATGCTTGAGTTTTAACTGACTCCACTGCTTAAAATCTAGGTCACGTGGGTGACTTGACCATTCTAAGCCTCAGTGTCCTTAACAATAAAACAAAACTCACATTATCTGTTTTGTTCTTCCGTGAAAATCTTTTTATTGAAAGGTAAATAAAGTATTTAGAATGACAATCTGATAGCAGTCATATTGATCAGATCAGAAACCTAGAAATAAACCCTCATTTCTGTTGGTCAGACTCAAGGGGCTACAGTAACTAAACGGTTCATCCAACAGGCAAGTTGGGATGTCTAGAAAGTATCAAAAACCAGATGACAAGATCAGAATGGTATAATGAGAGATAGAAGGCAGAGCTCCCGAAGCAGGGCTAAGCATGGCAAGAACAGGCCATGTCTGGAGCTTTCAACAGGGCTGGTATTGGGATGCATGGTCCAGCAGCTGGACAAGGCTAAGTGGGGTCATGGCCTCAGAAGGTAGGAAAACACAAAGCAACTCACTTCCTATTTAGTTTCCAAATTCTTAG
Organism: Aepyceros melampus; assembly: GCA_006408695.1. Classification (NCBI taxonomy): domain Eukaryota; kingdom Metazoa; phylum Chordata; class Mammalia; order Artiodactyla; family Bovidae; genus Aepyceros; species Aepyceros melampus. The sequence goes on from SJXQ01012608.1 coordinate 82,931, forward strand.
CCAAGAACAGTATTCAGAAGAAGTGATTAGAATATTAGAATATTAAAATAATAAAAATGGAAGGGATCAGGGCTTCCCTGGTGACTCAGTAGTGAAGAACCCACCTGCCAAAGCAGGAGACGTGGGTTCAATCTCTAGTCCTGGAAAATCCCACATGCCCCAGAGCAACTAAGCCCTTGCACCACAACCATTGAGCCTGAAGCTGCAACTACTGAGCCCACATGTGTCAACTGTTAAAGACTGTATCCTGGAGCCCGTGCTCCACAAACGAGAAGTCACCTCAATGAGAAGTCCATGCTCTACAATGAAGACTAGCCCCCGCTCACCACAACTAGAGAAAAGCTGGCACAGCAACAAAGACTCAGCACAGCCAAAAATAAATAAATTTTAAAAATTACTTTTTAATGGAAGAGGTAACCCTCAGAAACCAAGTGAAGAAACTGGGCTTCAATTACTTGTACTTGCTTTCTCAAGGTCACACAGCTCAGCAGAGTAAGAGTCAGGACTTAAATCTTAAGTTTCCAAATCTAATGATTCTTACATTACGTGATACTGCTTCTAAGAGGCAACTTCCCTTCCCAGGATAAAGGAAGAAAAAAGGGGGCACTCAGTTGTCTTAAGGAATTTATCTCTAGAGTCAGAGAAGTTCTGGTCACTGGCGCGGAGAGATTTGGAAATGAAATCCTCAGGAAGTTACAAAGCATGGTAGAGGAAACGTGATAGTAAAATAGAGCCAGTTTGCCCAAAATAAGGGAGAAATGCACAAGCTGGGACCTAGAGCCTGCCCATAAGAAAGTTCTATAATAGCATTCAGCACATGTCTATTAAGTCCTTTACAACATACCAGACACTACACTAGTCCATGATGATGAATTGATCTTTTCCAAAACAAAGTCCAATAGAAGAGAGATAGGCAAATCACTATAATGTGATGTATTCAATGCATGTGTCAACAAAGTGGTAAGAAAGCATAGAATTTAAAGTCAAAGACATTTTATCAGTCTCTAAAAGTGACAGAAATTTTCCAGAGGGTCAAAGGGGAGGAATAGCACAGCAGCATCTCAGTTGGGTGGAATGACATGTGCTGAATTACATAAATAAGAGACAAATGTTTGATGAACAGCAAGAAGTTTGACATGGATGGTTTCAAATAGGAGGAATGACTTTGATGGAGATGAAGATGGTATATAAACTGGGGCCAGATTTCAAAGAACTTACAGCTCACCCTGGGAAGTTTGGGATTTAAGCAATCAGAAAGTGGATGGGGTTTGAAAACTTGAAGAAAAGAGCGGGGATGATGAAGAGCCAAATGAGTGTACACCCACCACAACCTCAAGCGGATCAGCGGCAGGTATGTATTTCTTCTGTAGGTATGGTCTCTAGACTGGCAAATGAGGACTACATGAAGGTAAAATGTACTATTCAACAGGGAATTTGACAGTTTTTTTTGTGAGAGCTTTGCAAACATGAAGATTATTAAGTAAGGACTTGAAGAACAGTTCACTGGATTCATAATAGACTGAATAAAACCCGAAAAAAGAGCTGATCAATAGATCAGGACATACCAGAAAGGAAGACTTCATGAAAAAGATTCAGAGTTTTGACGTCAGAATTTCCCTGTTCTAATTGGGCTTATGCAATGACTCAAAAGTGTAAGTAGCCCACTTAATCAAGTTTATGAATGGCACACAGCTATGAAGAATAGTTAATACACTGCATAAAGGTGGCAAAACTCAGGGAGATCAAGGTGGGCTGGTTGAATCTGCATTGCTATAAACAAATGACAGAGAAGAATAGATGAAATGAATGGAGTTAGAAACAGGGCCTGCCACGGCACTGCTCTCTATGGACACATATGATTCCACGTACCAAAGACACAGAACTCCACACCCCATCATTTGTTAAAACTCTGCCTCCTCCTTTGCTATTTAAAATCCATGAGCACAGAGAGTTTGTTCTGCTTTTACTACTTACTGCACTCTATTGTACACCCAGTGCCTACCCCTGTGCCAGGTGCATAGCAGGGAACAACATGTTGAAGGAGTGATGAAATTAATCTGGAGGCAAGGAATCAGGATGTGAAAGTGCTCAAAGCCACTCTGATGAGGAGGAGAAACAGAGATATTTTGTCCGAAAAAGAAAAGGCATGGGTGATTTGTGATGACTGTCTTAAAACATTAAAGGACTCTCTTGTGGAAAAAAGAATCAAACACAATCTTTCAAGCCCCAGAGGACAAATTTAAATCTAAAAGGTAGATGTTTCAGGCAGGTGGATTTCAGTTTGATGCAAGGAAGTAATTTCTAACAATTAGGGCTGTTCAAAACGGCCTTACTGAGGAGGTGAGTTGCATGTCCCTGGAGGTGTCTGAGGACCTGATGAATGGTCATTAAGGATTATTGTTCCACTGAGGCTCCTGGGGTAGGTAACCACAATGGTCACTTCTAATCCATGTTGTCCAACTACAAAAGGAGATGGCAAACGAGAAAATGATTGGAAACTTAACCCTGAAAATGGAACATCATTTTCCTAGGAAGACTTAAAATAATTTTCATCTAAACTGAGGCAAGATTGACCTGAAATACTAAAAGAGACAGACAAAGAATACTAATGATAAAAACGTCTCTTTGATTTTATTTGGGGCTTTCTTGGTGTCAGGGAAGACCTCATGCAGGAGAGGGGACTTGCTTAGCTTTAAATATTGGGTACAGAAGGGGTGGGCTGGTTGTTGCTGAAGCATGACTGTCAGAGAAACTGCACACCCAGAAACATGTGTTATCTGCTATCAAGAAGTTGGTCTTCACACACAGTTGTCTTATATGTATCTTTTCATCAGCAGTTTGTAGTTTCTCAGAAGTTGCTAATTTATCACGCACAGGACAAAGAGCACCTGTTCACCCCAAGATTCAAAACCTCATTTGTAATCCTCTTATTCTCCTTTTCTTTGATTCTCCGTTTTCTCTACTTATAAATATTTCCTAGCTCTTCTAACTAGCCAAGCATTAACACTACTGAATTTCTGCAGACCTAAAGGAGTCTTAAAGTGCTACAGTCCATGAGGTTGTAAAGAGTCAGACACACCTTAGCAACTGAACAACAACAGCAAACTTGTTTTTAAGAAAAAAAACAGCAATGAGGGGAAAAAAGAGTAAACTGAAGACTCAAATTACGGAATGCACTTTTGTAATTTATAGAAAAGCATCTTTTTTATCGATCAGATGACTTTAATATATGTTTTTATATGAACCTGTATACACCCATTGGGCTTCCCAGGTGGCTCAGTGGTAAAGAACTTCTGCCTGCCAATGAAGTTGACCTTAAATTAGTTATGTTTATCAACTTCAAAAACTATACAAAGAATAATGCTGTAACTGAAAGATGGCCAAGCAGTCTACAGCAAAGAACTTCACACCAGTATTAAGATTCTCCCTGTGCTGTGTAACTTTTGCTTTTATGGTACTTTAACCATAAGAGTTCTACCTGCAGTTTTCAATCTACTTGACAATTTTTATGGCATTTTCCAATTCTCCTTAAATATTAGACCCCTAGAAAGAGTTATTTTTCTTTTTTATCATTGTTTACTCCAGTGATAATTTTTCAAGGTGCAAAAGTCAATGTTATTTGTTTTTGATTAATAAAGCCCAAATTTGGAAAACAAAGCTTTTCCGAGTTTCCCAGTTAGCCTGTGGCCACCTGGGAGAGAAACGCCCTAAAGAGCAGAGCAAGGCCCTGGGAGCCATCTCTTTTGGTCCTCTGGGGCTGCTAAACATGTTCTTGAGTGCTCCAAATACCATAGTTCTTAAATCTAGCATCTGTCTATTCCTTATCGGCAATGAAGTTTTTGCTTAGATGCTTTGAACTCTCCTCGATGAGAAAGAGGTGATCATTTGTGCAATCAGCAGAAAGAATGCTATGACTGATTAATAGTCCTGCCCTGACCCAAGGATATGGCATTCCAGGCCTTCAGGAATGATTCTGGCTTAGGGTCTCCCTCTTCTGAGACCCATTTGTGAAAAGTCCAGTTGAATTCAACTATCTGGCTGACGCAATTCTGTGCTGACTGAAAGCAGGTCATTTATTCTAGATCTTTGAAGGAGGGCCTGAAGTTCTCTATCAAGTCACTGCAGGTGGAGGAAGGCCCAGGAAGTCACTGTAACAACTCCTGTGGATTCCCAAGCATCTCCCCCAGAAATAACTGTGTCTTTTCTGAATCATTGAATCTTTATTCATTGAGCACCTACACTGTGTCTGACAAGTTTCTAAATGAATATCACAGACCAAATAGATGGAGAATCACCCAGACCCAAATTAGGAGTACCAGAGAGCTAGTAAAGTACCCTGGAAAATGTCTCTTCCCAGCTCACTTTCTTTGCTGGCCCCCAGTACTCTTTCTGGTGACCTCATCTACTCATTGGCTACAAATGCCATCATGATGACACTCCAGCTGATGACACTCCAACTGACATCCCAATCCTGATTTCTACCCCATCCCCCAGATCTCCAAACTCACATTTACAACTGGTTAAATCTTCACTGTGACACCATAGCCATGTCTATTTAAAGAGGTCCAAGACAGAAATTCTATTTTCCCAACCTACATCCCAAGTTATTCCTTTTCCAGAATTCCCCATGTGAGTAGGTAGAATACTCTTTTCCCAAGTATACAAGCAAAAATATAAGAATCATTCAAGGAAACCATAATCCTTCCCCTTTACTCATTCCTTTATACAATACATTAGTAAGTCCTTTCAGTATATATCAAAATAAGTATCTTATCAAGATAATTCTATTCTCCCACCTCCTCTGCCACCTCTTAGACTAAGATACCATCATTTTCTACACAGACTCTCAAATAGCCTTCTAACTACTCTTTTTGCTTCCATTCCTAGCTATATTCACACAGTCTTCAAATAAAGCCAGAGTGATATATTTAAAATATGTAATAAATCATGATGATATTTGGCAGCTTAAATCTTTCAATAGCTTCCTAATTCCCTTAGAAAAAAATTCAAGCTTCTTACTGTGGCCTACAAAATCTTTAATCATTTGGCCTCTCATCACTTCTCCAAGTTCATCTTATGCTATATTTCTCCTTGCTCAAAATTCAAGAGCTGATCATCTCTATCTTACACAAGCTGTTTCAGGAAATAGAAAAAGAGGAAAAGCCAGCCAATGTAGTGAAATCTGGACAAGGGCAGGGTAAGAAGAACACACGATAGAATCATCTCACTTGTGATCCTAGAGTCAGGATATAGATAAGACAATTTTATTAAATGTAGTATATGTCAAATAGGCCTTGTCAGTATACTATACCATAATCTTGGAGTTACCTCAAGAATGCAAGGATAAGTCAATATCAAAATCTTTTAACACTACCTTTCAATAAATATATGAAGAAAGAAAACAGTGTGATCAACTCGATAGAGGAATATATTATTCAGGACAGGCAGTCTATGCTGTGGTAACAGACAGATAACAAAATCTCTGTAGCTTACAATAAGAGGGGCTTATTGCATTCTCAAGAAAATTCCATCTTATTAAATTAAATGTACTGGGTTCAGTCCCTGGCTTGGGAAGATCCCCTGAAGGAGGGCATGGCAACCCACTCCAGGATTCTCTTGCTTGGAGAATCCTCATGGCCAGAAGAGCCTGGTGGGCTACAGTCCATAGGGTCACAAAGAGTTGGACATGACTGAAGTGATTAAGCACACACACTGTATATAAAATGCATCATATATCAGATTAAATATAGAAAAATTATAAGCCATGTATTATTTCATAGCCTTCAAGTAAGTGTTGGACTTACTTGGACTAGGTGTTGAAACTCACATTGCTAACTTTGGGCAGGTCAATTAATCTCCATGTAGCTAACTGGGATTCATGGGGTCACAAAGAGTCGGACATAACTGAGTGACTGAACTGAAATGAACTGAACTTGATCAACTGTATTCAAAAATGTAATAAGCAAAGGAGAGCAAAGCATTATCTTAGAAAACATAAAGATGTATATAATTTTTCTGTGGAACTCTTATTTCATAAAATATGTATCTTGATTTTTCTATCTCATTGTCCTTTTACATCGATTGTTTAGGTTGGCATTTTCTAATTATACCTAGGTAACTAAACTTTTAACTTATCTAATATAATCTTAGTGAATAAATTTCCATCTCAAAATATAATAAAATCAACTTCAGTTTTATTTTAAAGTCTGATTTCTCTCCCTTTCTGTAGCTTATGCCCTATGCCATCTGAGTTCTGTTTCCATGCTAGTTTCTCTGCCACAGAGAAACTCAGAATAAATTTAGGTCACACTACTAATCTTTATATATCCAAAGACCATGGCCATTTCTTTATCTTTTTTTTTTTTTTTTTTTGTCTTCTATGGCAACCCACTCCAGTATTCTTGCCTGGAGAATCCCAGGGACAGGGGAGCCTAGTGGGCTGCCGTCTATGGGGTCGCACAGAGTCGGACACGACTGAAGTGACCTAGCAGAGCAGATGTTTCATATTAAAATTTTGGCACAGTTACAGTTATTCCCTCAAACATGTTTTCCAAACCTTCCAAATACTAGGCACCCTTTTCTTTATTTATTCCTTTTTTTTTCTTTTTTGGTCACACAGAGTGGCATGGGGGATCTTAGCTCCTCACCCAGGGATTGAGCCCATACCACCTGCAGTGGAAGTGTGGAGTCTTCACTGGAGTCCCAGGAAGTTCTGTGCTGTGCTTCCTAAAATCTAATGTCTATAATTCCTCAGAGGAGGCTGCATCCAGAGTAGGGATTAAGCAGTCTCTCCAATATCCAACAACTCCATACTATCTACCCAAGCCTTAGGGCCTCCTTTTGATTCCTTGCTTTAGTCTTTAAGACAAAATTGTCAGAAGTTTGCAGAACCCTTTGGCAGTCTGCATTATTGCTGTTTCCTTTTAATCTGGTCAATAACTAACATGTTAGCCAAACACAGGCCTACCTGATGGTCATACCATGGTCACGAAGAGGCAGACATGACTGAGTGACTAACATTTAAAACTATCATTATGTTGTAAATACTATAGTACAATAAAACATACTCTGTTTGGAAAGAATAAAGGAAGGAAGTGGCTAAGAGAAGACTTGGGGGCAGAGGGAGGATATTAATATATGTGCCTGAAATTTCTTCTTCTGCTCTCTACACAGCATGAAATTTCTTCCCTTCCTTGTCTCATTACTCACTTGGTCTCAGCTTTAGTGACTGAAGTCTGCCACCTGCAAGCTCGGGTCTGCCCAGTTTTAGTAAGGCTGGTGTCAGCTCAAACTGTCTGAAATTGGTCAGACTATTTGAGCTTTAAACACCCTATTTTCCAATGAGTTCCAAAAAGATTTTTTTTTTTCTTCCAAGTCTTAAGTGTAGGTTATTGATTTCTCTCCAGTTCCTCACTGAGCTTGAAACCTCACCCTGGCCCTACCCTTAATATATTTGCTTGAGCCATGAAATTTTTTCTAGTCTTTGCCAATTTCCTCTTTGCTGTTGAAACAAGATCCCACTCCTATATCCTTAAGCATTGGCTAAGACCTAGCTCCAAATCCGATGGATTTTCTGGCCTTTAAGAAACCTCTTGCCTTACCATAACTGTCGTCAATTTTAACAGCTGGCTATTACTAACTCCAAACATAGTGGCTTAACCCAACATATTTATTTAGCTCACAATTCTGGAATTGAACAATTTTAGGCTGGGCTTAGCTTTAAAGCTATTTAGTCCTCAGCTGTTCACCTAAGTATTTCCTCCAAAAGATTGACCTGGGCTTGTTCTAATGGCAAAAGCAGGAATTCAAGGAAGATGAAAGAATTCAAGGCCTTTTGAGAGCTAGACTGAACTGACACATCATCACTTCTGTCACACTCTTTGTAGCAAAACAAGCCAGCTCAGATCAATAAGCAGGGGAATTCATGAAAGGAATGACAAAGTTTTATTGAAAATTATGTCACTATATGAAGGGCTGAAAATTTGGGGAAATTTTTATAATCAGTATATTACTTACTGCTCAAAAGCATCACGAGGTGACTCTGGATTACTGAATGACTCATTCTGGATGACTTTGGACACTAGTTCTGGTGTAATACCACCTAAATTCACAGCGCCCTTTTTGGATACCATATTTGAACTTATTTCTTCTACTGCTTAGAAGAAAAAAAAAAAGTGCATCATCACTGGTTTATCAAATTTTTAAACTTCCAGTCAAACTCACTCCTGGATTTATTGTTTTCCCCAATGTACCTTTTCTTATATATGCTGTTAGCTAACTGTCAAGCAATAATTAAACACTTGCCTGGAAATCCCATGGATGGAGGAGCCTGGTAGGCTACAGTCCATGGGGTCGCTAGGAGTCGGACACGACTGAGCGACTTCACTTTCACTTTTCACTTTCATGCATTGGAGAAGGAAATGGCAACCCACTCCAGTGTTCTTGCCTGGAGAATCCCAGGGACAGGGGAGCCTGGTGGGCTGCCATCTCTGAGGTTGCACAGAGTCGGACAAGACTGAAGCGACTTAGCAGTAGCATATTAATATTTGGTGGGTTTTATTTTCTCCTGTGGAACACCGCCTTAGGGAAATTGGATCAAAAGTGCTTATAAAAAAACTGAGTCAATCAAGGCAGCTATTTGCCAGAATAGTAGTCTTTCAGCCCATCTTAAAGTGTTCTGACATACTGTTCTCCCTACACTAATAACATTTCTGAGCTATATTTGGAAGTTGTCATGCATAAATATTAAAGATCAAGGTAAGGAACCAATAGTGGTTTCTTATCTTTGGAATAGCCAAAAAAAAAACACAAAACAAATTTCCCTAAGGTATAGAATAAGTTTCATTATTCAAGCAAAATCAAAAATTAAAAAAAAAAGTAGGGGGGGTAGCTTTTGTATTTCTGGTGGTTAATTGGTGTGCCATCAATAACATAATTAAATGACCACAGACTTAATGAGTTGCAACTCTACTTGAGCAACTGTATGTATTAAAATAAAATAAAATGAAAATATGTTACCAATTTTTATTATATTAATAGCTATTATTTTTTCAGCAATACTTTGAGCATTAATGGGATTTCCCTGGTGGTTCAGCAGTAAAAAATCTGCCTGTAATGAAGGAGTTATAGGAGTTGCAGGTTCGATCCCTGAGTCAGGAAGATCCCCTGAAGGAGGGCATAGCAACCCACTCCAGTATACTTGCCTGGAGAACCCCATGAATAGAGGAGCCTGGCGAGCAACAGGCCATAGGGTTGTAAAGAGTCGGACACAGCTAGAGCAATTTAGCATGCATGTTGAGCATTACTGTAATTTTTCTCATTTAATTTTTACACTTCATGTTGGGATCCTCCCAACCCAGGAATCAAACCCAGATCTCCCTCACTGCAGGTGGATTCTATACCAGCTGAGCCACCAGGGAACCCCAAGAATACTGGAGTAGGTAGCCTATCCTTTCTCCAGCAGATCTTCCTGACGCAGAAATCTAACCAGGATCTCTTGCATTGCAGGCGGATTCTTTACCAACTGAGTTATCAGGGAAGCACCCTCAGGAAATAGATGTTACTATAAACAATTTGCATATTAGGAAACTATGATTCTAATAGCTAATTTTCCCAAGAGGTATGTAGCTCTTAAATCTGGGAATTTGAAGTGCAGGCTACTTAACCTTTATACCTGTCCTCTTAATCATTGTATTAGAATGCTAATTTCATACTGTATTATAATTCTGGGTTCACAGGAGCTATGAAAAAGTGAAAGTCTTTTCATATTGATTCTTTTCTGGCTTGAACTGAATCTCTTATAAGATTCCAAAGTTTCTGGAAAGTGAGGAGGTTGCAGGGAGACCAGTTTTACATGGTATGAAAAGCAATATGCTTACTTACCAGGTACATACATGTGAAAATGAATATGGACATATACACACATACATGAATTAAGAATGAAATTTCCATTCTTGATTCTCTTTAGGTATAGCCATTCTAGGATGAGTAAATTATCTAGCGCTATTTATAATTTTTAAGGCTTTTAATAAATAATATTTTTTAAAATAAGTATTTATATCAAGATAATCATGGTGATTTAAAAATAAATAAAGAAATTTCAGTTTAATATGAAAAATATTAGTTATCCAAAGTTCTGTTTTTAATGGTAAAAACCTACCAATTAAAAAGAGCAATGATGAAAGGGCACAACCTCAAAACAAGCCATGGGTTAAACTGCTGCATCATATGACATCCTTTTAATTAACACACTAAAATACCAAATGAACTGGTAATGGTAACATACAGGTGGTGACATTTCAGGGATAAATCCTAATCTAAGGGATTAATTAGCATTTATTCAAGTACATAATATGGAGCTTTAAAGGAAAATGGATCCATTGGGCTTGTTTACTCGCTTTTTAACATATAGAGGGCATTTTAATTAACTCTACTGCTTTTAGTGCATTTCCCAGGTGCTAGAGAAAACATTTTAGTGCCTGAACATAAGATATGAAAAACCAATGTACTTTCTTCAAATTTTTTGTTTTTTTCCATTCCTCTTAAAAGATAACCATAATCTCATTTATTTTTAGAAAGTAAAAAATTAAATTTGTATTTAAATATGCTCAGTATTCAGTTCAGTTCAGTTCAGTCGCTCAGTCGTGTCCAACTCTTTGCGACCCCATGAATCGCAGCACGCCAGGCCTCCCTGTCCATCACCATCTTCCAGAGTTCGCTCAGACTCACGTCCATTGAGTCCGTGATGCCATCCAGCCATCTCATCCTCTGTCATGCCCTTCTCCTCCTGCCCCCAATCCCTCCCAGCATCAGGGTCTTTTCCAATGAGTCAACTCTTCGCATGAGGTGGCCAAAGTACTGGAGTTTCAGCTTTAGCATCATTCCTTCCAAAGAAATCCCAGGGTTGATCTCCCTCAGAATGGACTGGTTGGATCTCCTTGCAGTCCAAGGGACTCTCAAGAGTCTTCTCCAACACCACAGTTCAAAAGCATCAGTTCTTCAGTGCTCAGCTTTCTTCACAGTCCAACTCTCACATCCATACATGACCACAAGAAAAACCATAGCCTTGACTAGACGGACCTTAGTTGGCAAAGTAATGTCTCTGCTTTTCAACATGCTATCTAGGTTGGGCATAACTTTTCTTCCAAGGAGTAAGTGTCTTTTAATTTAATGGCTGCAGTCACCATCTGCAGTGATTTTGGATATACGTATTCAAATCCTCTCCCTGGAGACAGCTATTGTTTATGGATACAGAAGATGATTTTAGAACCCTTCTTTGTGTCGACAAGATAAATGATGTATACAATTTTCTTTTAAAGTTATAAGCAAATGATAAATTTTAAATGATTTATTCTGCCCACTGCTTTTTATGCTCGTGATGCATAAAAAGGATATTGTCCACATCACTACGAAAAGCTTCTTTGTTCACTTCGTTGGTTGTGTAGTACTCCATTGCATGGATGGCAATACCACGTTCTTCATTTAAGTAATTCTTTATTGATAGGCCTTTTGGTTGTTTCTGATCTTGTTTTTGCCTTTTCTTGTACTTTATTTTATATTCGCACCACAATAATGGCTAATTTAAACATAAACCATAGAGGGATCCTGAAAAGGTGGCAGCAAAGTAATGAATGTGTCAAAGACTGAGGGTCGGGTCAGGTGAGGCATCAACAAACCATCTTAATAGGGCTTTTGAAGTTGCCTGTAGCTTGGAGCGGCTGCTGGTAGACGACTGGATGGATCTTGAAACCATAGTGCCTGGACACAATCTGGTTGGTGGGCCTCTTTGTCCAGTACTTGGGTGTACTGTGAAGAGCATGTGAGGGAAACCAGTGCCAAAGTAGATGCCATCCACGTGTGGGTGCCTCAGTGACTTATGTGTGTATGCATCCAAGCATTTGAGGCAGTAGAGCTTACCATGGCCTCAGTTGGGATGTCTGAAAGGCCACTGGGAAGCATTGGCTGGTTTCCACAGTACACACAGGCTCAGGAGCCAGTCTCCCTGTTGGTACTCTTCCAACATCTGGGCAATGTCACAGTTGATGAGGATGTATTGTTATTCAGTCACTAAGTTGTGTCCAACTTTTTGTGAAACAATGGACGATAGCACACCAGGCTTCTCTGTCCTTCACTATTTCCTAGACTTTGCTCATATTCATGTCCATTGAGTCAGTGATGCTATATAACAATTTCATCCTTTGCTGCCACCTTCTCCTTTTGCCTTCAATTTTCCTAGCATCAAGGTCTTTTCCAATGATTCAGTTCTTCACATCAGGTAGCCAAAGTATTGGAGTTTCAGCTTTAGCATCTGTCCTTCCAATGAATATTCAGGGTTGATTCCCTTTAGGATTGACTGGTTTGCTCTTCAAGGGACTCTTAAGAGTCTTCCCTAGCACTCAATTCAAAAGCATCAATTCTTCCTCAGTCCTCAGCCTTTTTTCTGGTCCAACTCTCACATCCAGACATGACTACTGGAGAAACCAAAGCTTTGACTATAAGGACCTTTCTTGGCAAAGTCATCTCTCTGTTTCTTAATACACTGTCTAGGTTTGAAATAGCTTTCTTTCCAAGGAGGAAGTATCTTTTAATTTGGCACTGATTTTGGAGCTCAAGAATAAAGTCTGTCATTTTTTGCACTTTTCTCCCCTTCCATTTGCCATGAAGTGATGAGACCAGATGCCATGATCTTAGTTTTTTGAATGCTGAGTTTTAAGCTAGATTTTTCACTCTTCTCTTTCACCCTCAAGAGGCTCTCTAGTTCCTCTTCACTTTCTGCCATTAGAGTGGTATCATCTGCATATTTAAGGTTTTTGATATTTCACCTGGCAATCTTGATTCCAGCTTGAGTCATCCAGCCCAGCATTTTGCATGAGGTACTCTGCATAGAAATTAAATAAGCAGAGTGACAATATACAGCCTTGACATACTTCTTTCCTAATTTTGAACCAAACCATTGTTCCATGTCCAGTTCTAATTGTTGCTTCTAAACCTGCATACAGGTTTATCAGGAGACAGATAAGATGGTCTAGTATTCCCATTTCCTGAAGAATTTTCTACAGTGTGTTGTGATCCACACGGTTAAAGACTTTAGCATAATCAATGAGGCAGAAAGAGATTTTTTTTTCCCTGGAATTCCCTTGCTTTCTCCACGATCCAACAAATGTTGTCAATTTGAGCTCCTGTTCCTCTGCCTTTTCTAAACTCAGCTTTTACATCTGGAAGTTCTCAGTTCATGTATTGATGAAGCCTAGCTTGAAGAATTTCAAACATAAAGTGAGGATATACCAGGTGTGGGTCCATCTGTAAAGCATTTTGGCTGCCTATTCAGTCAGGTCATTCTTGTTGGTGTTGCCTTCCAACTCCATAACCAGCTCCAGGTTCAAGATCATATGTAGTCTATAGTGAGGCACCTTCTCATTAGTCCAGTGACACCGAATTTATCCTAGATGTAGTCTTCATCCACTAAACTGAAGAATTCATTGCTAAGGAGCCCACAGAAGCAGGAAATCCAGGATACCTCCTCTGAGCTGCTTGTGTTCATGTGACTGGACAGGAGGTGGGACCAGGGAGCCTGGGGGTGGGGTGGAGGAGGGGGCAGAGGGAAAGGAAGTTTCTGCTTCTAAGGAACCATGGCAATGACTACAACACAGCCTGCAGACCCAACTGCAGTCTCTAATCTTTTTTATATTACAAACAGTTATAACCCAGGATCTCACCTGCTTCTTTTAAGGCTACTGCATTGGCAGGCAGGTTCTTTACCACTAGCACCACTTGGGAAGCTCTTTATTACAAACAATACATCAAAAAAAAAAAAAAAAACCTCATAGGAGTCATTCTCAAACATACAAGTGTACTCATGGGACAAATACCTACAGATGGAATTGCTTTACAGAAGGAGACGTGTTTGTAATTCCTGCTGCCATTAATCAAAGTGCATTCCTACCAGTTTTTACCCATTTATACTGTTGCCAGCAAGTAATAGAGTGCCAATCTCTGTATACTCTTGCACACAAGTTATCACCCTTTGAGGATTTTATAAATTTGGTTAACTAGAAATTTTATAACAGTGTTGTCCTAATATAAATTAATCTTATTATGAGTGTACTGAGCATCTCTTTATATGCTTAATTGTATCCTTCTATTTTATTTCATTTTACTGGTCTTGTCCCAAACTTTTTGATTGGAAATTTAACTTCTTTATTTATATTTATTCTTATTTGTTAATATTTTAAGGGCATTAAAATATTTCTAAATATTGACTCTGTCTCTAAAATTCTTTATTATTATTATTACATTCTCATATTTTTAATTTTTGATCTTATCTCATTACTTTCCCACCCATGGAACAGGGATTTTGTTATCTGAATTTGTAAAAATTTACAGTTTTACAGTATTAACATTAGGTGGCATATGATTTCTACATCTAGAGAATGTATGGAAGTTTAGGGTGATAACATGTTAGTTTGGGCACCTATGAGAATATTATGTATTCTTTATTCTCAGAATTTAAAATTCAACCTGCATCTATTACATAGCTCTTGGTAACCAAGGTGCATCTATTAGATATACCTTGTTTTACTTGTGGAGGTGATGGAATTCCCGTTGAGCTGTTTCAAATCCTGAAAGATGATGCTGTGAAAGTGCTGCACTCAATTTGCCAGCAAATCTGGAAAACTCAGCAGTGGCCACAGGACTGGAAAAGGTCAGTTTTCATCCCAATTCCAAAGAAAGGCAATGCCAAAGAATGCTCCAACTACTGCACAATTGCACTCATCTCACATGCTAGTAAAGTAATGCTCAAAATTCTCCAAGCCAGACTTCAGCAATACGTGAACCGTGAACTCCCTGATGTTCAAGCTGGTTTTAGAAAAGGCAGAGGAACCAGAGATCAAATTGCCAACATCCGCTGGATCATGGAAAAAGCAAGAGAGTTCCAGAAAAACATCTATTTCTGCTTTATTGATTATGCCAAAGCCTTTGACTGTGTGGATCACAGTAAACTGTGGAAAATTCTGAAAGAGATGGGAATACCAGACCACTTGACCTGCCTCTTGAGAAATCTGTATGCAGGTCAGGAAGCAACAGTTAGAACTGGACATGGAACAACAGACTGGTTCCAAATAGGAAAAGGAGTACGTCAAGGCTGTATATTGTCACCCTGCTTATTTAACTTATATGCAGAGTACATCATGAGAAATGCTGGACTGGAAGAAACACAAGCTGGAATCAAGATTGCTGGGAGAAATATCAATAATCTCAGATATGCAGATGACACCACCCTTATGGCAGAAAGTGAGGAGGAGCTAAAAAGCCTCTTGTTGAAAGTGAAAGAGGAGAGTGGAAAAGTTGGCTTGAAGCTCAACATTCAGAAAACGAAGATCATGGCATCTGGCCCCATCACTTCATGGGAAATAGATGGGGAAACAGTAGAAACAGTGTCAGACTTTGTTTTTTTGGGCTCCAAATCACTGCAGATGGTGACTGCAGCCATGAAATTAAAAGGCGCTTACTCCTTGGAAGAAAAGTTATGACCAACCTAGATAGTATATTCAAAAGCAGAGACATTACTTTGCCGACTAAGGTCCGTCTAGTCAAGGCTATGGTTTTTCCTGTGGTCATGTATGGATGTGAGAGTTGGACTGTGAAGAAGGCTGAGCGCCGAAGAATTGATGCTTTTGAACTGTGGTGTTGGAGAAGACTCTTGAGAGTCCCTTGGACTGCAAGGAGATCCAACCAGTCCATTCTGAAGGAGATCAACCCTGGGATTTCTTTGGAAGAAATGATGCTAAAACTGAAGCTCCAGTACTTTGGGCACCTTATGCGAAGAGTTGACTCATTGGAAAAGACCCTGATGCTGGGAGGGATTGGGGGCAGGAGGAGAAGGGGACGAGCGAGGATGAGATGGCTGGATGGCATCACGGACTCAATGGACGTGAGTCTGAGTGAACTCCGGGAGTTGGTGATGGACAGGGAGGCCTGGCGTGCTGCGATTCATGGGGTCGCAAAGAGTCGGACACAACTGCGCGACTGAACTGAACTGAACTGTTTTACTTGCAAAATGTATACTCTTACTTGTGTTTTATATACTAGAGGCATCATGGATTAAGAGTAGTGAGCATTGCCCTACAGAGAATATTGTTCTATGTAGTATTTAATCTCAGTATGGACTTATGGATTCTTCCCATATACAAAGTATTCTAACTCATTACTGTTTTAACTCATTACTCATTACATAATTATTACTGTTAATAATTACTCATTAATTATTTTTATGTTCATATTGCTCCATATTTGGGAACTCCTTCAACCTAGACCTTGTATTTTGGGACTTCATCTCCTTCAGTGAAAACACATATATCCATCTTCTTTTTTAGCACCTCCTCACTACTCACTTTGTTAGGTCAGGTTCAGGTTCTACTTTTCTTTCTCCAGCATTAGAATCAGCTATTTCTCCAAGGTATCCTGTCTCCTTTTAGTGGGGAAAAGTATTTAAAAACCAGGATATGGATGCTCTGCATTCTCCTTGCTCCTCCTCATACATCATTGTTTCAAGACCCTTTCAGTGGCTGTATATTTATAGATATACATATCTATATAAGCAATTTTCCTAGGGAAAGAGTGGAAATAGAAAGCATTAGAATTTAAACTTAATCCTGTTCTTTTTCAAAGGCTCAACTGTCAACTTGTTTTTCTATTTATTTAATAAGCGTTTACTTTTTACTTATACTTCTTAAAAATTTAATTTATTCAAACTGAAAAAGAAACCCACGGTATATGCATATCTTCCACTCCCTCTAACCCTCATCTTTGGCTACCATCAATCTGTTCTTTGTGTCTATTATCTCAAATGGTGAAAGTACAATAGATATATTGATTTAAGTAAAATGCATTATTTATATTGATTTTATCTGTTTATTTTTACTTCTATTAATGTGGCTACTATAAAATTTAAAATTACATATGTGGTCCACATATGTCTAATAAACAGTGATACACTAGAGGGTAAAAGCATGAGGATCCAGAAAACAAAAACTGCTAGAGAACACTTAGCCCGCAAACTTCCTTTGTTTGTCTGTGCAACGTTTAAACAAATTTAATTAGTAGAAAGAATTTTTATACATAGTAAATATACTTTTTATATTATCATTTTGAAA
Source organism: Aepyceros melampus (assembly GCA_006408695.1). Taxonomy (NCBI): domain Eukaryota; kingdom Metazoa; phylum Chordata; class Mammalia; order Artiodactyla; family Bovidae; genus Aepyceros; species Aepyceros melampus. Next base: position 100,084 of record SJXQ01012608.1, read on the forward strand.
ATATTGATACCTGGCTTCTTTAGAAAAAATAGAAAATATGGTAAAAACACATTCATAAATTCACTTTGTGTGGCAAAAGTTTAATGGAACTGACAGTGGCTAGCCCCATTTAGAGATCTTCATTTTGCACAGCCCAACTGCCAAAAAAAAAAAAAAAAAAGTGAAATCACTCTACCAGACCTCTGAAGACATTCATGTTTGAAATCCTTGAGGCATATGACAGGATGATGTAAAAGAAGTAAGGATTTTATCCACTAAATTTGCTCTGGCAAATGTTCTCTACATTGGGTGGTTTCCATTTTTCTAGTTACAAAAATTGATGAACATTTTATAAGGTAAAATTCCACTGAGCATTTACAACTGCTCATAAATTGGGCAACAAAACCAGAACAAAGCAACATCTTACATTGTGGTACAGAAAATTCTAATTATATTTAATGTCAAGTCTATTCCTTTAAATCCGAAGAAACTCTCAGGTTTCTCTGCACTATTGGCTTATATGACAGGCTTTAATTAGCACAGATTTTTCACGTTCATAGATAGATTAGAAATTTAGAAGTACTTAATGGAAAAGGTCTTTTACCTTGACCAGTCTGAAATTGCAGTTAGAGGACATTTGCTTGCTTTAAAGGCTTACTGCATACAAATATATGAATATTAACACACGCACCCAAAAACGAAGTTTTAGGATTTTTGCCAAAGGAATATTTATTTTGATCCACTGTTAAGACCCTTGAAAATGTGAGTGGCACCTCTATGTAATAACTATGAATTAAATATAACTAGATTGTTTGGCATCCATTCAGGCATCATAGCTTTACTTTTGCCTGCTGAATTGAAGAAAATGAGGCAAAAAAAATGATCTTATTCATCTTCTACTCTAGCTTGCTCCACATATGTAACTCCCAGATGTAAAAAACAAAACAAAACAAAAACCACAATGAAATAGAACTGGGAGACCAGAAGGGGGAGCTCTCATCCTCTGAGATGATAGAGTTCAACAGGGAGAAGAAAGGCCTCTCTTTCCTGGCAAGGATTCAGCCAGTGAAAAGCCATGGACTCTTGCTTATTTTAACTCTCCCAACTTCCTTTCCTATCTATAAAAGTATTCTCCTTCCCTTGCTCTGAGGAGACTTGCACATTGCTCACCAGGGTTGCAGATTCAGACCTGCAATGCTCTGTAACTCCTGCGTAAACCCATCCTTGCTAGAGAAATATGTGACATTCTGTTAGTTTCAGGTCAACTTTTGGTGGACTGTAAGGCGGCCAGAGAAGACTCCCAAAGATTCCAGGGCTGGTGAGCAAATAGATTAGGTACTCCACAATTAGAGCTCATTGTCAGTCACTGATTTTCTCATCAACCTTGAAGGTGAAGTAAATCTTTCTTCTGAATCTGATATCATGCCCTCTTTGGCTCTGAAGCTCTCCAGGCTTCATTTGTTGCTGTTGTTGTTCAGTTATGCCTGACTATTTGTGACCTTATGGACTGCAGCATGCCAGGCTTCCTTGTACTTCCATATCCTAGAGTTTGCTCAGACTCATGTCCATTGAGTCAGTGATGCCAACCAATCAACTCATCCTATGTTGCCCTCTTCTTCTCCTGTCTTCAGTCTTCCCCATCATCAGGGTCTTTTCCAGTGAGTGGCTCTTCACATCAGGTGGGACAAAGTATTTGAGCTTCAGCTTCAGCATCAGTCCTTTCAATGTATATTCAGGGTTGATTTCCTTTAGGAAATCATTTGGGGGTCTATTTAAAGATTTCATCTTTCTGTTTAAGGCCTTGATTTGTATTTGAGTACTTGTTTAGCATTTTTGTCTTGCTTGATATCGGACTACTTAACTGATAACCTTTAGCCTATTCCCTTCAGAAAAGGAGCTGCTTCTTTTAAAGTTGGCTAGCTTTTGTCATATTCCTTAAGGAAGAGGGGTTGTTTCAATGAAATAGTACTCAGTTTCTCAGCCTTATCTTCTTCCCTTTTTTAATAGTCTTTTTAAACTCTTTTTTTTTTTTTTTGTAAATCTTAATTTGTTCTTTTGGCCACACCACCACAAGGCATGTGGAATCTTAGTCCCCTGACCAAGATCAAACCTGTGCCCCATGCATTGGAAGCATGGAGTCTTAACCTTTTACCACCAGGGAATTTTCCTGGCTATTCCTTTGGAAGAGCTATTCTCTGGAATATGACTGAAAAAGCCTTCTTTATGGGTCCTGTGGAAATGAGATCTTTTGAATTGGCTGGGATAGGCTTGCAAGTTGTATGCATTGAGCTATTTGTGCTGTATGCTGGTTATACAGTTAAAAAGTATTCTTTACCCTACAGGAAAAACTTGTAGGAAATGGGATCCCTATTATCCAAGTATTAAAAGTCTTGATCCTTCCTCATATACAATTATAACAAGTGGATCAACCTCATTAAAGGCAATTTAGAATAGCAGTGATCATTATGGGAAATTTTTGAAATTCCCAAACTTAATTTCCTTAAAACTGATTTGGACTACAACAGCCCCCAAATTTTCAGAACTGAGGAATGTTTATTTCAATTGGTATTTTGAAACTTTCCAAAGTTGTCAGAAGTCTAAAATTGCCTCTCCACAAAATAAGATTTTAAGATTAATTGAGGCATACAAATGATTAAAGAAAGATAAAATGAATTCCAAAGCCTCAGCCCCATTTTCCTTTGCTTCTTTGTATCAGGCTCTACTTTGGGCACCAACAGTTCTCTCTCCCTTGGCTTCTTGTGGCAAGACTCAGCGATCTCCCTTCTTTCCTTTTAGACTGCCTATGTTCCACTGGAGCAGGAAATGACAACCTATTGCAGTTTTCTTGCCTGGAAAATCCTGTGGGCAGAGGAGCTTGGTGGGCTGCCGTTCATGGAATTGCAAAGAGTCGGACAAAACTGAGCAACTGAGCACATGCGCACACAGACGCATCCGCTATATCCTCAATTCCCTCGTGCTAATTCTCCAACCAAACTTCCCCATTTCCTCCGAACTTGTCAGAACCTGTCCCTTTAAAATTAGGCCTTCTGAGGATCCAGAGGCTAAACTTTTAATTTCTTAACCTCCCTGGCCTAAAACTGAAACTTCATCAAAGATTTTTCTCAAGTAACCTGAGATCCTCCCAGATTTGCTGAGAGACTTAATACAGTCATTCAAACTATCACAACCTGGTTTCTTTGACTTATAAGTCATCTAGTGCATATGTTTGCTATTGAAGGCCAGGCCTGGCATTAAACAAAAATCGCTAATTGGGAAAATACTGAAAGGTCTCTAGATTTACAATTCAGAGACCAGCTAGCTAACTTATTGTATGAATAGGCTTCAACAATTGCCAGGCAACTTTATCAAGCAATTTCTAGATCTTTTCCTAAATCTGTTGATTGGAACAAAATTCAGGTTTGCACACAAAAATCTGACACTCTTCTTGTGCATATTACAACTGATTTCAGATTGCTTTTAAAGAAAACTTTGGTTTCTAGATGTTGATTTCACTCAGGTAGCTTTAACTCTAGGTTTATTAATATCCTGAAGAGAGAAATTTCCCTTTTAGTAAAAAGGACCAAGGTGGAATGGGAAACCATGTCCACTCCAGATTTAATCTGGCAAACCAACTCTCTCATACTCTGGATGAAAGAAAGATCACCAAAATTCTTAATCCTCAAGTCCAGTAAACGAAAGCTCCTGAAAGAAATGAGAACCCTCTTAGTCTCTGCTCTTACAGGAAAGAGCAAAGACGTTGGAAAAGAGATTATTACAAAGGTAATCTCTTTAGGCATCTTCAGCCTTTCTAAAGTCCTCTCAGTTCTCTGTGATGTAACTCCAAGCAACTACGAGGCTCTTCCTAATCTTTCCTTTAAATCAGCCTAGAGAACATTTCCCCAAATTGGGGGTGCGTCTCTTTCATTCCTTACAGATATCAGAGCCACAGTCTCAGTGCTCAACCCCACTACCTCTGCCTCTGAGTACTAAAGCAGTTCACAGAGTAGGAATCTCTAACCTGTTCTCTTTTGTTTAGATGCATCCTTTGAGAGATGCACACCATTTTCTCCTTAATTCCTTTACCCCTAACTGTTTAATGGACTGACATTTCTTAATGTTATACCAAAATTTATTTTTCCCAAAAGGGGGAAATAATTCTAGGATTTGACAGTAATATCAAAGAGAGCAAATGAATTAAATGACTCTTTGGCATCTTTTATTTGTTCTATCTCTGATGATATAACAGCTGATTCTGGAAACATTGATCATTTGTCCCTGTTGAGTCAGCTACCACTTTCCTATGAACAAAATCTCCAATTAAGGCTGGCAAAATTTGCAGTGCATTTTCCATCAAGATTAAACAGATCCCTGAAAACTTCTTCCCAGAATTAATCAATAGTCTATAAATAAAGAAGCCCTTCAAGGTGTAAAGTGCATAATAGAAGATCACAAGGCTCAAAACCTAGGCTATGGTTTTTCCTGTGGTCATGTATGGATGTGAGAGTTGGACTGTGAAGAAGGCTGAGTGCAGAAGAATTGATGCTTTTGAACNAGATGGTGACTGCAGCCATGAAATTAAAAGGCGCTTACTCCTTGGAAGAAAAGTTATGACCAACCTAGATAGTATATTCAAAAGCAGAGACATTACTTTGCCGACTAAGGTCCGTCTAGTCAAGGCTATGGTTTTTCCTGTGGTCATGTATGGATGTGAGAGTTGGACTGTGAAGAAGGCTGAGCGCTGAAGAATTGATGCTTTTGAACTGTGGTGTTGGAGAAGACTCTTGAGAGTCCCTTGGACTGCAAGGAGATCCAACCAGTCCATTCTGAAGGAGATCAACCCTGGATTTCTTTGGAAGGAATGATGCTAAAACTGAAGCTCCAGTACTTTGGGCACCTTATGCGAAGAGTTGACTCACTGGAAAAGACCCTGATGCTGGGAGGGATTGGGGGCAGGAGGAGAAAGGGACGACCGAGGATGAGATGGCTGGATGGCATCACAGACTCAATGGACGTGAGTCTGAGTGAACTCCGGGAGTTGGTGATGGACAGGGAGGCCTGGCGTACTGCGATTCATGGGGTCGCAAAGAGTCGGACACGACTGCGCGACTGAACTGAACTGAACTGAACTGAGCCCCTGAAACATTCCCATTGTACCAGTAAGAAAATCTAAGAGCCAAGGATGGGGGCTTGTCCAAGACGTGTGAATAATAAACAACATAGATACTGTTGTTCCTAACCCTCATATGTTACTAAAATCCATATCCACTGAAAGTAACTTCTTTACTATAACTGATTTATGCAGTGCATTCTTTAGTATTCCAGTTGGTGAAAGTAGACAATCCTTTTTTTTTGTTTTCACCTGGGAAGAAAAACATTTTACCTGGACAGTGATACCAAGAGACCTCCTTATTTCTCAAAAATCCTGCAGGCTGATCCCGATGACCTAAATTTCCCTAGAGGTTCTATTTTGTTACAATATTGCAATATGTGGATGATTACTTCTTTGTTCTCCCTCTCAATGCCCCTCACAGAAAGACAGCTTCCTCTTACTGAAGTTTTTAGCATTAAAGGGACAGAAGTTCGGCAAAGAAAAATTGCCATTTGTCAAATAAACAGAACAAGGGCTATGCTTAGATTGAGATAGACTTCATGGTATCCTATTAATAATTTGAGGTGAGATGTGAAGATAGAGAAATAGCTACATGAAGAGCAGAAGAATGTATCAAGTGGAGGAAGAGCATGTTCAAAACCCTTGAGGCAGGAATGCTATTTCTGGAACTAAAAGAAGTCCAGTATGGCCATGACAAATCTTGACCTGATGACTCAGCCTGTAGGTGATGGAGCAGGCCTGGCTGGGCACCATATCTTGACTCTGGCATGGCACCTTTACAACAAAGGCAGCTGGACCCCACTCTCCCAGGTGCTCTCCATATGCTTAGCATCAGTCAGTCCCCAGCACTTACCTAAATCAACAAGCCTAGAGGCACTAACCAACTTCTGGTAGTAGAGATTATGCTTCCCTTAAAAGAACTCAAAATATTCCTCTTATTTTGGCTTTAAAAAGCCTACCCCGTCTCCTATAGCCTACCCCATCTCCTATAGCCAACCCCGTCTCCTATAGCCTACCCCATCTCCTATAGCCAACCCCGTCTCCCATAGCCTACCCCATCTCCTATAGCCAATCTTCTCACCCAGAGCAGAGACTCTGCTAAGCTGGCCTTCTTGCTGGGCAAACTTCTCTATTCAGTGCTCATTCTTTTATCTCATTGCCTTTATTTTTTTTCTTCAATATTTGAACAGAAAGACGTAGAAAACAACATAGATAAATCGAAGAGGTAGGAATTAAAGAATATAGGCACAGAAAGAGGTTTGGATCTCGTTTTTAAGTATAAAGTCAGATTATTGAAGGGTATTAAGTGGGAAATGTGACAAATCCTATTTATATTTTAAGATGATTTTTTTTTCACTCTTATGCAAAAAGAAAATGTTTGAAGATAGGTAGGAGTGAAAGAACAGGGACCAGGGATGTTACAGAGGGAGGTGCGTGTGGGTGTAGGAGTAAGTCTGAATTGAATGGATGTGAGGTCAATATGTTGAATTAGTATGATCAAGCTAACAATAAATGTTGTCAATTTCAACAATTGATGAGGAAAAAGATCAATATTTATTGAGTGCAAGCTACTTTATATGTTTCCAACATTGAATCCTTCCACAACTCTGTGAGTATGTGATTGAGCTTATTTTATGGTTAAAAAAATGCAGACTTACACAGGTTGCCTAAAGTCACATAGCAAGTAACTGAGAATTAATGTGTTTGCACTCTCACATATATAAATCCAATTAATTGTGGAGCATTGTTGACAGCCTGTTGTTCAACAAACTTACCACTCTTAGCCAGTGAAAGGAAAACAAATGAAGACTGAAAGACATCTTAGGTCTTTGTTTACTGTTAATAAAACACTTACTTTTTGGAGTTACAAAATTATAATTCAAATATCTAAGGTGTTTAATTTGTTATTAGCAATTGGATTTGTAATAGATATACTTCAGTCCTATATCTAAAAGATAGCTCTAAAATTCTACATAAAGCTAATGGAGGAAGCCATATTGAATCAAGCATGTATCTTCTTTAAAAATATCCCCAGCTGGACGACTCCAGCCTTTTCAAAGGTAGAAATGGGTAGGAGATAGTGGAAGAAATCAAGCCACAATCTAAATAAAGTACTATTGATTTGTTAGTAGCTTTGCTAAAGCTCTCTCTGTTGGATGACTAAACAACATGGGCACTAGGCAGGAAGATGGATTACTATCCTCATGGTTACGCAAGCAAATCACCTTTCGATCTGAACCAGGAACACTCTCTTACTGTGTACCCAGCCTTTTTGTCCTTAACCAACGCTCCCAATCTTGGTGGATGTGAGAAAAAATTCATTTTGTGTCCTAATCACACCCTGTTAGCATATCTTTCATTCCACATGCCCTTGCTTTTTGTTTGTTTGATTTTCTATCTCAAACCAAGCTCTTGGTATTTGTATCCTTTTAGTGCAAGTTGGTCATTTAATAAGGCAAATTATTCTTAGCTTTAGAATGGAAAAACAAGCACATTCTGCCTTCTGAGAGCTTCCAATGGGGAACACAATCGCCCATGCTGTGGGCAATTGGCTACTAAAATATGTCTGCCTCAAATGGTACATTGGAGTATGCAAATCCACCTTCTCAAAAACAAAGAAACTTTCAATAACCCTGGATTTGATCTTCCATTTCTTACTTTCTGCCCCTGCTTCACACCCCATTCTGGGAAGATTGCCCCAGTAGAAATGTTTTCTTTATGCCTCAACCCCCTACTTCCATGAAATTAATTAAATGATGTCATGCCTCATTTTATCTGATTTGGAAGCAATTCATCACCTTTTGCTGGCTGTATTAGTCCAAGTGATCAGCATATTAATTCATTTGTGAGAATAAGCTCAAGGGTAATTACAGTGAGGAGGTTTAATGCCTAAACGTGTTAATGTCTGTAATCAGAAATATTTTCTCAGTACGGAACAATTGTTAGACAATTACTGCTGGATATGATTGCCCTAGTAGACAACAGACGCCATGTCAGGAGGGAAATAGCAAAGGCTTGTTTTGCAAGTACTGTATTATCAGCAAGTTCTCTCTTTTCTCCCTCAACAATATTTTCTGCTATGTTCAGCTCACCTATAGCCATCCTAGTTCTTACTCTTTACCTTGTTGATTAAGTAAAAAATTTGTATTTGTTATGTAAAATGATCACAAGAGACAGGTTAGAATTTCCTGAAAGTCGTACCCTTTTCTTATTCTTTCTCTTCTGGTGATTTGATTTCTTTCTATATAAAATTATGAACTTAATAACTTCCTTTTACTTCCCAATATGCTCTAGAGTCTCTATTACCCAATTATTTTTCCTGTAGTGAGAAGATTCTTAGATCTAACTGAATATTAAGACCCAAATATTCTTAACAGAGAGCAGTTCTCAATTTTCAAGTTGCAATAGGTTTAAATCAATAACAATGGGAGAACTTGATTATTGATTATCACTCATTACTCTGCTAGAGCTATTTTGAATGTGAATTTTAATTTATTTTCTATTACTTTTTGCTTTTTTTTTCCTCAAGCCTTATGATGTAATGAAAAACAGAAATGAGGTCATAGTTACTGCTTTACATGGTATTGCTTTCCTAGACCTCTTTTATGCATGAATGAAATTGTATCTTGGGCTTCACTGGTGGGTCAGTAGTGAAGAATCCACCTGCCAATGCAGGAAATATGGGTCTAATTGCTGGGTTGGGAAGAATCCCTGGAGAAGGAAAGGGAATGCAACCCACTCCAGTATTCTTGCCTGATAAATCTTATGGACAGAGGAGCCTGGTGGACTACAGTCCATAGGGTTGCAAAAAGTCAGACAGACTCAGCAACTGAACATGCACCCATGAGATCATATCTAACTGCAAGGAGCAGAAAAAGCAACTCAATATTCTTTAGCAACAACTCATAAAGATTGTGATTTTGATGGTGTAACTGAAAAGTCCAAAAGTAGAAAAGTTTTCAGTATGTTTATATCAGGACTCTGGTTTTGCTTACTGTAATTCTCTGGTCTCCACATCATTATGTGGCTTTGAGCTCAGAATGACTTTCCGTATGGTTCCAAATGGCCATAATCCCAGTCCTTGGGCTTCCCAGGTTGCACTAGTGGTAAAAAGCCTGCCTGCCAATGCAGGAGACATAAGAGATGTGGGTTGATCCCTGAGTCAGATCCCCTGAAGGAGGGCATGGTAACCTACTCCAGTATTCTTGCCTGTAGAATCCCATGAACAGAGGAGCCTGGTGGGCTAGGATCCATAGTTTAACAAAGAGTTGGACATAGCTGACGTGACTTAGCACACACACCTCAGTCCTCAATCCTCACACCTGTGTGCAGCCTTTATCTGTGTTTCCTCAACCATCAAGCAGAACTTATGGGCTCCTCTCTGATGAATCAACAGGGATAAAACACCATTCACTGAACCAGTAACTGTGGCCAAAAGAATGCTGGACACTCACTGGTTTTGGTTAAGGATGTACATAGAACCTAAGTCTATCACCAAGGCAAGGAAAATATGGGTAACAGAAAGGGTTTATGGCATCAGGACCTCAAGTCCCAACCAAACTGCTTGACTCAAATACCATGGAAAAATCAGGAAAGCACAGAGATCTCAGTATACAAATAGTTTATTCGTTTGAACAAAAGTGATAGAGAAATGCTTATAAATTTGATAAAATCGGAGATTCCAGTTTTTGAATTCTTGTTTGTCTGGACTCAAAAGCAATTCATTCATGGTTCAGGAGAACAGAAACCATTCTATGCATTCCAAAAATGAGGAGCTTTAATATATCACCTGATGCAAATAGCCATCTCATTGAAAAAAAAGAAAAGAAAAGAAAACCCAGTGCTGGGAAAGATTGAGGACAGGAGGAGAAGGGGATAACAGAGAATAAGATAGTTGGATGGCATCACTGACTCAATGGATACAAGTTTGAGCAAACTTCAGGGGATAGTGAAGGACATGGAAGCCTGGCATGCTGCAATCCATGAGGTCGCAAAGAGTTGGACATGACTTAGCAACTGAATAATGAAAAACAGAGGCTTTTACTCCTGGGGAAAGGCCATGAGTGAAAGTCAGGGAAGCTGCCATATGTCATTTCAACTTTAGCATTAAAGCCAGTCATTCTCAAGAGCTCTCTATGAATCTCACATTTGCCTGCTCTCTAGCGTGAACTACCTCTGGAAAATAATGATCTCTGCTGTTCTTCCATCTTCCAAACCTCACTTAGGAGCTTCTCACTATCCTATTCTAACCAGGAACCAAAACAGGAAAAAGATTCTGGGAAACATAGTTCCTAGCTTTTCTTTTGCAATGCCCTATAGTGGAACAATGGTACTACTGAGTTGACACAGATAATCCAACACACTCAGTATGTTTAATGGTTTTTTTTTTTTTTTTTTAAAGCTTCATTAGATGTTATTTATTTATTCAGCATAAAATTTACTCATTTAAAAACTACAATTCAGTGCTACACACACACAAACACACATACACATGCACACAAAGTTATCCAATAATCACCCAATCTAATTTTCAAACATCTTCATCATCCCCAAAAAGGAATTCTTTATCTATTAGCAGTCATTTCCCTATTCCCACTTTTTCCCACCTCCACAAACTACATAACTACTAATTTGCTTTCTGTTCACTCACTCTGGACACCTTATATGAAAAGAATCATTACCATATATGATCTTTTCTTTAGTATAATGTTCTCAACTTGCATTCATGGGTGACTTTTATAAGTACATTATTCTTTTTACTGCTGAATAGTATTTCATTTTATAGTTAAATCACATTCTGTGCCTTCATCCCTCATTCCTTACTTTAAACATTTGAGTTGTTTCTTCTCTTTGATTATTATGGTAATGCTGCTTTCAACACACACTTGCACATTGTTGTATGGATGTATATTTTTATTTCTTTTGGCAATGATGTTTTCTATTATTCAAAGTGCTTTCTACTGTGAGGCAGTCCCCCATGAGATTCTTGTGGTATCAAAGCTATAAGATCTTGACTCATTTTTTAGCTCAGCCATTTCTCTGGATTGTTTATGTAGCTGGCTTGCTTACTACCTGATATAAAAACATGAGATTCCTTAAGTTCCAGATCCCTTACCTGCAACATAAACCCACTGCATGTGCAGCATCTGTCTAGGTCTAGTGTGCTGTCCCATGGACTTGGTAGGGAAACTGCTACAATTCTGCTGATGCTCATGCCACTGGCTTTGCTGAAATAATCTTGGTCTGATTCATTAAATCTCTGTCTACATTCAGTGCTTATGGCAAATTGTAGCCACTTTACTCCTTACCATACTCTCTGGGTTTGGAAGTATTTACTATTTCATATTAAGTTTCATTAGAACCTTACAACAAGCCTATAAGAATATTGAGGACTAGAAAAATTGGTCACTTGCCTTAAGTCACAAAACTAATTGAATCATTTATATCTACTACTTTCTCGTGCATTTCTTAATGAGAAATAGTTAAGAACCTTAAAAAAGAATATGTCCCAATAACCTGTCCCTAGAGACTACCTTCAACCTAAGTAGAGATTGTAAAGTAATTCAGAGGACAAAATTATCACCCTAAAACTAAGCATATTCAGATTATCTTTATTTGATGTTTATTATATCTATAGGCTCCTGGTTTTTCCCATTTAATCTGTGTGTTTATTACTTTTCCCCTCATGAAATCCTGCATTTGAGTTGATTTACTTTTATGCAGAGTAAATATCTAAATTCCTGAAATTTGCCTACATCTTTTGACTATATGATCTGTGACTTTTACATGTCCCTAACATTTACAATGGAGAAGGCAATGGCACCCCGCTCCAGTACTCTCGCCTGGAAAATCCATGGACAGAGGAGCCTCGTAGGCTGTAGTCCAGAGGTCACTAAGAGTCAGACATGACTGAGCAACTTCACTTTCACTTTTTACTTTGGTGCGTTGGAGAAGGAAGTGGCAACCCACTCCAGTGTTCTTGGGAGAATCCCAGGGGCGGGGAAGCCTGGTGGGCTGCCATCTATAGGGTCACACAGAGTTGGACACAACTTAAACGACTTAGCAGCAGCAGCAGCAACATTTACAAACCTCTCTTGGAACAATGCTCCATAAAGGAATAATATTCTGTCCTAATTTTAAAGTATCTAATTAACAAAACAATATAATGTCATGAGCCAATAGTAAAAATGAATTTTCAAGATGCCTCTATTACTATATAAATGCCATTCAAATCACTACTTATGGCACAAAATTTTCTTGTGAAAAAATTTAAAAATATTAACCAGAGAGATTTCTTGGTTTAATTTGAATTCTGCCAGCCTCAAAGATTCTTGTACAAGGGGACATCCCATTTTGCTGTGCGGCACTGCTCTATACTGCTGTTTATATAACCATGCTCTTTGCTTTAGAGCAGCTAACATGGAAAACATTTGCAGGGAAGGATATAAAATGTGCAAAACAAAATAGAGGGCTTAATGGGCTATTTATTTAAGTTGGAAACTTTAAGCAGTTCAAGCTCAGATTCTTTGAAAATATTAAATTCACATGGCAGTTCTAGGACTATAAATCCATGACTAAAGTGTAATGTATATGACAATAAGCTTTTATATAGGCATCAGAAAGTCAGTGTCCTTTCTTTATTATCTCTCTGGACTTGGATAAGTCAATGAACCACTCCGGAAGCTCAGTTTTCTTATCTGCCAAACGGACTCATTCATTCATTCATTTTATTCCCTCACTCAATACATATTTATTCAATTTAATAAGACCAGATTCTGTGTTGAGATTGATGAAGACAAATGTGTGAACAAAGTCTTTTTAAAAGACTCTTGCCTGGAAAATTCCATGAACAGAGGAGCCTGGTAGACTACAGTCCATGGGGTTGCAAAGAGTCGGACATGACAGAGAACTTCACTTTTTTTTTTTTTTAAACTCACTCTATAGTAAGAAACAAATTCTATAAATAAGGAATTCAGTACAATGAGAGCAATCAACATACAGGGGACAAGTACAGGAGTAGGAATATGGAACTAGTCTATGAAAAGTGAGATGAAAAAATTTCACAGAAGTCATAGAGAGTTTAGTCTCTCAAATCCAACCCAAAATTCAGATTGTGAATTTGCAAAAAAGAGAAGAGGACCTTTAAAGGGTTGTTGTTAAGTAACTAACTAAATGAGCCAACATTTATGTCAATGCTTTAAAAGTTTTTAAACTTCAATTAAGACAAAGTAAACACAATTGTAGTGAAATGAACACAGATCAGTCTCGGAAATAAACCTAATCATAAATTTCTCTATATAAATTTGTACTAGAGTTCTTTGCAATAATTATTTAAGTAATAGGAGTAGTAAGGCTGGGGTTTATTAGTTTTAAAAATCACTATTATCATATAGTATAATTGTAAAAGGGACAGATAGATACACATTAGGAAGGAAGGGAGGGAGGTGGGAAGGAAAGAAGGATTAAATTATAAAAAGGCAAGAACTAAGAGGAAAATAAATCATGTTAAGAAGATGAAAAAATTCAAAAGAGAAATATTTTGAATAGAATCATCAGGGAGGAACTCTGATAAAATGATTTTTGAGAAGAGATTTCAATGAAATAAGAAAGTAAGCAAATATAACCATTTTGGAAAGGTACTGCTTTAGCAAATGATGGTTCTGTATTTGCCAGCAACTCAAATTCCCTGTCTTTAAATCATATTGATGTATCAAAACTTCCATCTTGGGTTGATGTAATAGTCGGTCTCCAGTTTTACACTCGAGCTGCAACAAGTTACTGAAAAATGTCACACCAACAAGTAGCCAGGTAGAGACGTCTTCCACTACCAGCTCAGTCTGCCATTCAACGCAGTCTTGGGTGCAACCCAATATTCAAATATCTACAGCCAGAATTCTACCCCAGTCTCTACCATGGCAACCTCAAAACTTTTCATACTCTGCCAAACTTTGAGCTTGCTAAACTCATCTCTTCCTTTTTCTTTCCTCCTCCTTTGTGCAAAATAAATAAATATGTAAAATTTTTAAAACTGTATAGAATTCACAAGTTAGGTACTCTTACAAATTCTTGCTACAACACTACAAAATTCTTACATATGCAATCTAACTTTCCTTTTTCTCTCCTGTTTTTAGTAGAAAATGTGTTGCCTTTGCAATATCAGCCAATCCTTAAATCTATGCTTTTATCATGAGCTTTGCCTTTCCTTATAACTAATCTTTTCCTCCCTATAGCTTAAAGACCTCCCTTGAGGGTGGAAATGGCAACTCATTTCAGTATTCTTGTCTGGAAAATTCCCTGTAGAGAGAAGCCTGTGAGGTACAGTCCACAGAGTTGCAAAATGTTGGGCATGTTTTAGTCACTAAACAACAACAAACAAAACTTTCTTAACCCCACTTTGTACGCTTCCATCTAGTCCATATTCATTATTTACTTCATTTAACTTCAGTACAGTTCAGTCACTCAGTCATGTCCAACTCTTTGTGACCCCAAGAATTGCAGCACGCCAGGCCCCCCTGTTCATCACCAACTCCCGGGGTTCACTCAGACTCACATCCATCGAGTCAGTGATGCCATCCAGCCATCTCATCCTGTGTCGTCCCCTTCTGCTCCTGCCCCCAATCCCTCCCAGCATCAGGGTCTTTTCCGATGAGTAAACTCTTTGTATGAGGTGGCCAAAGTACTGGAGTTTCAGCTTTAGCATCAGTCCTTCCAAGAACACTCAGGACTGATCTCCTTCAGAATGGACTGGTTGGATCTCCTTGCAGTCCAAGGGAATCTCAGGAGTCTTCTCCAACACCACAGTTCAAAGCATCAATTCTTCAGCACTCAGCTTTCCTCACAGTCCAACTGTCACATCCATACATGAACACTGGAAAAAACATAGCCTTGACTAGATGGACCTTTTTGGCAAAGTAATGTCTCTGCTTTTCAATGTGCTATCTAGATTGGTCAAACTTTCCTTCCAAGGAGTAAGCATCTTTTAATTTCATGGCTGCATTCACCAAGTGCAGTGATATTGGAGCCCAAAATAAAGTCTGACACTGTTTCCACTGCTTCTCCCTCTATTTCCCATGAAGTGATGGGACCAGATGCCAAGATCTTCGTTTTCTGAATGTTGAGCTTTAAGCCAACTTTTCCACTCTCCTCTTTCACTTTCATCAAGAGGCTTTTTAGTTCCTCTTCACTTTCTGCCATAAGGGTGGTGTCATCTGCATATATGAGGTTATTGATATTTCTCCCAGCAATCTTGATTCCAGCTTGTGCTTCTTCCAGCCCAGTGTTTCTCATGATGTACTCTGCATAGAAGTTAAATAAGCAAGGTGACAATATACATCCCTGACATACTCTTTTTCCTATTTGGAACCAGTCTGTTGTTCCATGTCCAGTTCTTACTGTTGCTTCCTGACCTGCATTTAGGTTTCTCAAGAGTCAGGTCAGCTGGTCTGGTATTCCCATCTCTTTCAGAATTTTCCACACAGTCAAAGGCTTTGGCATAGTCAATAAAGCAGAAATAGATGTTTTTCTGGAACTCTCTTGCTTTTTCCATGATCCAGTGGATGTTGGCAATTTGATCTCTGGTTCTTCTGCCTTTTCTAAATCCAGCTTGAACATCAGGGAGTTCATGGTTCACGTATTGCTGAAGCCTGGCTTGGAGAATTTTGAGCATTACTTTAATAGCGTGTGAGATGAGGGCAATTGTGTGGTAGTCTGAGCATTCTTTGGCATTAGCTTTTTTGGAATTGGAATGAAAACTGACCTTTTCCAGTCCTGTGGTCACTGCTGAGTTTTCCCAATTTGCTGACATATTGAGTGCAGCACTTTCACAGTATCATCTTCCAGGATTTGAAACAGCTCAACTGAAATTCCGTCACTTCCACTAGCTTTCTTCACAGTGGATGCTTTCTAAGGTCCACTTGACTTCACATTCCAAGATGTCTGGCTCTAGGTGAGTGATCACACCATCGTGATTATCTTGGTCTTGAAGATCTTTTTTGTACAGTTCTTCCGTGTATTCTTGCCACCTCTTCTTAATATCTTCTGCTTCTGTTAGGTCCAGACCATTTCTGTCCTTTACTGAGCCCATCTTTGCATGAAATGTTCCCTAAGTATCTCTAATTTTCTTGAAGAGAATAGTGATGCTTTCTAAGGCCCACTTGACTTCAGACTCCAGGATATCTGACTCTATATGAGTGATCACACCATCATGATATCTGGGTCGTGAAGATCTTTTTTGTACAGTTCTGTGTACTCTTGCCACCTCTTCTTAATATCTTCTGCTTCTGTTAGGTCCAGACCATTTCTGTCCTTTATCAAACCCATCTTTGCGTGAAATGTTCCCTTGGTATCTCTAATTTTCTTGAAGAGATCTCTAGTCTTTCCCATTCTGTTGTTTTCCTCTATTTTTTTGCGTTGATCACTGAGGAAGGCTTTCTTATCTCTTCTTGCTATTCTCTGGAACTCTGCATTCAGATGCTTATATCTTTCCTTTTCTCCTTTGCTTTTCACTTCTCTTCTTTTCACAGCTATTTGTAAGGCCTCCCCAGACAGCCATTTTGCTTTTTTGCATTTCTTTTCCATGGGGATGGTCTTGATCCCTGTCTCCTGTACAATGTCACAAACCTCATTCCATAGTTCATCAGGCACTCTATCTATCAGATCTAGTCCCTTAAATCTATTTCTCACTTCCACTGTATAATCATAAGGGATTTGATTTAGGTCACAGCTGAATGGTCTAGTGGTTGTCCCTACTTTCTTCAATTTAAGTCTAAATTTGGCAATCAGGAGTTCATGATCTGAGCCACAGTCAGCTCCTGGTCTTGTTTTTGCTGACTGTATAGAGCTTTTCCATCTTTGGCTGCAAAGAATAAAATCAGTCTGATTTTGGTGTTGACTATCTGGTGATGTCCATGTGTAGCGTTTTCTCTTGTGTTGTTGGAAAAGAGTGTTTGCTATGACCAGTGCATTTTCTTGGCAAAATTCTATTAGTCTTTGGCCTGCTTCATTCTGTATTCCAAGGCCAAGTTTGCCTGTTACTCCAGGTGTTTCTTGACTTCCTACTTTTGCATTCCAGTCCCCTATAATGAAAAGGACATCTTTTCTAAGTGTTAGTTCTAAAAGGTCTTGTAGGTCTTCATAGAACCGTTCAACTTCAGCTTCTTCAGCGTTACTGGTTGGGGCATAGACTTGGATTACTGTGATACTGAATGGTTTGCCTTGGAAACGAACAGAATCATTCTGTCATTTTTGAGATTGCGTCCAAGTACTGCATTTTGGACTCTTGTTGACTATGATGGCTACTCCATTTTCTTCTAAGGGATTCCTGCCCACAGTATTATGGTCATCTGAGTTAAATTCACCCATTCCAGTCCATTTTAGTTTGCTGATTCCTAGAATGTCAACGTTCACTCTTCCAGCTCGTTTGACCACTTGCAATTTGCCTTGATTTATGGACCTGACATTCCAAGTTCCTATGCAATATTGCTCCTTACAGCATTGGACCTTGCTTCTATTACCAGTCACATCCACAACTGGGTATTGGTTTTGCTTTGGCTCCATCCCTTCATTCTTTCTGGAGTTATTTCTCCACTGATCTCCAGTAGCATATTGGGCACCTACTGACCTGCCAAGTTCCTCTTTCAGTATCCTCTCACTTTGCCTTTTCATACTGTTCATGGGGTTCTCGAGGCAAGAATACTGAAGTGGTTTGCCATTCCCTTCTCCAGTGGACCACATTCTGTCAGACCTCTCCACCGTGACCCACCCGTGTTGGGTGCCCCCACAGGGCATGGCTTAGTTTCATTGAGTTAGACAAGGCTGTGGTCCTCATGTGATTAATTGATTAGTTTTCTGTGATTATGGTTTCAGTGTGTCTGCCGTCTGATGACCTCTTGCAACACCTACTGTCTTACTTGGGTTTCTCTTATCTTGGAATGTGGGGTAGCTCTTCACGGCTGCTCCAGCAAAGTGCAGCCACTGCTCCTTACCTTGGACAAGGGGTATCTCCACACCGCCGCCCCTCCTGATCTTGAATGTGGAATAGCTCCTCTAGGCCTTCCTGTGTCTGCCCAGCCACTGCTCCTTGGAGGTAGGGAAGCTCCTCCCAGTTGCTGCCCCTGGCCTCGGGCGGGGGCTAGCTCCTCCTGGCCGCCACCCCTGATCTTGGAAGTGGGGTAGCGTCTCTTGGCTGCTCCTGCGCTGTCGCAGCCTGGCACTCTCCGCTGCCACCCCTGACCTCAGGTGGAGAATAGCTC
>SJXQ01012608.1:118574-156669 GCA_006408695.1 Aepyceros melampus
TGGAGAATAGCTCCTTTCGGCTGCCACCAACCTCACATGTAGGGTAGCTCCTCTTGGCGGTTCCTGCACCATCGCAGCCTGGCACTCTCAGCTGCTGCCCCTGACCTCGGACGTGGGATAACTCCTCTTGGCCGCCGCCCCTCAGGCATGGGGTCCTCCCAATTTCTGCCCCTGACCTCAGATGTGGATTAGCTCCTGCCCCTAACCTCAGACGTGGGGTAGTTGCTCTCGGCTGCACTATGTGAACCGTCAGAGGTATAATAGATGGTGCCATTTTTTTGAAATGGTTGCACCAATTTAATTATCATTAATAACATCTGAGAATTCCAACTGTTCTGTATTTTCACCCATACTTAGAATTGGCAGTCTTTCTAATTATAGCTGTTCTCATGAGTATATGGCAATATCGTGTTAAAATTTGCATTTCAAGAAGACTCTTGAGAGTCCCTTGGACTACAAGGAGATCCAACCAGTCCATTCTGAAGATAAGCCCTGGGATTTCTTTGGAAAGAATGATGCTAAAGCTGAAACTCCAGTACTTTGGCCACCTCATGCGAAGAGTGACTCATTGGAAAAGACTCTGATGCTGGGAGGGATTAGGGGTAGGAGGAGAAGGGGACGACAGAGGATGAGATGGCTGGATGACATCACTGACTCAATGGACATGAGTTTGAGTGAACTCAGTGAGTTGGTGATGGACAGGGAGGTCTGGCGTGCTGCAATTCATGGGGTCGCAAAGAGTCAGACACGACTGAGCGACTGAATTGAACTGAAGAACTTCCCTGGTAGCTCAGATGGTAAAGCATTCGTCTACGCTGTGGGAGACCTGGGTTCGATCCCTGGGTAGGGAAGATTCCCTGAAGAACGAAACGGCAACCCACTCCAGTACTCTTGCCTAGAAAATCCCATGGACAGAGGAGCTTGGTGCAGGCTACTGTCCATGGGGTCGCAAAGAGTCAAGCACAACTGAGTGACTTCACTTCACTTCAAGGACTTAGGCAACTTTTCATGTGACTGCTTTCCATCTTTTTTGTCCACCCCAGTAACTGAAAATTCTACTAAAATTTCAGAGTAGAAATTTCATAGGGGCAGTTAAATAAAGAGAAAGGAAAAAAGGAGGCTTGGCAGACAGAAGAAATTTTAGATTGGTCATTGCATATGATCCCTATTTCTCTTGGAATACAGCATAAATATAAACTATTTAGTTCTGCATGAACTAGCTTCTACTTGCCTTGCCAAGTATGTCATATACTTCTCTCCCCTCTTTCTCATGTTCTACATGTTGACATCTCAGCTCAGACACACCAAGTTCTCGCCAGACCTAGGGCCTTTGCTCATACTTGACTGCTGTATCCTCTTGTTATACTTTTGTCTCGATTTCTAACCACTTCCCCTCACTAATTGTACCATTAGGTCTTAGCTAAAATATGACTTCTTCAAAGAAGCCTTTTCCAAACTAGCTGCAATCACCATCCTTTAAGCTCCAATAGACAATTCTTTTCATGCATGTCATTCATAATGGAGGTAATGCTATTTAACATACAGATCTCCTACACTCTAAGCCCTATGAAGAAAGAGACTCTTCTGTCATGTTCATGGCAGGATTATTAGCCATAGTACAGTATTCAGTTCATGAGAAGCCCTTATTAATCCTGTTGTATTTTGTTTTGCTTAACTCAGTAACCTCCCAGTCTAAATTTCTTCCTTGCCTTTAACAGGGTTTCTTCCTTAGAAGTTGATGTCAGCAGAGTCTCTACCTTAACTTTGTGGTTCTCTCTGGCCACCCTCTATTCAAAGGCAAATCCATCTATTTACATGAATTTAACTAGCTATATGCTATGACTTAAAAATATATTTCTGACACGCTTATCACAAGCTTCAGATTTGTATATCTAATTGCCTCCTAAGTATTTCCAACTAGGTGTTATACAGATACTTCAAACTCAACATGTTCCAACCAAGCTCATCTTTTTCCCACTCCCCCACTGCTACCCCTACCTACTCCCCCTACTCTTAACTTTTACAGTCTCAGTTAATGGTGCCATCATCCACCTAGTTTCCTAAAGCAGAAATCTAGTAGTCATTCTAAATTCCTGTCTACCCACACCTTTTCATTCACTATCTCATTATTCCTCCCACATCATTCTATAATCTTCTTCCCATTCCTACTACTACTGCCTAATCAGGTTTCCATTCTTTCTTGCTTTGACTACTGACATAGCCTCCTAATAACTCTTTTTATCTCAATTTTGCCTTCCTTTGAAGCTTCCCCCACATAGAAGCTAGAATGACATACCTAAAATTTGATTTGACTATGGAGTTTCTGTGCTTAAAGCTCTTAAAGGCTTTCCTCAGCCTTGTTATTCAGTTAACAGACTAGGCCATCTATAAGCTGACTCTTTTATTTACTTCCTCACATCTACCTTCTATAATCACCAACTTTCACTTACTATCAAACAGAGACCTTACCCTCATCTTCAGCTTCCCTCATGCGTTCTTCAAGCCTGAAATGTCACTCAGTTCTTAGCCGTCCTTCAGGATTAGATTCTGGGAACATTTTTTCCCAGAAGCCCAAAGCTCTGGTTTGCACGGAGTTCACTCTGCTTCCCACATTCCCCCACCACCCTTGGTAAACCTCTCATTACCACATAACTTCTCATTACCACATAACTGCCTATTCTTAGACAGTCTCTCCCACTAAACCATCAAATCCTTGAGAACTGGCCCAATATACTATTTGCATTTGTGCCCCAGGATGTAGCGGACAGCCTGGCAAACGTTAGGTACCTAAAAATTGCTATGGCACTGTAATGTTTGTGATCACTTTGAATCTCTGGGGCAGAACCCTTTATCTATTTTTATCCTTTCCTTTATTCTGCTGGATTCCAATTTTATTCCTGGTGACTCTGTGCCCAGCTCAGTTATGACTTTTTTTAACTTCCCTTGCTAAGACAGAAGACCAATGCAATATAAGAACTCAACGCTGGCCCCTGGAAACAGCTTTTAAAGAGGTTTACTCATTTGGGGAAAAGATGCTTTTGTCTTTTATTCATTGCCTCCTTTTGCCTGAAACATGTTCACAATGTCTACAGTTCCAGGAGACATCATGTGTCCTTGAATGCAAATCCATACTGTAAAGATAGGAGTCTGCTAACCGAACAACCATGGAGCTTTCATACAAGCCTGAGATAACATCCTGCTAGACTTCTGTTACATGAGAGACTATGGTCCATACCTTGTTTAGCCTCTCTGTGTCTTTGTTACTAGAAGCTGAAAACAATAGTGGCAACTAGTTCTGAAGAAGTTTCTTCTTAGAGTAATATCATATGGTGTCCCTTGTACGTGGAAGTTAAAAAGAAATGATACAAATGAACTTACTTACAAAACAGGAACAAACTCACAGACTTCAAGAAGAAGCTCATAGTTGCCAGGGCAGAGGGGGAAAAGGGCAGGGAGAATGGTTAGGAAGTTCAGTTCAGTTCAGTTCATTTCAGTCGCTCAGTCATGTCAGAATCTTTGTGACCCTATGAATCACAGCATGCCAGGCTTCCCTGTCCATCACCAACTCCCTGAGTTCACTCAAACTCATGTCCATCGAGTCAGTGATGCCATCCAGCCATCTCATCCATTTTTAGTTCCTCTTCACTTTCTGCCATAAGGGTGATGTCATCTGCATATCTGAGGTTATTGATATTTCTCCTGGCAATTGTGATTCCAGTTTGTGCTTCTTCCAGTTAGGGAGTTGGGGATGGACATATACGGACTGCTGCGTGAAAAATAGAGAACCAACAAGGACCTACAGTATAGCACATGGAACTCTGCTCAATGTTATGTGGCAGCCAGGATGGGAGGGGAGTTTGGGGGAGAACTGATATGTTTATATGTATGACTGAGTCCCTTCCCTGTTCACCTGAAACTAACACATCATTTGTTAATTGGATATACTCCTATACAAAATAAAGTTTTTTTTTTAATAGTTTCTTCTTAAAGACGCAACTGAAAACTAAAATTGATCATGAAAAAATGCTTAATTGGGACCATCTAGGATGAAAACACTTCTAATTTTAGAGGTATTACTTTATTCAGCTTCATCTAAAAACTCATGGTCTGGGTGACTTTTAATAGTTAGTGAGCTACTTTGTTTTTCCAACTGTCATTTAACTCAATGACTGGACACTTTAGTAGAGTTGGAGTTTCTGAGGCAATTACATGAGGAGACTTTATAGTATTCTTATTCACAGCTAGTAACTATTACGAGGGTTTCATAGTGCCTAATTAAGAAATAAGGACAGAGTAATTAGAGTTCTTTCAAGGATTTATAACCAAGAAAGTATTAATAAACTATCATGCATTTATAAGTATCTATGTGCATGCACAAATATAAATCTTTATGTAGATAGCAAATATAAATTATTACTTTTTCACTTAGTCTCTCCATTTATCCAGTATAAAATAAAACAACAACAAATATATATACACACACAAATTTCAAATAGACATTGGATTCTGGGTCTCGGACTTAACAAGTATCATACCTTGTGTTTCTAATAACTTAATCATTTGTTAATCTTGTTCCCACTCAGAGTGACTACAGGCCATTTTTACATCATATTTCAAATTGCCAACATCTGCTGGATCATTAAAAAAGCAGAGAGTTCCTGAAAAACATCTATTTCTGCTTTATTGACAATGCCAAAGCCAAAAGGCTTCAAGAGATGGGAATTCTTCAAGAGATGGGAATACCAGAGCATCTAACCTGCCTCTTCAGAAACCTATATGCAGGTTAGGAAGCAACAGTCAGAACTGGACATGGAACAACAGACTGGTTCCAAATAGGAAAAGGAGTATGTCAAGGCTGTATATTGTCACCCTGCTTATTTAACTTCTATGCAGAGTACATCATGAGAAACACTGGGATGGAGGAAGCACAAGCTGGAATCAAGATTGCCGGGAGAAATATCAATAACCTCAGATATGCAGATGACACCACCCTCATGGCAGAAAGTGAAGAAGAACTAAAGAGCCTATTGATGAAAGTGAAAGAGGAGAGTGAAAAAGTTGGCTTAAAGCTCAATATTCAGAAAATGAAGATCATGGCATCTGGTCCCATCACTTCATGGGAAATAGATGGGGAAACAGTGGAAACAGTTGTCAGACTTTATTTTGGGGGGCTCTAAAATTGCTGCAGATGGTAATTGCAGCCATGAAATTAAAAGACGCTTACTCCTTGGAAGGAAAGTTATGAGCAACCTAGATAGTATATTGAAAAGCAGAGACATTACTTTGCCAACAAAGGTCCGTCTAGTCAAGGCTGTGGTTTTTCCAGTAGTCATGTATGGATGTGAGAGTTGGACTCTGAAGAAAGCTGAGTGCCAAAGAATTGATGCTTTTGAACGGTGGTGTTGGAGAAGACTCTTGAGAGTCCCTTGGACTGCAAGGAGATCCAATCAGTCCATTCTAAAGGAGATCAGCCCTGGGATTTCTTTGGAAGGAATGATGCTAAAACTATAACTCCAGTACTTTGGCCATCTCATGCGAAGAGTTGACTCATTGGAAGACTCTGATGCTGGGAGGGATTGGGGGCAGGAGGAGAAGGGGACGACCGAGGATGAAATGGCTGGATGGCATCATGGACTCGATGGACGTGAGTCTGAGTGAACTCCGGGAGTTGGTGATGGACAAGGAGGCCTGGCGTGCTGTGATTCATGGAGTCGCTAAGAGTCGGACACCACTGAGCGACTGAACTGAACTGAAGTGGCTCAGTTTAAACTCTACTTCGTGGCTACCTAGACACTGGCAGCACATGGCCTCTACTCCAGGCGTTTAATGCTAACTTTTCAAAAATTATTCACACCCATTTTCTGAGAGGCTCTGACCTGCTTAGAGTCGGTATCACCAGCTGTTTCTATGTCACTGCTTAGCCCTCTCCCCAACCCAGGAGATGGTCATTCACTCTGTGCAATGATTTCTGCACATACTCACTCCCTCCTGAGTGATTTAAAGTCCATGTAAGATTCAGCCTTGCTTTGTTTTTAAGGATAAATGATAGGATTTGAGATCAGATATTTTTAGACTGTAACACCGTATCTTGCCTCTACTGTTTTGTACTTAATAGGTACACACATGACTTCAATAATAATCAGGCTATCCAAGGTTAACTCATCCACTGACTTACTAGTATTGAGTGTCTGTTATGTGGTTAGCACTGCACTAGGTCAAAACAGAGTCAGACACGACTGAAGCGACTTAGCAGCAGCAGCAGGTCAAAAATACTACACTGAGCAAAAACAGGTATTGTATCTAATTCCATGTTGTGGCGAAGACATGTATTATGCAAACTATCACAGAAATGAGTTTATAATTGCAAACTGAGATTAGTGCTAGAAGGAAAGGAATATGGTTCTATGAGTCTGCTAATCACAGATTAGCTTGTTTCAGACCAAGCACCCTAGCAAGTAAACTAGAAAAATGGAATTTTAAAAATCCATATGAATATGTCATAAAGCTACTGAGGCTATGACGGCTCTTGGGGCTAAAATCCAAGAGAAGAGGAAAGTTCATGGAGGTGAACCTGACAGAGTAACTCTTCCTCTTATGGAATTTGCTAATTCTCAGTGGAGGATCAGAAGGTGAGCAGAGCTCCCTATATTCTCATGAGCCGGGGAACACACACTGAAGTTTCAGGCCCACAAAGAAAGGGAGGCCTTGATCAGTTCCACAGCTTTCCATTGAGAAAGGACAGCACTTATGAACTCCCTTCTCCATGACTCACTCGTGGTGCACCTCCAACCAGGACTCCAGACAGTAAAGGCTCTTCCACTAGTGGATGGCTCAACATTTCAGTCTGGCCTTATCTGAGACAATGATACTGCTGCTTATAGAGGTTGCTTCAGTCCTTCAATAAATTGTACTAGTGAACACAGCAGTACTAGGAAGAAACTCTGCTTTCATTCTATCCATGCTACTCTCTGGACACGTTTTGTAATGAAACCTTTGGTAAGATTCATCAGTTACTTCCTTTTTGCCCATTTACCCAGTGGCATGAACAAACTTAAATGGCGAGAGGCAGTCTAAACTTCAGGTTAAATGAAATGATTGCTATATCCCAGGTGGAAACATCCCTCTGTTGAATAATATAATACTCAAACAAACTAAGTCCAGATGAATGGAGATGGGAGGTAAAACATTTTTAATTAGGCTAATAGGTACAATAGGAAGAATACCTACTCTCACTTCTATCCTATCATCTCCAAACCAATATATTCAATATGTGGGAGAAACACTAATACTAACAATAAATGATAATAAAATTATCATTGAATAAAAGTATTTAAATTAATATAATAATAAATGATAAATTAATCATTAGCTAAAAAGGATATTATTGTAAGACTGTCCACTACTCAAAAGGTATTATATCTCATCTATACCATATTCAAGACTCCAGCTAGACCATGAATGTTTCTGAGCCCTGATGTACCTCAGACCACTTAACCACTATTTGCCCCACTTCTTTAACTATAAAATAAACTTCCTTGGTCAGAGGAAGGTTGGCTAAAATGCCATAACAGTTCATAAAAACAGTTAGTCCATGAACAGTGATACTAAAAGAAAAAAGTTGAGAGGAAAGGCAAATTAAACTTTAAAGCATCATGGCCCCCTCCATCGGAAAAGGCAATGCACCCCACTCCACTACTGAGCAACTTCACTTTCACTTTTCACTTTCATGCACTGGAAAAGGAAATAGCAACCCACTCCAGTGTTCTTGCCAAGAGAATTCCAGGGACGGAGGAGCCTGGTGGGCTGTCATCGATGAGGTCACACAGAGTCAGACACGAATGAAGCGACTCAGCAGCAGCAGCAGCCCCCTCCATGATGGCAGGCAGCTAGCTTGCCTCCCTGGGGTATGGTATGACACTGCAAGCTAAAGGCTGGTACCCATTCCTGGGAAGTACAGCCAGGTCAGAGTTTTGAGGAGTCCATGTTTTAATATCTGTCACCAAATGTGCTTTGATCAATACTAAGTAGTCTTGGGAAAAAAAGCTGGACAGTGTAAATGGAATTAAATCATCTTGTTTCCCTGATAATTAAAAGCCTATCCACAGTGACCTTTTGGTGGTCATTCACATAGGACAAATTCAGTTACACTTTGGAACTTCACTGAAACAGGTTCAATCATGTCTTCTCTCAAACTTTGTGGTTAGTCTTACAATTCTCTTTCTTTTAGATCCCTGACAATATGATTATATCATTAGCACTGCCCATTGATCAATATAGATACTTACCCTCAGGCTTTCTACTAACAAAGTGAACAAGAAGATAAATTGTTTGACTTATATCCACTAGGAGAATTTTCTGTATCCACTGTCCTGCAGGGCCACTCCTAAGGGAGCAAGTTATAGTGATCTACTCCTTGTTGGTGCAAATGTGTGCAGTTCAGTTCAGTTCAGTCACTCAGTTGTGTCTGACTCTTTGCAACCCCATGGACTGCAGCACACCAGGCCTCTCTCCCCATTACCAATTCCCAGAGTTTACTCAAACTCACGTCCATTGAGTTGGTGATGCCATCCAACCATCTCATCTTCTGTTGTCCCCTTCTCTTCCCACCTTCAATCTTTCCCAGATGTATCCACTGTCCTGCAGGGCCACTCCTAAGGGAGCAAGTTATAGTGATCTACTCCTTGTTGGTGCAAATGTGTGCAGTTCAGTTCAGTTCAGTCACTCAGTTGTGTCTGACTCTTTGCAACCCCATGGACTGCAGCACACCAGGCCTCTCTCCCCATTACCAATTCCCAGAGTTTACTCAAACTCACGTCCATTGAGTTGGTGATGCCATCCAACCATCTCATCTTCTGTTGTCCCCTTCTCTTCCCACCTTCAATCTTTCCCAGCATCAGGGTCTTTTCCAATGAGTCAGTTCTTTGCATCATGTGCCCAAAGTATTGGAGTTCCAGCTTCAGCATCAGTCCATCCAATGAATATTCAGGACTGATTTCCTTTAGGATAGACTGGTTGGATCTCCTTGCAGTCCAAGGGACTCTCAAGAGTCTTCTCCAACACCACAGTTCAAAAACATCAATTCTTCGGCACTCAGCTTTCTTTATAGTCCAACTCTCACACCCATACATGACTACTGGAAAAACCATAGCTTAGACTAGATGGACCTTGTTGGCAAAGTAATGTCTCTGCTTTTTAATATGCCATCTAGGTTGGCCGTAACTTTTCTTCCAAGGAGTGTTTTTTAATTTCATGGCTGCAATCACCATCTGCAATGATTTTGGAGCCCAAAAAAATAAAAGTCTGACACTGTTTTACTGTTTTCCCATCTATTTTCCATGAAGTGATGGACCAGATGCCATGATCTTAGTTTTCTGAATGTTGAGTTTTAAGCCAATTTTTTCATGCTTCTCTTTCACTTTCATCAAGAGGCTCTTTAATTCTTCACTTTCTGCCATATGGGTGGTGTCATCTGCATATCTGAGGTGACTGATATTTCTCCCAGCAATCTTGATTCCAGCTTGTGCTTCATCCAGTCCAGCATTTCTTATAATGTGCTCTGCATGTAAGTTAAATAATCGGGCTGACAATATACAGCCTTGACATACTCCTTTCTTGATTTGGAACCAGTCTGTTGTTCTATGTCCAACTCTAGCTGTTGCTTCTTGACTTGCAAACAGATTTCTCAGGAGGCAGGTCAGGTGATCTAGTATTCACATCTCTTTAAGACCTATTTTTAACCAGATTCAAATATTTTCTTCTTTAGTCAGTTGATTTGAAGTAATTTTCCCATGAGAGTGGAGTGTAGTACAGCAGTAGGAGGGAAGGTGAGAGTTAAAACTACTTATGCAACTTTTTATCCTTTACACCTGCATGGACCTCATCCTGAATATATTACTTTCACTTGCTGACAGAGGACTTCAGGCCATGTCTAACACCAGTGTTGGTTTCAAATCCTTCACTGCTTACTGTGTAACTTCTTTTCTTTCTTATTGGTAAAGAAATAATCCAAACTGGCTCAACTTCATGCTTCTGATCTCCTCCTACCATTAGCACCTTGGCTCACCAGACTCCAACTACTCTCTTCCTCCAGCAAGCCAGTCCTGTTCATGACCTCTGCTCTTCTTATTTCCACCTAGAATATTTTTGCTCTTGAAATGCACGAGCTACTTCAACACCTACTTCAGGCCATGGATCAAACAATACTTTCTTGGTGACAACATTCCCTGACAACCCTTTTTAAAAGTTAAACCCTAGGACTTCCCTGGTGGTCCAGGGATTAAGATGCTGAGCTTCCAATGCAGGGGACTCAAATTTGATTCCTGGTCAGGGAACTAAGATTACATATGCTGTGCAGCTAAAAATAATTTTATAAATAAAAAAATAAATGAATCAATAAAAGTAATTTTTAATAAAAAATTAAAATTTAAAAAAGTTCCCACCCTGTTAATTTTAATTTATCCTGATTTATTTTTCTCCTTACACAGATCACCTTCTAATATACTGTGTGTTTCAGTGTATTTGCTTATCCTGTTTTCCTCTATCAGACTACCAGTTACAGGAAGGAATTTTTATCTGCTTAGTTTATTGCTATGTCTCCAGTGCCTGGAAAACTGTGAACATATGGGATATTCAATAAATATTTTAATGAAAGAACAAGTGAATGAATCTTACCTCTCAAAGTCGTAACAAATTTTAAATTTTGAGAGTATTCTAACAAATTGAAAACAAACAGTATTGTAATAAATGAATATGTCTGATTTCATTCATTCATATGTATTTATTATAAGAAACTCCCCTCTAACCTATTTATTTTCTCCTCTTTTTCCCCCTACAGTCTTCCAATCTACATATATTATAAAAATTTTGTGTGAGGAGAAATCAGTTCAGATTGTGCTATTTCCCCAACATCTGCTGGTTTTGAGAATAATAATGCCACTGGTTGTTTCTGATACAAACACAGTGTAAGGCTTTGTTTCTTACAAGTCAACTGAACAAGGAAACAATGAGAATTACTCCCAGCTTGAAGAGGCACACTGAATCCAGAATCTCAGTGAATGTCCCCATCACACTAAAATCAACATGATCTAAAATCATCAGTTCTCCTTTGGCCTTACTCCCTCAGAATCCACACACACACACACACACACACACATGCATACAATTTTAATGTAAACTAACAAAGTTATTTTTATGTGGGATGGGAATTCTTTCATCTCAGAGTTTTGTTTTTAAACTGGTCCCAAGAGTATGCCGGGATGTGACCTCAGTTAAAGCTTTGGAACAGAGTGAGGGGTAATGACAGGATAGAAGAACTGGCTTCCCTCAACCAGGTAAATCCTTTAGACAGGCCTCATTCTGCTGCTGCTGCTAAGTCACTTCAGTTGTGTCTGATCTGTGCAACCCCACAGACAGCAGCCCACCAGGCTTCTCTGTCCCTGGGATTCTCCAGGCAAGAATACTGGAATGGATTGTCATTTCCTTTTCCAACGTACGAAAGTGAAAAGTCAAAATGAAGTCGCTCACTTGTGTCTGGCTCTTCGCAACCCCATGGACAGTAGCCTACCAGGCTCCTCCGTCCATGGGATTTCCCAGGCAAGAGTACTGGAGTGGGTTGCCATTTCCTTCTCCAAGACAGGCCTCATAAAGGAGTCATTAAGGATACTGAGGCAAAAGGAAAGTATCATCAGAGAAAAAAGGAGGGCTGCTTCGCTGGGAGCCTCATTGGCCATGTTAAAGACATAGAATTTCGCTCTGAATGAGATGGAAAGCCATCTGAGGTTCTTTGAAAAGTTCATCTGTGATATTCTGCTGAAAAACAGACTGAAGGGGAACCAAAGCTGGAGACAGGAGATCAGTTAGGAGGCTATGACAATTATGCAGAACAGACAGAGCAGTGATCTGAATCGAGACCACAGCAAAAGACCGACTGTACAAGAGTGGAGAGAGTTTTTGAAAGCAGGGCCAACAAGATTTGTTGCCAGATTAGATGTGGCTTGGGACAGAGAGGAGTCAAAGTAACTCTGAGGTTTTTGTCCTGAGCAACTAGAGGAATGGAATAATCACTAACTGAGAAAAAGTCAAGAAGAAAAACAAGCTTGAAGTTAGCAGCATGAGGTGAAGGGGAAAATTAGGAGTTCAGTGATGGATGTGTTAATGATCAATGAATGGGTTATATGAATCTGGCATTCAAGGGCAAGCTCTAGGCTGCAGGTAGAAATTTCCAAGTCTTCAGCATATAGATGATACTGAAAATCATGGACTGGATGAAATCAATGGAATGCGCACCAACAGAAAAGATTTCCAAGCTGCTCTGAAGGCAATATGGCAACTCCTCAAAGATTAAACATTAAAGTTACCCTGCATGCATGTTCAATTGCTCAGTTGTGTCCAACTCTTTGTGACACTAATGGACTTAGCCCACCAAGCTTCTCTGTCCATGGGGATTCTCCAGGCAAGAATGCTGGAGTGGGTTGCTATGCCCTCCTCCACGGGATCTTCCTGACCTAGGGATGGAACCCACATCTTCTGCATTTCAGGCAGATTCTTTACCCACTGAGCCACCTAGAAAGCTAGAGTTACCCTATAATCTAGCAAATCCACTATTAGGTACATACCCAAGAGAAATGAAAACATGCATATAAAATGCTGGACAACATGTAAAGGCACTGACCCTCCTGCAGTTGAAAAATTCAAGTATAACTTTATTATCAGTCCTCCATATCCATGGTTCCACATCCTCAGATTCAACCAAACACGAATTAGGCATTACTGTAGCACTCGTTTATTGAAAAAAAAAGTTCACATATAAGTGGACATGTGTAGTTCAAACCTGTGATATTCAAAGGTCAACTGTGTATCAATGATCACAGCAGGAGTATTTGTAAGAGTCAAAAAGTGGACACAACTCAACTGTCAACTGATAATGGGTAAAGTGTGGTATATCCACACAATGGAATGTAATTTGGAAATCAAAAGGAATGAAGTATGTGCTACAATGTGCATGAACCTTGAAAACATTATGCTAGTGAAAGAAGCCAGCCACAAAGGACCACATATTGTATGAGTCCATTTATATGAAAGCATAAATTTTCATACATCCAGAGTAAGCAAATTTGTAGACAGTGGTTGCCTAGGGTTGGGAATGGGGGGATGAAAAGCTAAGTAGATGGTAAAAACTAAGGGACAAGGGGTTTCTTTTGAGGGCAATGATAGTGTTCTAAAATTGATTATGGTAAGCATAGAACAATTCTGTAAATATACTGAAAGCCATTGAATTGTACACTTCAAGTAGTTGAATTGTATGCTGTGTGAATTATAGCTCAGTAATGCTATCCAAAAAATAAAGAAGGAAAGAAAAGAAAAGAAAGAAACAGAGGAGAGTTCCAAGGTTTGAATCCTGAGGCCATCAGAATTTTGGGGATTGGGATCAGATGGTAAGAACCCATCTGCCAATGCAGGGGACATAATAGATGTGGGTTTGATCCCTGGGTTGGGACGCTCCCCTGGAGAAGGGCTTGGCAACCCACTCCAGTATTCTTGCCTGAAGAATCCCGTGGACAGAGGAGCTGGTGGGCTACAGCCCATGGGGTCACAAAGAGCCAGACACAACTGAGCAAGTGAGCATGTACGCACAACATTCATTAGACATCCAGGAGGAAGTTTAGAGTAGGGAGTTAGAGGTGTGACTTTGGAGATGAGGAGAAAGGTCTGGGCTTGGAAAATAAATCTGAAAGCCCTTAGTATATAGATAGTATTTTAAACCATTGTATTAGGTGAGATCACCTAGAAAGTGAGTGTAGAAAATATAGAGCTCTGAGGCTGAGTCCAGGGCATGCCAACATTAAAGGCTGGGGATATATAGAGGAACCAGAGCACAAGACACTGAGCAAAGGATCCTGAAAAGGAGGAACCAAAAATGTAAGAAGAGCCGAGAGTACCGTGTCCTAAAAGTCAAGTGAGGAAAACACCTGCAGGAAGAGTGATTATCTGTCAAATCCTGACAAGAGCTCAAGGGAGAAGAAAAGTAAGAGCAAACACTGGTGTTAGCTATGTGAAACTCAATGGAAATTTTACCAGAACTGTTTTGTAGGAGTCACAAGAATGAATCCCTGATTAGAAAATAGGAGATGAGCAAACTGCAGATAACAAGTAGATAGAACCACTGAGAAGATTTGCTTGTCACAGAAGCAGGAAAAATGGCCCAGGAACTAAAGTGAAATAGAGCCCAGAATTTTTTTTTTCTCCCTATATTGGAAGAAGTAGTAGCATTTTATAAGTTTCTTGAAAATGAGCAGGCAACAGAGAAAACGTGATTTTACAGAAGAGAGAAGCCAACTGCTGATGTGTGGTCCTTAAACATGTGACAGGGGATGGGAACTGCAGAGCCAGTGGAAGGGACTGGCCTTAGCGAACAGACTGTGGCAAGTGTGCCTGTTGTAAGGAAAGTGAATATATGGAACAGAGTATGCAGCTGGGTGGACGTGATGCACACTATAACTGTTCTGGGGTCTTTTATTATCCCAGTAAAACAGGAAACAAGGTCTCAGCAGAGAGTAAGGATGGGGGAGGAAACATGGAGGAGAGAAAACAAAGAAGAAAACAGTCTTTGGGCAATGGCAAGTGGAGAACTAGAGACATGCAGTATCATTGTCAGTTATTAAGTGACCATTGTGGTTAATACTGAGCTACGAGTAAGGCCAGTCATCAAGGTGGTGTTTTTCTCCAGACCTGTTCAACCATATGATGGTAGGTCCTAATAAAGGAGAACTGGCTTCAACCATTCAGCATTGAGATTAATAAAAGACGGAAATGTTCACAATTAAAAAAGAAAGACAGGAGATTTTAGAGTCTGATTATAGTACCTCTATAGGAACAAAACAGACTGAAAGGAAATGTTTACATTAGGTATATTTTTACAGGCAATTTTAACTTTTTCTGTATTCTTTTCTTTTGCAAAAATCAAAACTCACTCAATCTACTTTAAGCAAGCTAATATTCAGGACCATCCCATGGTCCTGAAGCAAAGGCAGGAAGCAGGGCCAGATCTCACAAGAAATTTAAACCTGACAGTAATAAAATAAGACAATAATTGTTTCTGATCCTGCTCTCACAGAGCACATGACCTCTTATTCTCAATGAGCACAAGCATCATATGGTTCCTTCTGCGACTCTGAATCATTCCCTTGATTTCCTCTGCTTGCAGAACAATGCACAGGACTCCAGTGTGGGTACTTTTGTCTCAGCCCACAGTTTCAGAGACCACCATCACCTGACTGAGTCTTTGTCTTCTTCAGATACACAGGAGGCAAACTGATTGGCTCAGCTTGAATCAAGGCCCCTTGTTTGGTTCACTCAGCTAGAACCAGGAATGAGAAGTTAGCTGGTCAAAACATAAGGACAACCCAAACCCTTTCTTCCCAATGTCAAGAACAGAGGTAACTCCAGTGAATCAGGCCAAGCAAGACTCCAAATATATCTCTGGAAGACACATAGGACTTAACCAATATCTTTAAAATAAATACTTCTAAAGAAGAGACCAAAAGAAGATAATGAGATATTAAAAATTTCATGACTCAGATGGTAAAGAATCTGCCTGCAAGGCCAGGGGACCCAGGTTCCAGAAGTCAGGAAGATCCCCTGGAGAAGGAAATGGCAACCCACTCCAGTATCCTTGCCTGGAGAATCCCATGGACGGAGGAGCCTGGTGGGCTACAGTCCATGGGGTCACAAAGAGTCAGACACGAGTGAAAGACTTTCACTTTCAAACACTTGCAAAGAGATCAAAGAAGAGCATGAAATATTAAAAATCTAGTCTCCACTTTTTGTTAAATATTTCTTCTCTGTTTCAGGTAGGTTTTTCATCATTGTAATTTATAAAAAGCTTCTATGAGTGCCTATTAGTACAGGGCACCATGTCCTTCACTGCACAGAATGAGTCTGACAGGCATAGTAACAGTAAAATTTAATTTTTGAAGAAAACATTGAGAATCTGCTATGTATTCCTTAACTATAAAATGGAATTGTTGATAACATAGAATATTCTGAAGATTCCCTGCCTTCATCTTTGTTTTCCTGCAATTATTAAATTTAAATCAGAGGTGAAAACAAAATAAAGCTGAAAGTTTATTTGTGGCATTCTAGTCTAGTGGCACAAATTGTACATGATACATGCTTTTGTACATAAAATTCAAGTAAATACAAAA
This sequence comes from Aepyceros melampus, assembly GCA_006408695.1. Classification (NCBI taxonomy): domain Eukaryota; kingdom Metazoa; phylum Chordata; class Mammalia; order Artiodactyla; family Bovidae; genus Aepyceros; species Aepyceros melampus. The sequence continues at coordinate 134,777 of SJXQ01012608.1, forward strand.
AAAAAAAAAAAAACAGAGACAAAGAAAAGGCTCCTTTGTTTTCCCTCTCTCACCCCTGGGTATCCCCTTTGCAGAGGAAAACACTGGTAACAGATTAGGCTGTACACTTTCAACTGTTTTTCTAGCTTAGTTTTATTACTATCTTGTTTTTGAGGCTTTGCTTTATCATTTTTAAACTTGCCTTTCTTTCTTTATGCTGATGACTTCCTGTCAGTATTCCTGGTAAGTTATATACCCCAATGGCCTTGCATCCAGGTTCTATAAAGACATTTTTAATAATATCCCAGTGATCTAATCTCTAAGGCTCTCATATTTCACCTGTTTTTTTTTTTTAAGCAGACATTTTACAGACTGGTGAAGCAATCATTTAGAAACATACATCTCTGGAGCTATAATAGTTTTATAATTTGTTCTGCCTCACAAACAACCACAGTCAGCCTTCCAAGAGGACAATCCTTTAAACCAAATCTCTAACATTAAAGCCGCTTATGGCTATTTCAGATAATGGGAGCTGTCCAGTGTGTGATGTGTTCGGTCTACTTCATTTAGGGAGGATCTGTTGCACTAATAATGGACTTGAAAATGAGCTCTGCACTAGAAATCCAGCAGTGAATATCAAAAAAAAGCGAGCTTACAAAATTTATTGGAAATTTTTTCTGAAGGTCAGAGAACAGATTAAGCACAACAGCAAATGTGTATTTTTAATAGTACATTATATTTTTAAGAGACTCTGATGTAAAAGCTTATTATGCATCCCTTTCAAAAAAAAGGTTAAAGAGACTTCAATCAAAACCTACCTTGTAGATTTGTCTAAATTTCTGGAATAATAAATTAGATGTAATAAAAGAAAAAAAAAAATCTCTGGATTTTGTCCCCCAAAAAAGAAAATATGCCCTTTGTGAACTTTGTTATGAGTCATATTTGTATAGAAACACACATTATCATTTGAAGGCTATGTCATCTTGAATAGGAATGAGAGTTTGTCTCTCAGTTTCCTTATTTTTAAACTGGAAATAATATTGTCTATTTTATAAGTATGATACAATGTATGCATAGCAGAGGCTTTGCCATGAGCCTGGTCCACAATTGATTCCAACTGCTGGTAGATAATTACCATTCTGATGGCAAAACTCTACCCCAAGTATCTGTCTTATCTTTCAGCTTTTCTGTCTCAGGACTTGTTCTGAAGAAGTAAAATTTTTCATCCTTCTGAGAACATTCCAGAAACATGGGGGCAATTAACAACCAGAGGCAATCTTCAACCACTGAGGAATAGGAGTCAGTGAACAAATGCCTTCTATTTTTGTTTCTTTTCTGTTTCGAAGGGACGTGCTACACAGTTCTTTGGAGGGTCCCCAGTGGAAATGAGTACCAGTTGCCCACAGCAAAACTGTCTCAATAGTGGACCCTTATAATTGGCTTCCTGGAATCATCTCTCTAATAGATTACCTTCTCCCAAATGCTTATCTCAGACTCCACTTTGAGGAAAAAACAAACTAAAAGGCTTTTAACATTCCATTCCCTTCCCTGCCTCTCTTCATAAATGCCATTCCCTCTACTGATGAATCAGATTTCCAGTCCTTATCAAGGACTTACTCTTGCAAAATAATGTGCTAGATACAACTATCCAATATGGTAACCACCAGTGACACATGGGCATGGAGGACTTGAAGTGTGGCTAATCCAAATTAAGAGGTACTGACAGTGTAAGCCATATAACAGATTTTGGAAACTGAGAATAAAAAAAAAAAGACTATAAACTGCCTTACTAATAATCCCATATTGGTTAGTTGAAATCGCAGTATTTTACATTTATCGTTGTTGTTGTTCAGTCACTAAGCTGTGTCTGACTCTGCAACCCCATGGATTGCAGCACACCAGGCTCCTCTGTTCTCCACCATCTTCTGGAGTTTTTTCAAATTCATGTCCATTGAATCTGTGATGCTATCTAACCATAACCATCTCATCCACTGCCACCCCCTTCTTTTGCCCTCCTTCTTTCCTAGCATCAGGATCTTTTCCAATGAGTTGGCTCTTCACATCAGACAGCCAAAGGACAGGAACTTCAGCTTCAACATCAATTCTTCCAACAAATATTCAGGGTTGACTTCCTTTAGAATTGACTGGTTGGATCTCCTTGCAACCCAAAGGACTCTCAAGAGTCTTCAAAAGTATTTTACATACATTGAGTTAAATTCTTCAAATGTATCACTATCATAAATTTCACTTGTTTCTTTTTACTTTTTATATCATAGCTATTAAAATTTTTTAATTACGTTAGAAATTCATCCTGGTTGAATCAGAAAAACGTATAAAGCCATGAAACCTATCAAAGCAATAAGTCACCCACTGTTTCCTTAGTTTCCTTTTGGTCACAGTTCTTATCATTAAGAAACTTTCAGGCTGAGGGAGTGAAATCTTTCACTTATTTCCCAGTGTCTGGAACATAGTAAGTTCTCCATATTTCCTTCTGTACAAATAAATTAGAGATTTTATTACAGGAAAAAATAAACAGTGAATTTTATAAAATAGGTTGTTGTCAGATTATACAAGATGCCAGTGCAATTTATCTCAAAGGCAATATAACATTCTTGAAGGTTTTGGTACTATTTATTAGAAAGATTTATGTAGAATCAGTATGTAAGATGCAAAAGTGGAAGTGAGACTACAGCCTAGGTGGCAGGCTATTGCAAAATGCTGAGTTTGCCAATAGAAAGTAATAGCCATGGCAATGGAAGAAAATCAGATCATAAGATAAAATTAAGAAAATGCTAGAAACTGATTGGTTCTGGGTAGAGAAAGAAGAGAGGAAAGGAAGTTTTTATGTCTTCATCACAGTATGAAATTCATTAGAAATCCATGTTCTGTAATTACTAATGTTATTTAAAAAAAAAAAAAAGTTGCCCTAGGAACTTTCCCTCACCATTCAAAGGCATTTTCTAACTCAGAAAAAGAAAAATGACTGCAGAACAGCAGAAAAGGATGTCATATTCTTTATTCCTAACTTCAAAAGCATGTTCCAAGAAAACAAAGACACTATAAAAAGCATTTTCAGAAAGAGACTACGTCCTTCCTCTCCACTCACGCTTCCATGCCCAAAAGATAAGAGCCTTCTGATTAGGATGAAAAGAAGTCGTGAGTGAGAAGCAAAGGGGTTAAATGCACATGCAAGGAGGACTGGAACATGACCTACTTCCCCAGATGTGTAGCTGGGGGAGACAGAAGGATGGAGAAAAGTATGGCGTTCTAGACCTGCCACTTCAGTTTGGTATTTAAGCTTCAGGGCACAAGTGACAGTGTGGGTCTCTCTACACCATAATGACATCAAGCCAACAGACATGGCTAGGTGTGACATAAGGGGACAGGAGGCTCTGATCCTACCTTAAACTCACCACTGAGAAGTGGACAAATAAATTTTCCCCACTTCCCCAAGCAGGGCTCAGATGTCAGTTGAAGGAGACAGTTGAGGGCCAAAGGGGCCCATATTTGTAACCCAAATGCTAGTGTGAATCATGAAACTGGTGTGTTTATAAATGCAGAGATTTCAGAAGAGTGACAAATATTATGACCACCAGAGAGCAGATACTCTCTCTCCCTGACTTCCCATCTCAATCCCCATCCTGTCGTTATCACACTCAAGTCTTGGAAAGGAAGGCCACCCTAAAGAGAAGGAAAGAAGGTAAAATCCAGAACTGACACAATTTTAAGCTTGTCTGATAAAGTATGACAAAGACCGAATTTACCTGGAAATGGCTAGATGTAATTTTACAGCATCAGGAAAAATAAGGCATATAATAGAAACTAAATGCAAAAATGAGAAAATAAAATGTCACCTGTTTTGAAAATATGATTTTAGGGTTCACAAAAATTATACTTATAGCTGGTATAAAGGAATTTACTACATTCTTAAAGAGGATTAAGAACTCTCTTTGGGGAACTATAACATATTTTATTTAAAAAAACATAATAAACGACTGACTGAAATGCTTCAATGCTAAATTGACATTTAAGTGAATTGCCATTTTCCTCCTGCCTGGGCTTCGCTCTGAGACATGGTCTGACTGTAATTTAGTGCTGGGTTTGATCAGCTGACTCATTTGAAAAGACCCTGATGTTGGTAAAGATTGAGGACAGGAGGAGAAGGGGACGACAGAGGATGAGATGGTTAGATGGCATCATCGACTCAATGGATATGAGTTTGGGTAAACTCCGGGAGTTGGTGATGGACAGGGAGGCCTGGCATGCTACGGTTCATGGGGCCGCAAAGAGTCAGACACGACTGAGCGACTGAATTGAACTGAATTTGATCAGTAAGGTGATACAGATTACGAATCAATATACTTTAGTACAGGGTATTCCAAAGATTTCCAGTCCATTCTTGGATCAGTAAAGGCTAAAGGGCTCTCCCACAAAATGCACTGAAGGTATGAAGATGACTTGATAGTTAAACTCTAGAGCAGTGGTTCTTTATGGAGAAGATGGAGGAGAAACAGCAGGTGTTTGGTTGGGGTGGGATATGGTGTACAGGGAGTAGGGGGTTACTCCCCATGGGACAGCCAGCAGTGTCTAGAGATAGTTCTGGTTGTCGTAACTGAAGGTGGTGGGTGCCATGAGCATCTAGAGGGTAGAGGCCAGAGATGCTGCTAAAACATCCTACAATGCACAGACAGTCCCCACAGCAACAAGCAGTCAAAAAGAAAAACAGGCCACGGCTGAGAGACCTGCTCTAGAGGTGAGGCCTACCCACGCTGAGGATCCTGGCAACTTCTTGAAGCTGACTGATTGCTTTGAAGTGCTAACAGAAAAAAAAAAAAAAAACTGTGTTCATGGGATCATTTGTTCTGGGAGGAGCTTGGAGAAAACCTCCAGAATTGTGACAAAACAATTCCTTTTCTTTTAAAAAAGGGCTCCTCGTGATGATAATAATAATAAAATTCAGGTAAACTTAGTCCTAGCTATAGTCTAGAGCAAGAAAGATGCAGATAACCATCTACTCATCTATTTTGGATTCTATATTCTGAGAATATAAATACAAAGATCAGGGGAGAGGCAGAAAAGAGAGGAAGAAGTCCGTAAGTGAAAGTTGCTCAGTCGTGTCTGACTCTTAGTGACCCCATGGACTATACAGTCCATGGAATTCTCCAGGCCAGAATACTGGAGTGGGTAGCCTTTTGCATTCTCCAGGGGATCTTCCCAACTCAGGGATCGAACCCAGGTCTCCCACATTGCAGGCAGATTCTTTACCAGCTGAGCCACAAGGGAAGCCTGAAGTCTGTAAGAGAAGCTCAATATTATCATTTCTATTGTACCGGGAAACAAATCACTGGGTCAATTAGTAAAATTAGCTTTGAAAAATATAAGGTTCAAAATTTTAAATGGTCATTCAATTGTTTTAAGAAATATTTTACCTCTAAATAAAAAGTACAGACTGTCTTTAAATATTTTCCTCCTTTAATTATAGAATCAGTTAATCAATAAATGGTTATTTCCCTCTTAATTTCAGTAATCTGTTCTTGAATAGTTCTGTGAAAAATACTTCACTTCTGTGAACCTAACTACCACAATTTTAAATGGAAAAATTATAATGTATATGTCAATCACAAACCCATGGCCAATTTTCTAAAACTCAATAAAACAATCTTAAATAATTAACGAACTCTCACATTACAACATATAATGCTTGAAACATTACTTCCCAATAAACAACACATTGATACAGCTAATAATTTAGCAACATACTACACATCACCTCTCCTAAGACTCAAGAGATTTTCAAAATATCAACATGTGAGTCTGATGTTGTGGCTTAAATAACTCAAAAACACTCCAAAACATCGTTTCATTGGAAATATTTTGTTGATTTTTCATTTCACTGACAACCAACAGTATTTTTCATATACTTATTGGAGGCTACATCCAAAGGGTTGCAAAGAGTCAGACACAACTGAAGCAACTTAGCTGCAACACAGGGTACTTGCACACCTTCCTTTGTTAAATTCTGTTCAAGTACTTTAGCTGTTTCTTTTATTTAATTGTATGTATTTCCAAAGAGTCGAATACAACTAAAACAGTTGTTTTTTTTAATGTATTTATACTATTGAGATATGAGTTGCTTATATATTCTAGGTGTAAGTCCTTTGTCAAACATACGTACTGTGAATATTGTTCTCCAGTTTATAGTCTGCTTTTCATTTTTAAATGTTTTTCAAAGAGAGGAAGCTTTTAATTTTAATGAATCCAATTGTTAAGCTATTACTTTCATGATTAGTGTTATCTGTAAGAAATTTCTACCTACCTCTAGGTCACAAAGATATCCTCATGCTTCTTTCTTCTAGAAGTTTCATATAAATATGCACTGCTGCTGCTGCTGCTGCTAAGTCGCTTCAGTCGTGTCCAACTCTGTGCGATCTCATAGACGGCAGCCCACCAGGTCCTCTGTCCCTGGGATTCTCCAGGCAAGAATACTGGAGTGGGCTGCCATTTCCTTCTCCACTGCATGAGAGTGAAAAGTCAAAGTGAAGTCGCTCAGTCGTGTTCGACTCTTAGCGACCTCATGGACTGCAGCCTACCAGGCTCCTCTATCCATGGGATTTTCCAGGCAAGAGTACTGGAGTAAAGCGCCACTGCCTTCTCCGAAATATGCACTAGAATGTCTAAAAATAAAGGTTGACAACACCTATTGTAGGTAAGGATATAGAACAACCATATCTTTCATAACTTGCTGCTAAGAATGCAAAATGGTACAAGCATTTTGGAAAATTGCTTGGTAGGTTCTTAAGCTGTTGAATATATACCTACTCTATGACCCAGCAACTCTAGATACTTACTCAAGAGAAGTGAAAATATGTCCATCAGAAGTTTATACAAAAATACTTAGTGACCATATTCATAATAAAACCAGAAACCACACAATTGTTCAACAAGAGGTAGCAGACAAACAAGTTTTATATAAATTTTTTATATTCATATAATGATAAATGAATCACAGCTGCAAACAATAATAAAGATGAATCTAAAAAAATGATTAGCAAAAGAAGCCAGACACAAAAGAGTTTATACTTTATGGTTCCATTATATGAATTTTAAAACAGGTAAAATTAATTGATCCTGATATTGATATAAATTAGAATACTGATTGCCTTGGGGTAGGGAGAAAGATAGGAGATTGAACAAGAAGGGGTATAAGGGTATAAGGAAATTTTCCAAGGTGATGGAAATATTTTATATTTTGACAATGGAATGGATTACATGGGTGTATTGATTTTTTATTGAATTATATACTTGAAATGTGTGCATTTCAGCACATGTATATTATACCTCAAAAATATACATATTACATTTTAGAACCACAAGTATAAATTTTTCCTATAGCTAAGATATGTACACTTTATGACTTATTAAAAGTCACAGGTATTCTACTAGAAAAATGTTTAACTAGGAGAAATCCTTTGGGAGTGCTTGAATCTCCTGTATGTCTGAGAAGATCTGTCTTCATCTGTGCCCTTTTAGATGTAAGTAGAGAGTCAGATTATGTGCTGAAGGTTGTTTCTGTCTAGTTTACAACATTTAATCTCAGTGGGAATTCCCAACAGTGGGGCTATTATGTTCTCCACTACGTTTGACCTGTACTACTGGGCAAGTGACAAGAGTGAATTCAATCTATACTTGAAGTTGTAAATATCAAATATGGAATAACAGGATTTTCTTTATAAAAATAAAGCAAATGTAACCCACTCCATCTTTTCAAGGACTAGAGCAAGTACATACCTGATCAGAGACCAAGATCTACTAGGACTCCAATTCAGTCTTAACAGTACAGAAGAGACTACATCCCTGAAGGTAAAGCATTAACAAAACCTCTTGTCCTTTATGAATAAACTTGGTCCTGGCTAACTTTACAGCACTGTTTCCGTAGAAACCTGAAAAAAGCAGAACTGAAGTGGTTACAAGACAGTATTTCTTACGATAAAACATGACAAATTGCATCTGGCAGGAGAGAAACTACAAATAAACTGTAAAAACCTAATGGGAAACCAAAGTTTGGGGCTCACTGTATGTGATGACTCTTACAACTAGGCAATCCCCTTGCAGGAACTCCAGAATTTATGACTCAAATGTTGTTATAACAGATACTGGTTCCTACTTGAGATATGACACTTTCACACCAGGACTGCATGCACGTGTTTCATCTCCTTGCACCTGAACTGTCCTCTTGGAAGCCATAGATCAGTCCCCTGACAGATGTGAGGACTGCTGCAAGAGTCTTACTGAAGAGGGATACCCAACAATGTATTTCTGTTTTTGTTTTTTTTCCTCTCAGATATATACATAAGTAGTTCCTCTTTAGTTTATGTGTACTGGAGACTTCCCTCGTGGTCCAGTAGCTAAGACTCCATGCTTCCAATGCAGGGAGCCTAGGTTTGATCCCTGGTGAGGGAACTAGATCCCACATGCAACTAGTTCTCATGCCACAACGAAAGAATCTGCAGACTGCAACTGAACAAAAAAGATCTCGCATGCCACAAGGAAGATCCAAGATCCTGTAGGCCACAACTAACACTTGGCACAGACAACTAAACAAATAAATGTGGTGGTTTAGTCACTCAGTCGTGTCTGACTCTTTGCAACCCCATGGGCTGTAGCCCAGCAGGCTCCTCTGTCCATGGGGATTCTTTAGGCAAGAATACTGGAATGTGCTGCCATGTCCTCCTCCAGGGGATCTTCCTGACCCAGGGCTCAAACCCAGGTCTCCCACATTACAAGTGGATTCTCTACTGTCCAAGCCACCAGGGAAGCCCAAATACATACAAATATTTTTGAAAAAAATAAAGCTTACGTGTAACAAAGATGAAAATATAACCTCTCCCTTACATCTGGCTAACTGTGCCTAGTTATTAAATATCATAAACCAAGAGCAAACAAAGGGTCAAATATCATTAAGAGAAGTTGGTGACCAAATAGTAGACAGAAACATAGAATGGAATGAAAATCCCCAAACCATTCTAAAGCAGAAAGAAAAAAATAAGGATATTTAGACTTAAAAGTACTTGATACAAACTTTAATAAACTAAGAGTAGCTCCTGAACAGTTTCCCATGACCATTTGAATTAATCTATATGTTAAGTATCAGAAATCAGTATACTACTATCAGTTACTAACTTTTCTTGAGCTTGCTATATTAACTTTTTTCCTATATAAACTTTTAATGAACCCAACATAAAAGGTAAGTCAATGAACTTAAAATTATGATCCAACATAGGGAGATTAAGACTCATCATGAGTATACATGAATTTGTCATTTGAACTTTAGTTATGAAAGCAGCACCTTCTCTTACCAAGTTCTAGGCAGAAAGCCTACACCCTCATTTGGCAGCTAATATTACCATTTGCACATACTGAATAACACTGTAAAAAAATTTTTTTAAAGTTCAATATATCAATGACTAGATGATATAGCTGCAGGGCTTTTGTTTTGCTTTGTTTTTGAAGACAAAAACTTATGGCTTTCCAGATGATTAAACTGAAATGTTTAATAATCTGCAATTCTAATTTATTTTCTAGGCATACATGCAAATTTTACCAATAGCCTGTAGCAACATACTTAAGCTGACACAAGTTGATCAACACATTCTAGCCTGGATGTTTAAAAAGGATCTCAGGTAGAGATGGAGGAAAAACAAGCAAACTAACTCACCCAATTCCTTAACCCTATAATCTTCAACAGGGAGTTTATGTCTGAGTAGGAGAAGGCAATGGCACCCCACTCCAGTACTCTTGCCTGGAAAATCCCATGGACGGAGGAGCCTGGTAGGCTGCAGTCCATGGGGTCGCTAGGAGTCAGACATGACTGAGCGACTTCACTTTCACTTTTCACTTTCATGCATTGGAGAAGGAAATGGCAACCCACTCCAGTGTTCTTGCCTGGAGAATCCCAGGGACGGGGGAGCCTGGTGGGCTGCCGTCTATGGGGTCGCACAGAGTTGGACACGACTGAAGCTACTTAGCAGCAGTAGCAGACAAGAAATAAACAATATGACCAAATTGCCTACATTGGTGTCATTCCTTTATGGAAACAGAAAAAAGCTTCTCTCAAATCATGTCTGAGAGTAGATTCCATGTGGGCCCACTGCAGAAATGACAGGATTAACTACCTCTATCCAATTAAAAGTGCCTAAAAGACTAACAAATTCCACTAGTTATAGTGAATTTGAAAACTAATAAGCACCTGCTCTGTGGTAACAGTCAGCAGATAGATGACTCAAAGGTACTCATTTGTTTGTACTTTTATTGTCAATTCCTCAAGGATATGCATGAGCTATCTCTTAATCTCTTTACTCTAAGTTTTGCCTGGTATATAACAAACTTAATAAATGAATAAATGGACAAACGGTTGAATGAGTAACAGAATAGTGGCCAATTAGTCTCAGCAACCACTGAAGATACCGCTACTCTTTATCAGTTAGGATGTTTTCAGCTGCAATCAACAAATAACAGAATAGCAGACCAAAAATGGATTAAAGAAGTGGACATTATTAACTCATTTAAAAAAGAAAGTGAATCCAAGGTTGGTGCAGTGATGATTCAATTATGTCACATGGGTTCTTTCTATCCTTCCACTCTTCCCACCTTAATTTGTTAGTGAAGTCTGCCTTTGTGGTCACAAGATGGTGGCTAAAGCTTCAAGATCACACCAACACAAGGGTAAACAATAGCCAAAGCAGGAAGTGAGTAAGCATTTTTCCCCCGCCACAGGTTTTTTCCATTCTACTACATTTTTGCTTACCTCTCACTTGCCAAGACTGTTATTGCTTGTCATTGTTCAGTTGCTAAGTTGTGCCCCCTTCTTTGCAACCCCATTGACTGCAGCATGCCAGGCCTCCTTGTCCTTCACCATCTTCTGGAGTTTGCTCAAACTCATGTCCACTGAGTCAGTGATGCCATCCAACCATCTCATCCTCTGTCATCCTCCTCCTCTTGCATTCAGTCTTTACCAGCATCAGGGTCTTTTATAATCATGCAGCTCCTTTCATTATGCTGCCAAAGGGTTGGAGCTTCAGCTTCGCATCAGTCCTTTCATGAACATTCGGGGTTGATTTCCTTTAGGACTGAGTATAGTTTGATCTCCTTGCTGTCCAAGGGACTCTCAAGAGTTTTCTCCAGCACCACAGTTCAAAATCATCAATTCTTCAGCATTCAGCCTTCTTTATGATCCAGTTCTCACATTCATATGTGACTATTGGAAAAACCATAGCTTTGACTATACAGACCTTTCTTGGGAAAATGATGCCTCTGCTTTTTAATACACTGTTTAGATTTGTCATAAGATAATATGAAGAAGAATGGAATTTCCATAACTGGCATAGAAGAGTTCTCTGTGGCTAAAGAACAGAGAACAAAGATGTATCCTCCCTCCTCTCCTCTATTAAATGAACAAAATGAGAATTCTGTTTACATGGAATAAGAGGAAATAGCTACAATCCACAGTATTTTCACAGCTCATTAACAGCACAGTATACATAAAAGTCACCACACTCTCAAATCCTCATTCATTTATTCATTCAACAAATATTTGGCAGGCACTATTCTCTGTCCCAGGATTTCCCTGGTGGCTCAGTAGTAAAGCACCCACCTGTCAAAGCAAGAGATGCGGGTTAGATCCCTGGGTCAGGAAGATCCCCTAGAGAAGGGCTTTCTTCTTGTATTCTTGCCTGGAAAATCCCATGGACAGAGGAGCCTGGTGGGCTACAGTCCATGGGGTCACAAAAGGGTCAGACACAACTGAGTGATTAAACAACATTCTCTGTCCCTGAGATACATGAAAGAACAAAATATGACTTCCAAATCTCATGAAATTTACATGCTAGAGGATGAAGACCGACAATACACAAGTATTATAAATAAGATAAATGCAGCATATGTATACATATTTTGTAAATATACTAAAGTGATGTGTTTGTGTTTTTTTTTTTTTCCAAGATTGGGGTAAGGTGGGACTGAGATGGGCTCTAAATAGGTTAATCACAGAAGACCTCCTGAGGGAGTGATAGTGATTAAATAGCAGGTCAGACTGTTGCCTTTCTGGCCCACCCTAACTTTTCAGATGGCCTCAAGAGGGCTGCTACTAAAATAAAAGAACATGTCACAGGAAGAACAAGAAAGCAAAAACTGAAGTATTGTGTAGTATATATCCAGAAAAAAACTGACGTTGTGCTTACAGACATATTGAAAGCAAGCAAACTGCAGGCTTACTAAGACTGAGGAAACTATGTTGGTAAAGAATCCATGAGCCTGAGAACCAAAGAGCTATGTGTCTCTCTGAGTCTTAAAACAACCTATAGGTCTACAAACAGCTGCAATATACATACAGCCCCTAAGGGGAACATATTCCCACAGCCCACTTCAGATGTGGCCAAGAAGATTAATAGACGAGGAAGATTCTTCCAGAGAATAGGGTAGGGGAACCACAGAAAGCAATGAGTAAGAATTCCTTCCCAAAGAGCAGAAACAAGATCCAATCGAGGAACTTCCTCCACTGCCAGAGCAGAAGGCTTTGAGACCCCGGCCAGCTGGTCTCCATCAGTGCTGTGGACCAATCACTGCTGTGTCTCTCATTCTTCTCTTATTTAAACAGGGGTTTTAATTTCCTAGCCCACTCTGATCTACCTGAGTTATATTTGGACCTGAGTGGAAAGATTGAATGTCACTCAGAAATCTTTGGATTTAAGCTGGGTATAGTAACTGGATGGAACTTTGGGTCATCTGCCTTGGGACAGAGGTGAGTGCATTCTATGTTTCTTGAACGAAAAAAGGATGAATGTGAAAAAGTGAAAGTGAAGTCGCTCAGTCGTGTCCGACTCTCTGCGACCCCGTGGACTGTAGCCCATCAGGCTCCTCCGATTCTCCAGGCAAGAATACTGGAGTGGGTTACCATTTCCTTCTCCAGGGGAATCTTCCCAACCCAGGGATCGAACCCAGGTCTCCTGCACTGAGGGCAGACGCTTTAACCTCTGAGCCACCAGGGAAGCCCGAATGTGAGAAGGATACATGCAAAAACTGGGCAGTCAGAGTTGCAGGCTATGAGAGAGAGAGAGATAGCTGCCCACCAATACTCATCCACCCCTTACTCCTGCCACATAATTAGGGGACATTCTCAGTTTCCCTTGCAGACTGATGTAACCACGTGACTAAAATGTCAGCTATGATACAGGTTATTGTTGTTGAGTCACTAAGTCATGTCTGACTCTTTTGTGACCCCATGGACCATAGCCCACTAGGCTCCTCTAACCATGGGTTTTCCCCAGGCAACAATACTAGAGTGGGTTGCCATTCCCTTCTCCAGCAAATCTTCCTGACCAGGATCGAACCCAAGTCTCCTGCACTGGCAAGTGGGTACCGCTGAGCCGCCAGGGAAGCCCTACGATACATGAGCAGCTGTGGTATGTGCCTGACTCTTTGAAACTCCAGCCTTTAAGAGACGTGTGCCTTGTCCACATGTTGCTCTCTCCATTGGTTGAAACCTCCACAAGCCTTGACCTGATGACAAGGTTCTAGAGGATAAAAGCATCACAAGATGACAAGATGGAAGACCTGGATCCCTGAATTGCCATGAGGAACAGAGTTACTACCAACCAGGTGTGTGTTAGTCACTCAGTCATGTCCAACTCTTTTTCAACCCCACGGACTGCAGCTCTCCAGGCTCCTCTGTCCATGGTATTTTCCAGGCAAGAACACTGGAATGGGTTGTCATTTCCTTCTCTAAGGGATCTTCCTGAATAAGGGATCAAACCTGGGTTTCTAGCATTGCAGGCATATTCTTTGCCATCTGAGCCACCAGGAAAGCCCAACCTGGTATACCCTCAGTTATTCTATTAGGAAGAAATAATCTTCTTGTTCACGAAGTCACTGATTTTCTAAGTCTATTTTCACAGCAACTCAGTCTAACACAGAAACATAATTCCCCAGCTAGTGTAGCAATTATCATATACATATATATATATATATATATATATCTTCTACATAGCCAAAAAGCACATAATACATTTTAGAAAACTTTTGTCTTAATCTGTTTGGCTGCTATTACCGAATGCCTTAGACTAAGGGGCTTATAAACAGCATAAATTTATTTCTCATAGTTATGGAGGCTGGAAGTCCAAGACTGAGGTATTGCTGGCAGATTCAGTGTCCAGGTGAGATGCTACTTCCTGGTTCTTAGAGAGCCACCTTGTCACTGAGTTCTCATGATGCAGGAGAGGAAGGGAGTCCTCTTTTATTTATAAGAATACTAATCCTATTCATGAGGGTTCCACCCTCCAAATCCCATCACATTGGTGGTTAGATTTCAACATAAGAATTTGGGGAGAACATTCAGTCTATTGCAGCTTTCTTTCAAAATAGCTAAAAATTTTTAAAGCTTTAAAAACTATTATTTTCCAGTTGTTTTTTTTTTTAATCTATAGTGGAACCACTAATTTCCTACAGATTATAGATAAGTGAATCATTACTATACTTAGCATGTAAAATTTAGCAGAATAATGAAGAAAAAAAGCAAAGAAAAATATAGGCCAATGTGGTACTTAGACATTTTTATAGTGCTACAGCAATTAAAATAAAATATATTCCAGTGCCATTAAAAACTCTATTCCAAAAGCAATTACTTAATGCCTTTCTCTTACATCAAGTGGGAAATTTCTCAAGCGTAGGGACTCTGTTGCTTCCTACTATATAACTAATACCCAGAACAGTTTCAAAAAATATAATGAACATTTAATAAGAAATTGTTAAATGAATGAATGAATGAAAAAAAGTATTTTAAATATTGAATCAGTTTTAACTTTTGTGGAAAAGTACCGTGTTTAGTAGAAACTCAAAAACCAAAAAAGTTGTATTCTTTTTCACCATTAATGCTATCATCTCCCATCAACAAATCTCTCTGAATTACAGAAAATCCTAAAAATTTAAAATTCTGAAATTTAAAATACCCTATCTAGCTTGACAGGCACACTAATAGTTAACTCAGAAATACGTCAGGATCTCAATTTTAGCTTGAGTATTCCACACTCAGACATCTGATATTTATAAAATGAAACATAAAGATAAACCTTTGGTAAAATATTATGAAATAGACTTCTAACTTTGACATCAACTCCAAACTTTCCTTTTATCACTCTGAACTTAACAGCAGGAATTGTACATATTACTAAAAAACTGGATTTGACCCACAGTGGGAAAAAAAAAAAATCGATAGGTTAGTAGTTAGCTCCCAATCTCCTCCCAGCAACATCAATGTTGAATTTATCCACAGTCGGGAAATAGGTTTGGTTTGTCTGCTTGCACAATAGGACAATGGATCAGCAGACAGCTTAACCATAATGTCAGCATTACTGAAACTATAGGTGGTAAATCCATTTAATCCAAGTATTTGTAGCCCAAACTTTCAAAGCGATGCTGATCTAAGCTTAAGAGGACCCATAATTTTAAGAGAGACATTTTCTTCAGAGTTAAGAATTCCAGTGGAGAAGCACTAAACTCTATTGAGAATTCTATAAAAATTAGACTTAGAAAATGGATCAACAATACTGAAATAAGTTTACCATACTATTCAATTTGAGCGTAAAGCAAAAAGAATTCTAAGCAAATAGTCATTTTTTTTTTTTTGGTTACTAAAAATGAGAAATAGTTTAAATAGGTCTCAAATAGATTATTTAAGCCGACATTGAATCTAAGACTGAAAACTTAGTTTTCAGTGTTTACAAACCAAATTTAATTTTTAATACATGATTCATTCAATCAACAGATCTATT
This sequence comes from Aepyceros melampus, assembly GCA_006408695.1. Lineage (NCBI taxonomy): Eukaryota > Metazoa > Chordata > Mammalia > Artiodactyla > Bovidae > Aepyceros > Aepyceros melampus. Next base: position 150,577 of record SJXQ01012608.1, read on the forward strand.
CAAGAAACATGTATTGAGTACTAGGACAGAGATTGTTTATTGCCTAGTGTAATATCCATTGTCCCTACTTGAAAAAAGATAAAGTGTTAGTCTCTCAGTCATATCTAACTATTTGCAACCCCATGGACCGTAGCCCGCCAGGCTCCTCTGTCCATGGGATCTTCCAAGCCAAAATACTAGTCATCCCTTCTCCAGGGGATCTTCCCAACCCAGGGACCAGACCTGGGTCTCCTGCATTAGCAGGCAGATTCTTTACCACCTGAGCCACCAGGGAAGCCCACTGTCCCTACTTAGAAGTCCTGATTTTTAGCTGGGTGCGTGGATGTTGGAATAAAGATCTGATCCTAAGTCTCCCTTTCATCCTGGCTCTTACCACTGGAAGGGTGACAGGTAACCAGAAATGTTATGTAGCAGCTTCTGAGAAATATCCTTAAAAAGCAGCCGGTATATATTCTTTGCTCTGTCTTCTCATCTTTCTCCACCTTGCTGTTTAAAATGTGTCTCTAATGAAAGAGGCTCTCTCTCGCACAAAACAATGAGCACACATCCTAGGGATGACAGACAAGAAAGCTAGAACCTGAATTCGCTCCTGAGGACTTTGTAGGTCAGAGCTACCACATCTGTCCTAGACTGTCCATCTTCAGACTTTAACGCAAGAGAGAAAAATAAAGTCCTATATTTTAAAGTCACTTGTATTGGGGGGTTTTATATTACCGCAGGGAACCTAATCCTAACTGACACAAGCGCAACCTGTAAAGTAAGTACTGAAATACAAGATGACTGAAGCAGATTTCCTTGCACACAGCCAGCTAGAGTTCTAGCAGTCAGTACTGAAGTATAAAGAACACTGAGTGAATTATGACTGTTTTTGCCTGTTTGTTCTGTTTTCAAACCAACTCCCTTCTTCTGGTAACAACAACCACTTTTCTTCAGAGAAGTTTCTCTCCTATATTACGAGATCAGATTTTCATCCCTGTAGCCCCATTCTTCAGCCAATCTATTTTGGGGGGAGGGGTGAAGGGGAGAGGTGGGAATGTAATTCAAGCCTGGCCAATTAAAGTACCAGTCAGTAAAACTGATTCAGAAATGAGCCAGTTAAACTTGGCCATTTAGAATCCTGCTGTGTTAACAACCATCACTACAAGATGTCCCATAACAAAACAACTCAGAACTCAGTGCTTACAACAACAAGCATTCATCACAGATCTGTAGGTCTTCTGGGCCTCCCTAGCTTTAGGCTGCTGACTGGACGAAGGTCTGCTCCACGTCTCTCATCCTCCTTGGACTGGCAACAACCTGACTGAAATTCTCTTAGTGATATATGGCTGAGGCACAAGTCAAGCTAAATCACACAAGCAGTTTAAGGTCTCTACTCATGTCATTCAGATTAATATTCCATTGGGGTGGGGAAATATATTCTGCCCACTATCGTGAACTATAAGGTCACATAGACAGAGGATATGAAGAAGTGGAATTAATAAGGCACACAATGGATGTGTCAATTATGCACACATCTGGAGTTGCTGACACCTCTAGGGTCATAGTGGTCTTAAAAGGCTCTAAGCCTTGGGTTGCATGTGCCAATCTTCCAGGCTAAAAGGATGAAGCATGTCTCCAATGGCAGAGAATGACTTAACACATGGAGAGAAACAAAGATAGCCAAAGAGATGGGTGGATAGATACACAAAGCATACTGAATCCTTTACTTTAAAAGAGGAATATGCCAGAAAAAATAATAAGAATAGCAATAACAAGTGTTGTGTTGTGAGGATTCAGAAAAGTGAGAAGATCAGAGAAATTTCTGTAGCAGACCTTCATTGGAATGACAAGCAAGCATCATCTTCACCAGAGTAGACATAAAAATGATTTTCATAAAGCAAATTATGCATTCTCTAGCAGTCATTGTTGGCTATACACCTAATTTCCTTGCCCTGCCTTCTGTTACAGAGGTTGATAAAACTATTCACTTCCCTAGAATCCATTGTTGCAATATAAGTTCTGCTGGGATCTCTCAGGAAAACTGTTTCTTCCTTAAAAAATGAAAAGGCAGCTTTCCCTCCCACTACTCCCTACATCTTCCATTTCTATCTTTTTGCCTGGAAGACAATATGTTGCCTAACTGCAGGGCAGTCATTCTGCTCTTAAGAGGGAAAGCCAGAGTAGACTTCTGAAGGGCTGGTCCTGAAATAATGAGCCAGCAGTTGGTTCTTTTGATCTTGTTTGGTTAAACAGATAAAACCTTACCCTGATTCAGATACTGTTAATCAGGTTTTCTGTTACTTACATCTGAAAGGATTCCTAAACTGATTTAAGCCTAAAATCAAGGTAATATCTGTTTTAGGTCAAGAACCAGTTATACAACTGATCTTTGTATTGATATGTCCCCTTACAGTTTATAATACATTTTTGTACTCTTTACTCAGTTACTAAATTATTAAGGATTGCAGTTAAAGATAAAATCCTTGACTATTCAAGTAAATAAGTTAGATTTTATTAAATGAGACAGTAAACTGGAAAGCCTGATGTAACTGTCTAAACATTAAATAGATTTATGTATTACTGTTATAAGAAAGGCAAGAAGCCATAACAAGTTTTTGAGAATGGGAATTCATCTGTGTTTATTTAATAATGGACTGTGAAAGATGGGTTGGAAAAACTAGAGTGGAAGCAAACAGACCTGGGAAGAAGCTCTGATAAATGAAGGATCTACAGATAAAATAACAAGGGATTCTAGCCAGGATGGAGTAAGGAGTATCAGAATAGCTCTGCAAAGTTAGAAAACAGGACAAAACATATGAAATACCTATTTCAGATGCTGAAACACAGGCAGAGCAAAATGTGATCTCAGAAAAAAAGGCAACAACTGAGGTAAGCCTAACAACTGCCCTGGTTTTAGCCTGGAGACACTTTCAGATCAAAGTGCACATAAGGATATCCTAGCAAAGCTGGTATAAAGAGACAAAAATTGAGTTTGGGGAGTATGAGATGTCTGGAATTTGCAATTAGGAGTGCAGAAAGGAAGAACTACTCGGAAAAGAGTTTCAGAATATGCCTTAAGACTTCACTTGAATACTTCACTTGAATACTCTGTGCATGTACAGAGTAGAAGCTCTCAAAGGCTGGGCAAAAATTAATCACCAGGGAAAAAAGAATCACTGGGGAACTACAATCTGAACAATTCAAGGGATTAGATCTGACAGAGTGCCTGATGAACTGTGGACAGAGGTTCGTGGCATTCTACAGGAGGCAGGGATCAAGACCATCTCCAATAAAAAGAAATGCAAAAAAGCAAAATGGCTGTCTGAGAAGGCCTTATAAACAGCTGTGAAAAAGAAGAGAAATGAAAGCAAAAGAGAAAAGGAAAGATATACTCATTTGAATGCAGAGTTCCAAAGAATAGCAAGAGAGATAAGAAAGCCTTCCTCATGGATCAGTGCAAAGAAATACAGGAAAACAATAGAATGGGAAAGATTAGAGATCTCTTCAAGAAAATTAGAGCTACGAAGGGAATATTTCATGCAAAGATGTACTCAATAAAGGACAGAAATGGTATGGCCCTAACAGAAGCAGAAGATATTAAGAAGAGGTAGAAAGAATACACAGAAGAACTATACAAAAAAGATCTTCACGACTCAGATAATCACAATGGTATGATCACTCACCTAGAGCCAAGATATCCTGGAATGCAAAGCCAAGTCGGCCTTAGGAAGCATCACCATGAACAAAGCTAGTGGATGGAAGTGATGGAATTCCAGTTGAGCTATTTCAAAATCCTAAAAGATGATCCTGTGAAAGTCCTGCACGCAATATGCCAGCAAATTTGGAAAACTCAACAGCGGCCACAGGACTGGAAAAGGTCAGTTTTCATTCCAATCCCAAATAAAGGCAATGACAAAGAATGCTCAAACTACCGCACATTGCTCTATCTCACACGTTAGTAATGCTCAAAATTCTCCAAGCCAGGCTTCAACAATACGTGAACTGAGAACTTCCAGATGTTCAAGCTGGTTTTGAAAGGGAGAGGAACCAGAGATCAAATTGCCAACATCCGCTGGATTATCAAAAAAGCAAAAGAGTTCCAGAAAAACATCTATTTCTGCTTTATTCACTATGCCAAACCCTCCGACTGTGTTCCGTTCAATTCTGATCAGTCGCTCAGTCCTGTACCACTCTTTGCGACCCCACTGAACGTAGCACATCAGGCCTCCCTGTCCATCACCAACTGCCAGATTTTACCAAAACTCATGTCCATTGAGTCAATGATGCCATCCAACCATCTCATCCTCTGTAATCCCCATCTCCTCCTGCCTTCAATCTTTCCCAGCATCAGGGTCTTTTCAAATGAGTCAGCTCTTCACATCAGGTAGCCAAAGTATTGGAGTTTCAGCTTCAACATCAGTCCTTCCAATGAACACTCAGGACTAATCTCCTTTAGGATGAACTGGTTCGATCTCCTTGCTGTCCAAGGGACTCTAAAGAGTCTTCTCCCACACCACAATTCAAAATCATTAATTCTTCAGCACTCAGCTTTTTTATAATCCAACTCTCACATCCACACAAAACTACTAATGGATCACCACAAACTATGGAAAATTCTTAAAGAGACAGGAATACCAGACCATCTGACCTGCCTCTTGAGAAATCTATATGCAGGTCAGGGAGCAACAATTAGAACTAGACATGGAACAACAGACTGGTTCCAAATAGGAAAAGGAGTATGTCAAAGCTGTATATTGTCACCCTGCTTATTTAACTTCTGCAGAGTAGATCATGAGAAATGCTGGGCTGGATGAAGCACAAGTTGGAATCAAGATTGCTGGGAGAAATATCAATAACCTCAGATATGCAAATGATACCACTCTTATGGCAGAAAGCAAAGAAGAACTAAAGAGCCTCTTGATGAAAGTGAAAGAGGAGTGAAAAAGTTGGCTTAAAGCTCACATTCAGAAAACAAAGATCATGGCATCTGGTCCCATCACTTCATCGGAAACAGATGGGGAAACAGTGGAAACAATGTCAGACTTTATTTTGGGGGGCTCCATCACTGCAGATGGTGATTGCAGCCATGAAATTAAAAGACACTTACTCCTTGGAAGAAAAGTTATGACCAACCTAGACAGCATATTAAAAAGCCGAGACATTACTTTGCCAACAAAGATCCATCTAGTCAAGGCTATGGTTTTTCCTGTGGTCATGTATGGATGTGAGAGTTAACTATAAAGAAAGCTGAGTGCCAAAGAATTAATGCTTCGGCACTCAGCATAAATGTGGTGTTCGAGAAGACTCTTGAGAGTCCCTTGGACTACAAGGAGATCCAACCAGTCTATCCCAAAGGAGATCAGTCCTGAATGTTCATTGGAAGGACTGATGTTGAAGTTGAAACTCCAGTACTTTGGCCACCTGGGGTGAAGAGCTGACTTATTTGAAAAGACCCTGATGCTGGGAAAGATTGAAAGCAGAAGAAGAAGCAGACAACAGAGGATGAGATGGTTGGATGGCAACACCAACTCAATGAACATGAGTTTGACTAAATTCCAGGAGTTGGTAATGGATCCGGAGGCCTGGCATGCTATAGTCCATGGGGTCGCAAAGAGTGGGACGGGACTGAGCGAATAAACCGAACCGAACTGAACTGAACCAATCTTTACAACTACTGGAACTCATAGGGAAGTAATCATTTGAGTTTTATACAACTAGAGAATAGAAAGTTTATTGGAAGACCTGTGACATACAATAGAAGGCTTAAGCCACTCCTTAAGAAGAGAACTAGAAATTCTTATAACAAAAGGATAGTCTAGACGCTCACAAAGTTTAATAAGCTACTAGAGTAACAGCCTCCCAAAACAAAACCCAATACTCTTTTAAAACCTGGATATTCAAATCAGTGTAACATGTGTGATATCATAAGTGAAACGAATCGCTAGTCCAGGTTTGATGCAGGATGCAGGATGCTTGGGACTGATGCACGGGGATAATCCAGAGAGAGGGTGTGGGGCGGGAGAGGGGAGGTGGGGGTCAGGATTGGGAGTTCATGTATACTCGTGGCTGATTCATGTCAATGTATGGCAAAACGAATACAATATTGTAAAGCAA
>SJXQ01012608.1:160453-247405 GCA_006408695.1 Aepyceros melampus
CGGCTCCTCCGGCGCTGCCCGAGCCGCTCCGCTGAGCCGCTGCCCGGCCTTCCGTGCGGATGCCGGGGACGCGGCTGGACCCGCTCCCTAGTGTTCACTTTTTCCACGTGCATTTTGCCTGCCGCGGACCTGGAATAGCAGACCTCGCTACGCCGAGCTAGCGAGACGCATCTAAGGTTCCCACAATGAAGTAAGGAGAGCGGCGTCCCGAGCGCGTCGCTCGTCCTCCCTTCAACAGCGTTAAGTAGGTTGACAGACCCCGATAGCTGAACAGGCCGCGCTGCTAAGCTCTTTCTGAGCCTGGTCGGGGATGGAAGCGATCTAGAATACCCGAAAATTGCTCTTCATCAGCTCCCCTCAACTAAATACAACACAGGACCAAAAAAGGCGCTTGGGCATAGTGTCACTTGCGGCTGGACTTTTTTTTACTAGCTTTGTGTCCTTGGACTGTAAAAGTATTAGTGTGGCGATGCTTGTTTCGTGAGGCTGTTGCCTTAGATACACTGAAAAGCATCCTTCTCTTTCCTAGAAGTTCCTGCTATTGCCGTGATGACAAGTTCTTGAAATTGTGTAACTTTGTTTTTCTGTTTCTTAATAGGGGCATTATGAACGGAGAGGAGCAGTTTGTAAGCATTGATTTGAATGATGACAACATCTGCGGTGTTTGTAAACTGGGAACAGACAAAGAAACACTCTCCTTCTGCCACGTTTGTTTTGAGCTAAATATTGACGGTAAGGACACAGGATAAATTCATTTTATGCCGTGAACTTTACAGAACTACTCCATGCTGAACTCGGTTATAAGGTAAAACTAAAGTTTCTTGAATGATTGTAAATTGTGCCAAGCGGAAATCTATTAATAAGGGTTTCTGGAAATGAAACTGAAGGTAGCACAGCTATGAATTTAAGAGAAACTTTTTTTTTTTTTGACTCCCACAGTATTAACTCAGTTTTACTAATATAAAAATGAGTATTGACTGCTAAACTTTTCTGTTTTGAGAGCTTATTCAGTTGTCAGATTTTAAAGATCTGTGTGTTTTGTTTTGGTTTAATATTAAGAACTAACATAACCAAACATTTACATTAATAGGCAAATATAATTTTGTTGTTTTGGCCGTACCATGCTAGTACATAATTGAGGTGAGCTGTAATTTTTTCTCCAGTGCTCTTATTATCTGAAGCACATTTTAAAATTTTTAGATAACTTTTCAATGATCACACACGCCTTTAATAAACTAAAAAAGCTTTTAAAATGTTTCAGTAATATCTCTAACTACACAAATGAGTTCTCCAAATACTTTTTTTTAAATCTCTGTTATGAAAGTATTTAGGCTGATGCACAGCTAATGTGTCTGTAGGTATCAGTAGTTTGCCTCCAAGAAACATGTGGGGTATGTTTCCTTAATCTTGATGTTACCTTGATAAATTCTGATAGTTTTAAATATTTATGTCACACAAAAAAGGATCTTAATATTCTGATAGTAAGTTTGCCTTCCATTTGAATTTTGAATTGTAATATACCAGTAGAGAGATTTTGTTAGACCTTTAGATTAATTTTTATTCTTTACTGGTTCTGTTTATTAAGTAGGAGATAACAAATGTTCTTTCCATTTGAAAAAAATAGGATTATCTACCTTGAGATTCCTCTTAAGACTTGTTTTTCAGAAATTGTTGTAGGCACCAAATTAATATATTTAGATACTCTGTAGTAAAAGTCAAAATTATAACTATAAATAGACTATTAAAAACATGTAGAGTTAATTATATGACATTCATTTTCCTTTTAAGATATTGGTTGTGACAGTTTTGCCATTGTACTCTCAGAAGTGTAGTTGCTAAACATGACAATCTGTGGAAGAATATGGATTTTCTGTGGCTTGCATAAAACAATATTGGCCCTGTATATTCTTTTCCATTGTAAATTTTGGTTCTACATGGACAGAGACATTGAAAATGACTCAGCCCAAAGTTGTGTTTACATTGAGGAAAACTGGCAGCCAGGTAGTGGGACTGTTCAGAGTTGCTCTGGTGGTGATGGCAAGCTGTTTTTCATGCCAGGCCCTGCACTAAGCACCTTATGTGGATTATGTTATTCAACTCAGAATAGCTCTGTGATGGCTACTGTTATCCACTTTAAAGTTGATGGAGCCTAACCTTCAAGACCTAGAAACTGCACTTTGAAGTTGTTCAGCAATGAATGACAGTGCTCAACTACGGAAGCCTGGCAATCTAGTTCTAGTATATGTCCGTTTAATTCCATTGATCTACTGTCAATAGTTATTTTAGTTGATGGGGTAATATTAGAAACCTATTTTCCTGAATCCTAATTGCTGTCTTTGATATTCGGCCAGCCAGCTTTTAAAATTTTTTTGAAGATTTTTGTCCCCTACCAAATTCTAAGCACAGTACCAATCAATAAATGTTTGATAAGTAAGTGGGGCTTTAAAAAGTGTGACATTTAACTTTCTTACTTTTAATATAACCTTTCTGTAGTGTGGTAATATTGCTCTCACTTAGTTTCTTAGCTTTCTAACTGCCAAGTTTGCTCTAAAGCCTTCTATTCATCTTTCACCTAAAAGGCTAGTTAAAATTTTTCTTGGAAGTTTTTGAGTCCACAGATTCATAGTAAACAAAAATATTAATATCTTACACCTTCTGGATTGTAGCTTATGTCAAATCAAAACTATCCTAATCAAATGTTGCTTGCATAAAATTAAAATTAAGCTAATCAGATTTTTTAAACTGTGCATACATATATTTATAAAATGAAAATGAAGAAAGAAATAAACTAATCTTGTAGGAAAGAGATCATATTCTGAGCATGGCTCTAAGTTGCCTTTTTTCTGTGTCTCTGCAGTACTTACAAAGAAATGAGTACCTACATTTTATATACTTTCAAACCAGAGGTGATATACTTCAAGAACCTAAGAAATACACTTTAAGGAAATTGATTTGGGCAAGGAGTGGGGAGGGACACACAGTTCACCATTGGAATTACTTGTCTACTTCTAGGAGTAGGACAAAGATGCATAAACTTCTTAATACTTATGACCTGTCCTTGGCGCCTAGCACTATAAACATTTTATGCATGTATAATCAAATACATTAATGTGCGTCATAGTTCATGGTACTCAAATCTTTCTAAAGTTCTTTACTGACTACCATTCCCTAGGCTATTAAGGCTGGGAAGAAGGTAGCCCAGGGTAGTCAGGAGCCAGTCATGAAAGTCAGCTGTAATGTAGCACAGTCAGAAATGAAACTAAAGATGGGGGTGGGGGAGATCCAGGGCTATAGTCTGTCACTTCATAGTATCAGTTTTCATTTTGTGCCAAAATACTGTGCGAGTAATTAGTATTTTTGTATATGTATGTGTTAGTCATTCAGTGGTGTCTGACTCTGTGCGACCCCGTGGACTAGCCCGCCAGGCTCCTCTGTCCATGGGATTCTCCAGGCAAGAATACTGGAGTGGGCAGACATTCCTTTCTCCAGGTGTTCACCCTAACCGAGGCTCGAACCCAGGTCTCCGGCATTGCAGGCAGATATTTTACTGTCCGAGCCACTAGGGAAATATTTTTACCTTCCTCCTCTAATAATTGACTTCCTTTTCATTCAGTAAAGAGGAGCTTTTTATAAGACAGAGATCAATTCCTCTTATGCCAAAGTTTTCAGTGTGAGTTGATCTTGCTAGTTGATTAAGTAAACATTTCAAATAATTACTAGTCCATCCTAGACTGTAAAATCCATCTCAGACTTCATTCTCCCCTAATTGGTTGAACCTTCTGGGAACTTTTTTAGAAACAGACCCAAATTGAGATCCTTAGTAATCTTTCCAGCAAGAAGTCTGTAGATGTTTTCTCTTAGTTAAGGCACTGGTGAACCCAGTGCTCACTTTTAATCTCATTTTTCCTTGATTCTCTGAGTCTTTGACCAAAACATTGTTCCCATGGCCAGTAGTCACAGAGCATTTTGAATCTCATATTAAATCCCTGATTTAGCTTGGAAGTCAGGACTGATTATAAACTACTCAAAGCCTGTCAACAGCTCTTCCCTTTGTCTTGGTTCTAACACATCAGCATCTTTCCACTTGAGTAAGGCTCACCACTTTACTTGTGATAGGGAAGCTGTATGTTGCTAACTCCATCTGGCATTAATCTCTTTCTCTTGCTTCACATAATGACAAACATCATGCCTTGCTATTAGCTAAAAGAGCACTTTTAAATATAAAGCCTGATTTGACTTTTGAATTTCGCTTAGCTGTCTTTATACTTAGAAGTACAGATGAGAATTAATTTTTTAACTGCCTTTTAATGTCACTTTAAATAAATTTGAGCACTTTAAAAATGGCTCTAATGGTAGAACCTCTTTATTTGGACAGGAGTTAGGGATGGAAGTGAAGTTGTAGGTTTAATTGGTGATAACTTTATAGAATATTTCTTTAAAAAGATAAAGCAAGGCTAAGCCACATCTTGTAAGCTAACAAGCCATATCTAAGGAGCCAGGTTCCAGATTCTTTTCCCTGTCCTAATTTCATGATGGCCTCAATTTAGTTACTTCCAATTTTTTCTCTTTTTAACTTCAAACTTTCTAAAGTTTAGGATGAATTTAAAATTGAGATCATACATGAATTTTGGTTGGAAAGATATACCCATTAGAAATGAAGTCTGGCTATATGTAACAGAAAATCAAAGTAATAATGATGAAATAATATGGAATGGATATTTACATATCTCATAATAAAAGAAGTTGAATCTGGAGTCTGTGGTAGCTCCATGATCAGAAAGACTCAAGCTGCTTATGTTTTACTAATCCACTTTCTTTAACACATATTTGCCATCATCAGTCATCTCATGAGCCAGGATGGCTGCTGGAACTCCAGCCATTGCTTCCTTATTATCAGACAGAATAGAAGGGGCATCTGACAAAAGGTACATAGGTACATAGTAGCCTTCTCTCCTGAATCTATAAAGGAGCTTTTCCTAAAGTCCTCCTTAACAATTTGTTATACATTCCACTGCCCTTTCAAGAGAAGCTACTCCAAATAAAATCAGTATTTTACAAAGAAAGGGGCAAAAGACATTGATTGTCCACCTAACAAGATCAGTCATAGAGAGGCTTCTAGTAATTGAAGGTTACCATGTTAAAAGCAAACTATTTGAGCTACAACTAAGACCAACAAGTTAAAGCTCCAGTGATTCTTCTAACCCAGGAGTTTGAAATGGAATGGATTTTTACAAAGGAAGCATTGTATTCTAAGGATAGACATACAGCCAGATCTCATATGAACTTGTTGCACAAAAGCTATGAGAATTTTCAACTTTCTGACCCATCTCAGTACATAAAATATAATGGTTAATGCTACTGCTCATTATACATATATGTTAGGTACTGTAAATTTAGGAAAACTCCCTGCTTTCTCCCAGCCTCTCTTCTTGATACACTAACATGGTAATTCCATCTTTCTCACACCTTCCAGTTCAGTTCAGTTCCTCAGTCATGTCCAACTCTTTGCGACCCCATAGACCACAGCACACCAGTCCTCCTTGTCCATCACCAACTCCCAGAGTTTACTCAAACTCCTGTCCATTGAGTCGGTGATGCCATCCAACCATCTCACCCGCTGTCATCCCCTTCTCCTCCCACATTCAGTCTTTCCCAGCATCAGGGTCTTTTCAAATGAATCAGCTCTTCCCATCAGGTGCCAAAAGTATTGGGAGTTTCAGCATCAGTCCTTCCAATGAATATTCAGGACTGATCTCCTTTCGGGTGGACTGGTTGGATCTCCTTGCAGTCCAAGGGACTCTTAAAAGTCTTCTTCAACACCACAGTTCAAAAGCATCAATTCTTCGGCACTCAGCTTTCTTTATAGTCCAACTCTCACATCAATACATGAGTACTGGAAAAACCATAGTCTTGACTAGACTGACCTTTGTGGTCAAAGTAATGTCTCGACTTTTTAATATGCTATCTAGGTTGGTCATAACTCGGTTGGTCATAACTCTTCTCCCAAGAAATAGTGTCTTTTAATTTTATAGCTGCAGTCACCATCTGCAGTGATTTTGGAGAGCAAAAAAATAAAATCAGTCACTGTTTCCATTGTTTCCCCATCTATTTGCCATGAAGTAATGGGACCAGATGCATGATCTTAGTTTTCTGAATGTTGAGTTTTAAGCCAGCTTTTTCACTCTCCTCTTTCACTTTCATCAAGAGGCTCTTTAGTTCTTCTTTGCTTTCTGTCATAAGAGTGGTGTCATCTGCATATCTGAGATTATTGATATTTCTCCTGGCAATCTTGATTCCATCTTGTGCTTCCTCCAGCCCAGTGTTTCTCATGATGTACTATGCATATAAATTAAATAAGCAGGGTAACAACATACAGCCTTGACATGCTCCTTTTCCTATTTGGAACCAGTCTGTTGTTCCATGTCCAGTTCTAACTGTTGCTTACTGACCTACATACAGATTTCTCAAGAGGCAGGTCAGCTGGTCTGGTATTCCCATCTCTTTCAGAAATTTTCAGAGTTTGTTGTGGTTCACACAGTCAAAGGCTTTGGCATAGTCAATAAAGCAGAAATAGATGTTTTTCTGGAACTCTCTTGCTTTTTCGATAATCCAGAGGATGTTGGCAATTAGATCTGTGCTTCCTCTGCCTTTTCTAAATCCAGCTTGAACATCTGGAAGTTCTCAGTTTACATACTGTTGAAGCCTCGCTTGGAGAATTTTGAGCATTACTTTACTAGTGTGTAAGATGAGTGCAATTGTGCAGTCATTTGAGCATTCTTTGGCATTGCCTTTCTTTGGGATTGAAATAAAAACTGATCTTTTCCAGTCCTGTGGCCACTGCTGAATTTTCCAAATTTGCTGATATATTGAGTGCAGTACTTTCACAGCATCATCATTTAGCATTTGAAATAGCTCAACTGGAATTCCATCACCTCCACTAGCTTTGTTCTTAGTGATGCTTCCTAAGGCCCACTTGACTTTGCATTCCAGGATATCTGGCTCTAGATGAGTGATCACACCATTGTGATTATCTGGGTTGTGAAGATCTTTTTTGTATAGTTCTTTTGTGTATTCTTGCCACCTGTTCTTAATATCTTCTGCTTCTGTTAAGTCCATACCATTTCTTTCCTTTATTGAGCCCACATTTGCATGAAATGTCCCTTGGTGTCTCTCATTTTCTTTCACCTTTCCAGGGAAGATTGCTTTTCTACAGCTGGGTACATCCACCACTGCTCCCCTTCTGCTCCATGTGGGCCCTGAACTCAGACCTGGCCTTGACTCTTGACTTTGCCACTTACTAGTTGGGTTTTCTTGGCAAGATACCTAAGTTCATGTGTTACCAGTAAGAGCAATTTTGTGTTTTCATTTCTTAATCTTGAAATTATTGTGCCAGAATCTAATTCAGAAGGCTGAACTCCAGTTGTTGCCATTTGTTCCAAGAATACTTGGCAATATACGCAGTGATGCTCAGATTTATTTGTTTGCTGTTGGTATTCAGAATGAAGCTGCAGTGTTTCTCCCCACCCCTAAACTACACATCTGTATATGCAACTAATCTGTAGACATCCTCACTTGTATAGCCCATAAGTACTTCACACTGCATGTCTAAAGGTAAAGTATTATCCTATATGATGTGTATTTCTTTTCAAAATGAATGATTAAATAAATAAGCAAATTCCTCCTCCATCCCTGCAACACAAAATGTTGGGGTTGGAAGTGAACTATGGAAAAGGTGAAGACATACATGCCTGGCTAAAATACTTGAGAGGTGGTGCCACAGCAAGAACCTGCCTGCCCTAATTTTTAAAAAGTTACTAATACTTCTCAAAGCAGCCTTCCCTGCCACCCAGCACCACTGTCAACCCCCATGTTCTTTTCCTCCTAGCACCCTTTTCTTCATGGCACTTGCTATAATTTGTTGCTGTAAGTGTTGGTTTATTTCCTTGTTTCTTTGTGTTCCGCCTCTTCCATTTCTAGCTCCATAAGGACTTGAGTTTGAGCCTCCTTTATTTACTAGTATATAATTAACAGTAGCATGAGGATTGGCCAGAAGTTATGAATGAGTATTTGAGATCTTTGATTGATGGGTGAATTAGCCTAAAGGAGACTGTAGAGGACTGTCTTTTTTTTTTTCTGTTTTTCCCTTAATCTTGCCCACAGTGAAGTTCTTCTGCTATTTTCTGCCCTTCCACAGAATTGTCTGAGATCTTTTAGAGTCTCCTAAAAGCTTTGTGACTCTTACTAATAGAACTTTGTATTATATTCAAAAGAAAAAATGTAGCAAATAATATTAACAGTGATATCTGATTATTTTTTTTCTGCAATCAGGAGGATAGAAAACAGATAGTATTTTTTTCTCCACAGAGCAAGAAGTCTTAAACAGGACTATGCTTAGAATGGGAGTGTCTACATTCATTTACATGCTGCAAATATTATTCTGAACACCTCAGCAGAGTGGTGTTTGCTCATGATGATGACCCCTTCAAGGTGTTTGATGATCTGGAGTGCTTGTTAAATCTGTGATAAAAGTATGCTCTTTAAATCAGTGATTTAAAGTTGAAAACAAACAGTATACTACCCTGCATATCTTATTAACAGAAGCATCATGATTATAAATAAAACATTTGTTACAATATATAAAAATGACATTCTAATTCAAATTCATTATTCATTTCCACCCAGCGTGTTGGCAGAGATGAAGAGAAATGTTTTATGAGTTATCCAGAAACAAATTAAATCAAGATTAGAAATCTTTTAATTGTTAGGTCAAAATTATCTATCCTCAGTAAAGGGATACACTTTTCATGATTGAAATAATTTTATAATAACTGTTACTAGAAAGTTGATAAAGAGAAATCAGCTGCCCGGAAATAATTTTTCTGTTGCATACAAAATAATACTGCCTGTGAAGAAAGAAGACAAAGGTAAATTTCTCTATTTAGGAAAAAATGAAATAATGACTCTCTAGTTGGGAGAAGCTAGTCCAAGGGATTTCCAAGCTAGTCTTAAGGGATTTACACTTTTAGTTAAGTGACTTACCTAAATAATAGGTATTTATCAGCTATTCTGTGTTCCACATGCATTAATTCATTCTTAATACAGCTGTATGAAATGGGTGGTAGGTTATCCCAATTTGATAAATGAGGGAAGTAAGGAGAGAGTCTGAGAAGCTAATCTAGAATCACACCTCTTGGAAGTCCAACCTGACCCCAAAAGTCCAAGTGCCTAAATCATTTCTGCTTCCAATGAAAATTACATGAACTCCTAAGAAATCTTAGAGGTACTAAGTAACTTGTAGGCAAAGTTACAGATGAATTACACCAATGTTAATGTTCAAGCAAGGAACAAAATTCAGGTCCCGAGAAGCGCTTGCTTTTTAAAAGCTATTTTTACTTGTGATGCTGTTTAATTAATACACATTTGGTGGAATATCCAAAAGTAGACATTTTTCATGACCTAAGAGAGTAGGATGATACAGTCTCTGTATAGGTTGTAATCTATCTAAATAGTCTGTCAAGAAAATGTAGTCTTCATAGCACGTAGATTAGATCATCAGAGAAGAGGGAAAGGACTGGGAAGAAGAGACACACACTTGACAGTCTTGCTGCCCAGAAGACACAAGGAGGCTAAGCTGTAGACTGACCTTTGCTCTGGAATCGTACAGGTGTCAGCTCGTCATGAGGCAGTGTTCTGACACTGCTCTCTGTCCTTCCAGCCATTCAAGTAACAGAGGCTAACATACTTAGCCTGATTAGTCTTCCTCTCAAGAGGGAATAGGTTCTGAGTAAGTGGAGGCAGACAGTACAAACTAAAGTGAAATTATCAGCACCAGTCCTGGAATTGCACATTATCTCCTTTGGTAGGTGAGCCTGAAATACTTCCTAGAAAAAGAAGAAGCAGGTGGTAAGACAGCATAACTTCATATAGCACTTTAGATGTTCAAAGGTACTTTTGTAGCATCTTAAATTTAATTTCTACCTTTTAAAGAATAGTAACATTAATTATGAATTTCAAATAAGGTGTTAACAGGGAAAATGTAACAAGTAATTGAAATCCAAGTGTCTAAGTAACATTGCAGAATTATCAAAATGCTGTCACTTATAGTTCTAGTTAGAATGAATTTAAATCATTCTAATCCAGTTTGGCTCACCATCTATTAGGATTTTGATAAGGGGAATAAGCCTATTAAACACTGAGCCTTGGATTTATAGTTTGTAATAAGGAAAGACAGTGTCTGTTTACAAATAATTTTAAACTAGTATATCTATTTCAGTTAGCTTTTTGGCATTACTGTCTCAACTGTATAACAGCAAGGCAAAATAATGGTTTGTGGCACCCATGAAAATCTGAATCTCAGAGTCAAAGCTATGTTCACAGAGATTTTTATACACATTCATTCAGTAAATATTAATTAAGCAACTGCTGTGTGACAGCAGTTGTTTGGTAGCTAAGGATAATACAGTTAACAAGAATAAGTTATATGGTGTATTAGAAGGCAATATAGAGTCATTTGCCTTTTATGAAGGATAAATTCAGTCACCGTTATATTTTTCCATGTATTACCTTATTTAAAATTCACACTTAGTGTTCATTTCCTACATGAAATGGAGATTAAATTTAATAGTAAAAGTGCCTTCCAACCACCAGAGTGCTATTCAAATACACTTGAATGACATCTTCAATATCTAAAACTCATAACTGGTTAAATAATATCTGCCATGAATTTAGTGAATGATAATTACTAGTCTGTTGTGAAAACAGTTCACACATAGAGGAAGTCGGGTGGTATTAAAGTATCCTTCATAACTTTGACCATGTTACTTTGACTCATTGGAATAATTTCAGTATGCCAACAATCAAGTTCAGTTCAATGTCAGTCAACATTATGGCTGTATTCATACTACAAAGTAGAACAAATACAATATAATAATTCCTATGTAACGTATAGGACAGTTCTTAAGAAAACTTAGTTTTTGATTACCAATGTATTTCCTAATCAAATGAAATAGCAGTCATAAGTATCTGAGGAAAGAAACTAAAATATCACAATTCTCAGTCGAGACTAATTAAAGCATAATTTAATTTCATGTTTCCTACACCCTGTCTCTCTTTTCTCCCACCCACTCTTCATTTATTCTTGCCTTCATTTGTTTTATCGTGTACTGACACCTCATCTGAAATACTTACAGTTATCTTCTCCGTAACCTGACAGATTGACCAAAAAGATTATTAGAATGGCAGAAATCTCCTGTCACCCATATTTGTAAGAAAAAAATTCAAGGGAGAAAGCTTTCCTCTCTGTCCCTTAAGCTATAGTTCCCACAAGAGCAGTGTCCATTCAGTGTCTCCTCTGTCCCTCCCCACTTCCTCTTCAGTGCCCCTGTAATTGGCCTCCTCTTTTGCTTTCACCAGTGACTTCCTAGCTGTCAACACAATAAAGAGTTTCATGTCCTTGCCATTTTCAAAATCTGACATTTAACATTTCCCTCTTTTTTGAAACACTCAGCTCCCTAGGTTCTCTTTTAAAATAGCTCTGGCCTCTTATTTCTGCCCTCTTTTCTTCTTCTTTAGTTCATTAGCTATTGCAGATCCCTGAAATACTACTGTTTCGTTGAATTCTGTCCTTGTTTTTCTTTTCTTCTCATATTTCACTATCTGTTTCTTTCACTGCATGAGCTTCAGCTGTACCTTTATAAGCTAATGGAACTCCATAAACATATCATAGGCCAATTTTCTTTTAAATTCCAGACCTATTTATCCAACCACCTTCTGGACCTCTCCATTTAGATATTCTACAGGTGTTTTAGACGTTAAAAGACACTTGCTCCTTGGCAGAAAAGCAGTGACAGACCTAGACAGCATATTAAAAAGCAGAGACATTACTTTGCCTACAAAAGTCCACATAATCAAAGCTATGGTTTTTCCAGTAGTCATGTATGAATGTGATAGTTGGACTATAAAGAAAGTTGAGTGCTGAAGAACTGATGCTTTTGAACCGTGGTGTTGGAGAAGATTCTTGAGAGTCCCTTGTTCAGCAAGGAGATCAAACCAGTCAATCCTAAAAGAAATCAACCCTGAATATTCATTGGAAGGACTGATGAATCTAAAGCTCCAATGCTTTGGCCTCCTGATGCGAAAAGCCAACTTATTGGTAAAGACCCTGATGCTGGAAAAGACTAAAGGCAGGTAGAGAAGGGGGCGACAGGATGAGATGGTTGAATGGCATCACCGACTCAATGGACATGAGTTTGAGCAAACTCCAGGAGAGGTGAAGGACAGGGAAGCCTGGCATGTTGCAGTTCATGGGATAGCAAAGAGTCAGACTCAACTGAGTGAACAACAGCACAGGTATCTTGAATTTCAGTTTCTCAGACTAAATTTATCTCCTTATTTCCATATACACATGTGTTTTTATTTCCTTCATCTTTGGTTCACATGGAATTCCAGGCCCAATACCCCAGAGATTGTGTTTCAATAGATCTACAGTTGAGTCCTAGAATTTGCATTTTAACAGGAATCCCAGCTGACTCTTAAGCAGGTGGTCTGGGGACCAAACTTTGAAAAACTGCCCTGCGAATGAATGGTTCCAGTTTCTTGAGGACTTTCCATGTAAAGTTGTGCAGTTGAGGGGATGGATTGTGGCTGAAATCTTACCTAAGCTCTGCATTTCAAGCTGTATGCCTTTATTCCTTCTTACACTACCACCTCAAGACCCGCTTAGTCAGGTTTATAGACTTGATCCCCCTTCCCTGTCACTACCCCACACCCCTAGTGTTCTCGGTATCACCAGTAGGGTCTTTAAAGTGCTAATCTGATATGCCATTAATTTTCTTAGAACTCTTCACTGATTCCTTACCATTTTCTTCTGGTTAGACTGTTAGCTCCCTAACATGACACATGAGACATTTCATGACCAGGTATCTACTTAACTGGCTACCTTCATTACCTCTTCAAAGGCACTTACAAGCCAATTATCCATGCCCACTGTCTCTCCTTTCCTCTAGTTTCCTCCATTTCTTTCTTACTTCCATACTTTGTTTATTTAGTTCCCTGTGTCTTAAACACAATTGACTTCACCTTCCTCCCAGTATGCAACTGCCTAAAGTGTATTGATATTAAATAGAGGTGATAAATTACAGTTGCAAGTGTTTACAGGGTCACTTCAAGGATCACAAAAAGATAATAAGTGTAGGAGCTCTTTGGTAAATATATCAGCAGCATGTGGTGCAACTGTTCATGTTGATTTAAATTGAAATACAGAAGTATTTTGTTATCATCTCATCTGAAAAATGAAAGTCTTCTGAAAAGATAATTCTGACTCATTTGTGTATTGAACAACTCTTCCATTGCCAGAATAATTCAGTGTTTTACATACATTGAAGTCTGAGTTTATCCTCAGTTTTGGCTGCTCTGGGTCTTAGTTGCTTCATGCAGACTCTTAGTTACAACATGTGGGATCTAGTTTCCCAACCTGGGGTAGAACCTGGGCTCCCTGCATTGGAAGTGCAGAGTCTTACCCCCTGGACCACTGGGGAAGTCCCTTGAGTACCTTTTTGTGATTTGGTTTTCAGTAGATTTTTCTGCTCTAGCCCCCGTAATTTCCCTCACATAGCAGCTGCCCTGGTGGCTCAGTGGTAAAAGAATCTGCCTGCCAAGCAGAAGATGTGGGTGCAGTCCCTGGGAAGATCCCCTGGAGGAGAAGGAAATGGCAATCCACTCCAGGATTCTTGCCTGGGAAATGCCCTGGCCGGCTACTGTCCATAGCATCCCAAAGGCTTGGACAAGACTGAGCAATTAAACAGCAACAACCAAAGCTAATCCTTTCCCCAGTTTTCTTTCAACAATACGAATTGTGTTCACACGTTAGTGTCTTTTTCCCTCAGTGCCTTTGAAGTCTTTGGGTCTCCAACAAGGATTTCCAGATAAAACTATGCAGTGGTTATAATCTGACTTCGGAGGAGGGGAATCTTTGATTTGAAAGTTATCCTTTGCTAGATACATTGTTAGCCTAAGGAAATTTTCAACCTTAAAAATATTCAGAATATTGGGATATTTTAAGACTGTTATCTTTTATCATTCCAAAATTTTCAACCTTAAAAATATTCAGAATATTGGGATATTTTAAGACTGTTATCTTTTTATCATTCCAGTATTATAATTTTTTTGTTTTACTTAGTTCATTGGAATATACAGTATATAACTTAAAACCTAATTTGTCTTGCACTAAGACACACTGTTTTCTTTCCCAAACCAAAATATTTCTTTATAGGCTTTTTAAAAAATGTTTTAAATTTTCACTATTTAAATGATGAAGATTTTCTCTCATTGAAATGAAATTTCTCTCTTTTCATCTCTTTTTAATTTCATTGAAAAAGCAAACTATTACAGAAAAATCAAAATACAGGAAGCAAAAAGAATTTTAAGATTTATAATCCCACATATCTACCAATAATCTCTTAATATTTTTGGTGTTTTATAAATTATTTTCTGCAGTAGAGTATGCATGTATACATGGTAAATTGTGTCTTAGAATGAAATCAGGCTATATATACCATTTATAACTGGTCTTTTAATATATCAGAAACATCTTTTTCATATCAATGGATAAGAAAGATTGCAGTGCATTGGACTGTAATTTTTATAACTGTTTCATCATGGAACGATTTTTTTGGACACTAGCTCTCCAAACCCTTTCTGTAAATCAGAGTTCCTTTTACTCTAGAAATGCTGTAATTCAATTATGGTACATAATCACGATCTTTCTTTTTTAGCATTTTTCAGTATGATTCATCAATTATTGCCTTTTTGAAAAATCTTTAGTTTGTTTAACCAAATGGCTTTCCCATCAGTTTTAATTTTTACCATTTACCACCTATAGTAGTAATTGAATTATAAATGACTTCAAATTCACTTGCTAGTAAATCTCTTATTAGATGCTGCTATAAAGCATTATATAAGGAATAGTCAACTAAAATTTCAGAAACAGTGATTCAGATATATGCAAAGAAATTGAGACACAAAACAGATATTTTATAAACAACTGCAGGACAGCTGTTATTTTGTTTTTCTTATTTGTAAGAAAATAAATCAGGCAAAACCTTAACTAGGCAGATGGCAGTTTAGGAGATAAAGGGCAGAGTTCACAAAGCTATCACGTTTCTTACTTTTGAACTCATAAATTTCCTTTGTCATAATGGTTTATCCTCGTTCATCCATGTTATTATGAATGCCTTTTTTCTAGACTTACCTTTTGTTTCGGAGAAGGCAGTGGCACCCCACTCCAGTACTCCTGCCTGGAAAATCCCATGGACGGAGGAACGTATCTCTTTAACTTGCCTATTTGAGGGAAAGTTTTACTTAGAAAAATGGAATAAGTAGAGGGTTACTTAGGTCAATTGAGTTATTTACTACAAGTTTTTATAACTTTTAATTCTTTGTACCACTTAATTATAGTCTAAACATAGTATTTTTAACGTGCTAGAAAGGCAGCTTTAGCTTTTTATATTCTGTGCTACTATGAGCTTAGTATCCTAAAGATGAATAACTTCCATTCGTATTCTTTTTCAAAATACCCTTATACTTCATCAATTATCTATGGACAAGCTACCCTGTCCAATTTGGTAACCTTGCCACAATGTAGTGATTTAAATTTAAGTTAATTAAAGTTAAAATTAAAACCTTAGTTCCTTGGTCATACTCGCTACATTTCACATGCTTGGTAGCCACATAAGGCCAGTGGCTATCGTATTGTATATAGCACAGAATGAGAACACGTCCACTATCACAGAGAGTTCTGTTGGACCTTTCTTGTTAAAATAGGTAACTAAATTTGAGAGCAGGATTGAGTGTAGATTGTTATTTTTTGTACCCAGTTAGTAATAAACAGTTGTTATGTAGGTGTGTTTCTCCAGTTTCCCAACTGTTATGATGAAAAAGTAAAATTCACTGAGAAAGGTTTTCTTTTTGATAAATTATTTGCAGTTTATACATCCATCATTACAAGAATTCACTTCTACTGTGGCTTCCTTGATTATTTGAGGTTGAGGTTTATCTTTTAACATCAACCTTCTGAACTCTTTGCTGATTGAAATTTGCCCTTATAATTCATTTATTAGATTAAGCTGCTTTGACTAACTGCTTAATCCTTCTCTTCGCACACACAAAAACCTTTGGCATAAACATCTCCTAAACTGAAATATGCTGTCCACAGACCACCTGTTGGTATATCTTTCTTTAAGGCAATGATTCTCAAAATTTGGAAAAGCAAGTTGCTGAGCCTATCTGTGTATTGGCTTAGTGCAGTTTCCAATAATTCCATCTGTTTCTAATGCAGAAATAAGCAATTCCCTGTTCCTTAACAGTATGTTAGGTTTTTGAACATGACAGACTCTTAAGTGATATGAGGGGGAGGGGAATGGAGCATTGTTAACCACAGAACCCACTGAGGCACAGAGGACAACTGATAAAATTTTCCAAGAGGTAGAAGCCTGTCCTGTTGTGGATTTAAGGAGGTAGGTGCCCCAGCTATTCATTCTCACCTTTCCCACCTGCAGGCTAATCTGCCTTTCATTAGAAAGAGCATAGACAGTCTGAGCGTCCTCCCACTGCATTCCTGTGACTGGCAGTAGATCTAAAGGTGATCACTCTTCTTGAATCATGGCTTGGCTGCTGCTTGATCATCAGATGCAGAGGAGCCTGGTCACTTGGGGTGTCCAGCCATTACTGGGAAAGCCATTACCTACACAGAAGCAATCCAGACCTGCGTCATTGCAGAGTCTCGGTGTAGTGTGAGAGTCACTAACCAGCATGGCTGTGCTTGCCGCTGGATAAGTCACAAGTACCTGCACACTCCCGAAAGGAAAGATAAGGACTGTTGAAGAGCAGTTGCCAAATTTTCAGGCAGTAGCTGCTGCTTATTATTAGCCATTTGCTGTCAGATCTTCTGATTTTGTTTTTAAGGGAAACCAAGAAATTGAAAACTGTAAGTGAATCTAAATTTTTAAAAAACATTTATAGGCTAAACAAAACTTGTTACAGTATGGATCCAGACTTCAGGCTGTGGGAATGCCACCTCTACTTCCAGAAAAGTGAAGAGTGTTAGTCACTCAGTCATATCTGACTCTCTACGACCCCATGGACCGTAGCCCACCAGGTTCCTCTGTCCATGGAATTCTCCAGACAAGAATACTGGAGTGGGTAGCCATTCCCTTTTCCAGGGAGTCTTCCTGACCCAGGGATCAAACCTGGGTCTCCTGCATTGCAGGCAGATTCTTTACCATCTGAATCATCAGGGAAGCCCCAACTTTTTCTCTATTCCTTTTTTCAGAAATGGGAACCTGGTCCTCAGAAACAAAGGCATAACAGCTCCTTCCTTTCCTCTTAGTTCAATAGAGTTTAGCTGTTTGCTCCCATCTTTACAATTAACACTTACTGAAAAAGTGGAAACAGTGACACACTTTATTTTAGGGGGCTCCACAATCACTGTGGACAGTGACTGCCACTGTGAATTAAAGACACTTGCTCCTTCGAAGAAAAGCTATGATGAACCTAGACAGCATATCAAAAAATAAAAACCAGAGACATCACTTCGCTGACAAATGTCTATATAGTTAAAGCTATGATTTTTCCAGTAGTCATGTATGAATGTGAAAGTTGAACCATAAAGAAAGCTGAGTGCGGAAGAATTAATGCTTTCAAATTGCCGTGCTGGAGAACGCTCTCGAGAGTCCCTTGGACTGCAAAGAGATCAGAGCAGTCAATCCTAAAAGGAAAGCAGTCCTGAATATTCATTGGAAGAATGAAGCTCCAATACTTTGGCCACCTGATTCGAAGAGCTGACTCATTGGAAAAGACCTTGATGCCGGAAAAGATTTGAGGGCAAGAGGAGAGATGGTTGGATGGCATCATTGACTTCATGGACATGAGTTTGAGCAAGGAGATAGTGAAGGACAAGGAAGCCTGGCATGCTGCAGTTAATGGGGTCGCAAATAGTCAGACGTGACTGAACAACAAAGATGTACGTAAACGTGGCTTAATATGGGCAACACATAAACATGTAGGTGCTTGTTCTCCCATTCCTAGCAACCAGGATAAGATCATCATGAAAAGAAAACACCTTAACTCTTGGAAAATTCTTTATGCTGGGCAAATGTGAGCCTCCATAAAAAAAGATTTTGAAGCAGTACTGTGAATTGTTGCACAAATGTTGGTTATGTCTGGAGGCAGTGTGCTTAAAATTTCTTCACAGCCTGTTAACCTGAAGCTTGAATCATAACTAAATTATCTTGCCTTACTTTAAAATTTAAAAAGAACATACAAACCCACTATTTGGAAAACCAGTACTGCCAGTTCTCTAATTTTTTTTTTTTTTTTGAGGCTGTAGTAA
Source organism: Aepyceros melampus (assembly GCA_006408695.1). Taxonomy (NCBI): domain Eukaryota; kingdom Metazoa; phylum Chordata; class Mammalia; order Artiodactyla; family Bovidae; genus Aepyceros; species Aepyceros melampus. The sequence continues at coordinate 178,839 of SJXQ01012608.1, forward strand.
AATTTGAAATGCTTCTACTCCCTTAGAGCTTTCCAGTCTCCTGCTGCTATGATAACAGGTATTACAGCTTTACATCCAACAGTTGGTATATTTGCTCAACCTATGGAATACCAAATTATATGAAGCCAGTCCTTTGACTGAGAAATGAAATATAGCAGTCACATTCAAAAGGAAGACTAGTTGACAGAGTAAATATGCATATGGCAGTCAGATGATATGAGTCAAGAACCTGTGAAAAGAACGGATGTAGCATCAGTGTAGTCGGCTAAGAGATGGTACTGTCTGATAGGACCAGCTGGGGAACCAGCAGGAAAAGAGTGGTTTGCTTATCTAATTACCACCAACTCATAAATAAGATCTTCAAGAGGCTAAAAGGGAAAAGCAGAAGGTGATGGGACATGTCGTAGAACTGAAGTGTTTGGGGTCCTGTGGCTGTTTTATAGTGTCATTTGGAGTATCAGCTTGTGGGAGGACAAACTTACTACAGTAAGCATATTAAATATATGCATGGAAACATCTTTATTTTAAAAGGGTGACAATGATAGGCAAACGGGAAGATCTACACTTGAGCGGCTTTTGCCCTTTTATGCCTTTAACCAAGTTTTCTTAAATTGATCCTAGAAAGGAATTTAAAGAATAGAAATAGAGATAGCATGGCAGATGGGTTAGTGGGAGGGTTTTCAAAGTATGTGAGAATGATATAACAAAATCAGAAATGAAAGTGGGGAAAGACGTTATAAAGAAAGCTATTGAATAGAAACAGCTTTAATTTTTTAAAATACCACTGTTCATACAGAAATGTCCACTTAAATAAATTTCCAAAATATTGTCAATTATGGTTGCCAAGTAAGGTCTTGGTTCTCTACTAATCAGGAACTCAAGACCCAAAGTTACGTAGCCATCTGCGTGATATGTTTTAAAGTTTTCCTAATACTTAGGATGTCAATTATATTGGTCCTCAGAAGTTTTGTTAGGAAGCTGTAGTACAGTTTTTGTGGAACTGGTTTGGAAATTACTTGTAAGTCAGTTTCTGAAAGTACCAACTCATTTAATTGCATTTAGATTCATTTCCTTTGAAAAGCTGCTGAAGAAACAAATTAGTGCTCAGAGCTGTTAACACTTGTAAATGCAATTAAAATTTATAAAGTCAATTGGAAAACTCACTGGGATCTCTGATAATAGCAGTGGTTGTTTCTCTTATATTAATTCTAACTGATGTGGTAAAAAAAAAAACAAAATCACTTCAAGAATTTATAAAATGACACACATATTGTTAATACAAATTGAGTGGGCTAGTCACATTCTTTTCTAGTAAAAAAGTGTATGAAGTGTCAGTATATTAAATTTCCTGAATTGGGTATTTTAAACTATCTTTACAGGACAAGTATTTTCAAATTAAACTTTAAAACTGATTCAGGTTTTAATTTTTTTTTTTTTTGAGCTAAAGAAGGTATAGATACAGCTCTGAATGAATGAACTATAGTTTACATAAACAGCTTTGTATATTCACAGTATGTATATTTATAATAAAAATAAGTAATTGAGTAGAAGTTCCTGATTTTATTTGGCAGATTGAATGATGCCACTGGAATGCATCTCTATGTATCAGTGCCACTTACCAGTTCTTGGGATTAATGTCATAGTAAACCAAACGTAGGAGTAACTTCACTGGAAGATGTCTTTAATTAACTTCTGTGTGTGTTCGCTCAGTCATATCCAACTCTTTGTAACCCCATGGACTATAACTCACGAGGCTTCTCTGTCCATGGGATTTCCCAGGCAAGAATACTGGAGCAAGTTGCCATTTCCTCCTCCAGGGGAACTTCCCAACCCAGGAACTGAACTTGGGTCTCCTGCATTGGCAGGCAAATTCTTTACCACTGTGCCACCTGGGAAGCCCAGTTAACTTCTGAGAGCCTGCAAAGGTGCACAGCCTAGTTACCTTGTGGATGGGCAGAACTTCATTGCAGTAGACCTCAAATAATAATTGGTAATAAATTTTAGGTTTGCTTTTTAAATACAGTTTTAATTTTCCTTTATTGATGTAATGACTTTTTCTGAATACTTGCTATGTGCCAGGCACTATGATAATAAGGATGTACATAAAACAGATGGTGCTCTTTCTCAGAGAATTTACCTCTAGCAGGAGATAAAGGCCAGTGAAGAAGCAATTTTAAAATCTGGTGCCATTAGCTGAGATGTAACTGGTTAGAAAAGGCTTCTTAGAGGAAGGAAGAACTAGAGAGGGGATGGTGATGAAGACCCAAATAACATAGTGGGAGTGCTAATGGAGTGAAGGAATATTTAATATGCTAGATTTTAGGGGGAAGAAGTCTATTAAGATGGACAGTAAAACATCTAGGATGGGGCACAAGGAGGAACGGTCAAAGAGGACACCCAGATTTCTTCCTTGAGCAGTTGGGTGTGCCAGACTCGGGAGGAGGATTGTGTGTGGGTGTAAGAATGGAGCAAGAGGCAGGATGAATATAAAGAGCAATTGGGACCTCTAGGGGCATGGCAACCCCTCCAGTATTCTTGCCTGGAGAATTCCATGGACAGAGGAGCCTGGTGGGCTCCAGTCCCTGAGAGCACAGAGTTGGACATGACTGAGTGAATAAGCACATGAGACATCTAAGTAGAAATATTCCCACATTCAAAACACTCTTGTCACAACATTTTTTTGTCTTTTATAGGGGGTTTTTCACCTGAGTGTCTGAATCTGAAATTTACATTTACATATTTTCACAGGAAATTGAATATTGTTGTTCTCTGACTTGCTTTTCATCTCAGCTGATTACCAGTACGCATATAATTGTGTGTTTACTGGGCTCCAAACATTCATTTGGGTGGAGATTTAAGTAAAAGTTAAAAAATTATTTCTGAAGAACAAAAAGTTATATTACATAAATTACTAACAAGAAAGATTGGATTAAAAAATCATTAACTTTAAAAGCCCACATTATTCTTCAAATAAACATTTATTATATTGACTTATTAAAGCTCTGGGGCACATCGGGAAATTTGTTGTTTCATATTTTTGTCTTTTTTTAATACAACCTCTGAACATTCCAAATAAGTTTTAAAACCCAAAAAAAAAAGACTAGCAGCAAAGAATAATGACTTTCTTTTGGCTTCCCGGGTGGCACCAGTGGTAAAGAACCCACCTGCCAGTGCAGGAGACATAAGAGGCATGGGTTCGATATCTGGGTCAGGAAGACCTCCAGGAGGAGAGCATGGCAACCCACTCTTGCATTCTTGCCTGAAGAATCCCATGGACAGAGTAGCCTGACAGGCTGTGGTCCTTGGGGTCACAAAGAGGCAGGCACGACTGAAGCACTGAAGCAACTTAGTGCAAACGCACATGGCCTAGTTTAGAATCCTTTTTATACACAGAAGGATTTCCTCTGATATATAGTAAAGCAGAACTATAATTTACAACGTTTGGATTCAGCTGAACCATTGCTACATAGATTAATGCTGTGGCAATGGACTGAGAATGAGACCATTTACAGTTTCAGGGATCGGCCAGCTATCTGTTGGCAGTGAGCCCTAAGAAAGTAAGAAAGCTCTTTAAAGAATTTCCCAAAGTTAGTAAAATAAGCGAGCTTCAGGTTCTCTCTGCCTAGCAATCAGTACTAGAATCAAACAGCAGAATGGAGGTATTTCTTATTTTATCTGTAATTGATACTAACTACCTTTTTGTCTTATTTATGATATTAAAACATATATAATATTATAAAGTACTTTTAATATTTTTATTCTGATCAAGATTTGTGCACTTCCTTTTTATGTTAAGGTTTCAAAGGCATACACTGTTGTCAAATAGAGCTTTGAAGTTTTGTACTTGAATATTTTAATTTTGCAGGAAATTTAACCTAACCAGACAATAACTGGTAAAAAGTATATACACACACAATTGCAGCACAGGCACCAAAAGGGTAAATAAAATGTGTATGCAGTTGTTTTAAGTTTGGTTTTTGCACTCAGTGGAAGAAACAAGACTGAGATAGTTGAGTTTACCTGGTGAGGCACGTCTGCTTAATTAGACTGTTAGTAATTAAGAGGGGTACCCCCATAGCTTACTTGTGAGGGAACTGACAGCCAGTTAGTACTGGTTTTGGCAGGACCCACCATTGGCTGATGTGATGTTGTTTTAGAACAAGTTAGTATTTGTGAGTATTTTGCACCTGATTTAATACTGTTAAAATACAAATACATCACTATCTTAGTATTAGCCAGGGTTTGCAAGTCAGTGAATAAAATTATTACAACTTCAGCTTTTAAAACAATGGATGAATACAGAATGTAATTTTTTCTGATGACTCAGTTAAAACTTTTTTAAGCTAACACCTGAGTGGCTCTCAACTTCCTGTTTTCAAAGCTAAGCAGTTTAGACTGCTTAATTCTTGCAGGCATTAATTTTCCATTCCACATCCCATGTTCACCTTCAATATGTAAGCACTGCTGTTTTATTTTAAATGGTTTGAACTTACAAAAATGTTATCAATGTATTCTATATTTCAAAGTATGTTGTATATTTGAAAATGTATTCTCTCTTTTAAAAAACAATAGAGATAGCACACTTGAGCTCTGCTAAAAAGCTGGAAATGTAAATGTGTAAGATTTTGCATGATTTGTGTTATGTAATGAACATTTGTGAGTTGAAGAATTACATTGGCTATTGTATCTTGGTAGATTGAATTTGTTGCTCTGTGAATAAGAATCGTGTGTAGTGCATTTCTTGATAAAGTTTTAGTAAGTATTAAACATGTGAAAACATTTTAGATGTTTTTTATTTTTATAAAAATAAACATTTTTATTTTCTTACTTGAAAAAATCGAAACAGTTCATTGACTTTTTGAGGCTTTTATTAATGTATATTTTTCTGATTCTGGTTTATTTTTCCCCAGTAAAAATATAACTGTTAATTTTAAATCATGATTTACTATGTTTTTTTGTTAGGGAAAAAATTGTGAAGCATTTCTCTTATTAAACCTATAACAAAAATTTTTACAAATGTGTAACTTCAGGAGAGCTAGTGAAGAAAGCTTTATAATGAACAGGTCAAGATTCTGTAAGTATAAATTGGTGGTTCAGTGGTATTTTTTAATATTATGCAATAACTGCCTCTGGACTGAGGTTGAAATTGAATCATTAAGTCCTTAAAAAAGGCTTTGCTATTCATAAGAATTTAATATTTATGCTATTCAGAATTTATTGAATAGTTAAACTGAAGCATAAATTATTAGGCTATATCATTATTGTAATATATACATGTATATTATTAATACTAATATTATTTAGCATTTTCTCACTAATTTGAAAATTAATCGGTGACAGTATTTTATTAAGATTTGTATTTTTAAATGCAGCTTATAAAAAACAAAATTGTGTCGTCTTCTTTTTTTTCTTTAGGAATACCAAAATCTGATCTTTTGCACACCAAATCGTTAAGGGGCCATAAAGACTGCTTTGAAAAATATCATTTGATTGCAAACCAGGATTGTCCTCGATCTAAGCTTTCAAAAAGTACTTATGAAGAAGTTAAAACTATTTTGAGTAAGAAGATAAATTGGATTGTACAGTATGCACAAAATAAGGATCTGGATTCAGACTCCGAATGTTCTAAAAACCCCCAGCATCACCTGTTTAACTTCAGGCATAAGGCAGATAAAAAGTTACTCCCACAGTTTGACTCTCAAGTACCAAAGTATTCTGCAAAGTGGATAGAAGGAAATGCCGGTGGCCTCTCAAACTGTACGAAACGAGTGTTGGAACAGAGGGAGAACACAGACTTTGGGCTTGCTGTGTTACAAGATTCGGGTACCACGTTATGCCACAATAGTGTACTGTGGCCTCATAGTCACAACCGGGAACAGAAAAAGGAACAGACAGTCTCTGGTCCAGAGGCTCATGTCCAGACCCAGCATCCACATTACAGCAGAGAGGAATGTAAGTATAGGGAAAAGGGGTAAAGATTGGAGTTTTGTTCGTTCTTTTTAATTTTTTTAATGTTTTATATATGTGATATGTGAAGAATTTGCTGTGGAAGTACAGATTTGATTAATTTAGCATTTAAATGACAGGTTCACCCTAGCAAAAATGCCGTCATTTCTTTGGAAGATTCCTTAGTATGTCCTAAAACTCTGGAATTCTACAGTCCCATCATTTGTTTTGCCATTTTAAATTATTAACAGAACGGAATCAACAGATTGGGAATTAGCAAGTTCAGGGTTCATATAGTTTAGAAGTAGAGCCTCCACCATTGACAAACACACACTGTCATGCTGCTAATCCCTACAAGACTAATTGGGGCTGGTATTTCAAAAGCAGAAATTTGACATATTACCAAAGGCTAAAGGTAACATGTGCACCTGGAAAAAGTGACTCATTCAGTCTACATCTATTTCTTCAAAAACACACAGGAGTGGAGTTAATTTTAAACTTAGAATCAAGTGATTTTAGGGCTAGAAGGGCCTTTGGATATATTTTTATATAACTCCTTGATTCTACATCTGAGTTATCTCCAGTTGTATACATAGATGGAGACGAAGTTAGTTCCTGGGGTGGGAAGATCCCCTAGAGTAGAAAATGGCCACCTACTCCAGTATTCTTGGCTGGAGAATTCCACGGACAGAGGAACCTGGTGGGTTGTAGTCTGTCGGGTCACAAGAGAGTCAGACACAACTTAGCGACTTAATAACAACATATAGCTAGATAAATTGATTTTTAAACTGTTTCCATAGTACGTTAGTCTTTTTCAAGCTACACATCATGAAGCATGTGGCACTTTAGCAAAGTCAACTCAATGAGTAGTAACTAGCCCTTTTTAAAAACTGAAACAGCATGAGAAATATCAGAACCCATTGGACCTAATGCTAAGAATTTTTCAGTGAACCTTTTATTTCAGGTGGAGATAGACCGGTTGTGAAATAGACTAGTTGTGGATTGTGGGCAGAATTTGAAAACCCAGCACTTTAGGAGTTAATGAATGAATCCTAGAGTCCTGTTAAATGTCATGTTCAGAAATAAGTGCAGATACTTTTTTTAAATAGGATGTTGTGTTGATGGTGTAGATAACTTATTTTCCCAGGTTGTCATGGTAGTAATGAATGTATTTTCATGTTTCAGTGAATTCGATGACTCTTGGTGAGGTAAAGCAACTGAAGCAGAGCTCCAACAGCAAATACAGGGTAAAGACTCATGTCAGTACTTTTTACATGTGCCAGTTTTGATACAGAAAATCCCTTATTAGCATTATTTGCATTTAAATTTAGAAATGATCCTCTTAGAGTTTCCAGAGCAAAAAGAATTTCTCTTAGTCTTCTCTGTGATCAGCTGGTGAAGTAGATTCTTTTTCTGGTAAAAACAGAGACTACAACTTAATCTCTTACTAACATGTTTTTTTACTACCTACTATTGTGCGAGGCACTGCACAGGTGTGCTCCTTAGCAGATTTTTAAGGCAGGCGGTATTGGCCCTGTTTTTGTTGTTGTTGTTGTTTTTGTTGTTTTTTAATTATTATTAACTCTTCCAAACACAAAAGTAGTCAGAATAATGTAGTGAAACCCTCTTTCCCAATTTCAGCTAGCTAATTTTCCTTCTTCTCTACTTGTACCCATTTTCCTTCCCCTACCCCCACCTCTAGCATGGATTATTTTGGAACAGATTCCAGACAATATTTTGTTTTGTTGTCCATAAATGTAATAGTTAAGAATTTCTCTAAAAGATAATGTTCTTTTTTAGGCAGTCACAACCTCATTTCTTTAAAAAAAGAACAGTAGTTTGTTAACATAATTCAAGTATGATGCTAAGACAGTTAACAGTGTTCAAATTCTCCAATGTCTTTTTTTCTTTTTCCCCTACAATTAATTCCCATGTAGGTGAGGAAACTGCACTTCAGAAACCTTAAGTTGCTTACAATTGCTTCAGTTGCTTACAGAGATCTTACATTCAGTAAGCAACAGATTAAGGATTCTAATTCCTGTCCTTTTAACTCCAAAGGTAGTGGTCTTTCTTGACCACACAGCCTCTCAGGATAATAACATAATAATAGCAACTTAGATTTATCAAGTGGACTTCCCTGGTGGCTCAGAGGTTAAAGCGTCTGCCTCCAATGCGGGAGACCCGGGTTTGATCCCTGGGTTGGGAAGATCCACTGGAGAAGGAAATGGCAACCCACTCCAGTATCTTGCTTGGAGAATCTCATGGACTGAGGAGCCTGGTGGGCTGCAGTCCATGGGGTCACAAAGAGTCAGACACGACTGAGTGACTTTACTTACTTACTTACTTAGATTTATCAAGTACTTATCCTGTAACAAGTACTTTACAAGTATGATCTTATTTAATCCTCACAGTGACCCTATGAGGTGCTTACTTTCATTATTGAGGTTATTCCATAAGAGGAAATTAAAACATAGTTTAAGTTACTTGCCTGAGAAGCATAAGAGTCAGAACAAAAATTCAGGTAATCTGATTCCAGAGCCTCTTGGAGGAGGTTCCAGACCTGGGTACTAACAGGCACTTTACTGTCCATAAATCATATTAGAAATTCATTGACCCTGTTTATTCCATCTGAGGAAAGGATCTCAGAGGTGATTGTAACTGTCATCTCTGCTGTGCATCTGGGTCATTGCTTAGGACTCCCAAGTTTCATTTGATGGAGAACACCATATTCCAGTTGGCTGTGCAAAGTGTATGACTTCCTAGGATGATCAAAACTCAGCTGTTTCCTTGGTTTCAAACTACTTTCATTATAAACACTTGCCCAATGCGTTCATTTCAGCTTAAGTACATGAAATATAAATCATAGATTAGCTTTCTGTATATTAAAAATTGAATTACTTTTTAAATTTTTACAGAAGTTTTTGAAGAGTTAACCCACCAAGTGCAAGAGAAAGATTCTTTAGCCTCAGAGCTCCATGTCCGCCACGTTGCCATCGAACAGCTTCTCAAGAACTATTCCAAGTTACCATGTCTGCAGATGGGCCGAACGGGATTGAAGTCACACCTGCCCATAAACAACTGAACTCAACTTACACTTACTTCCCAGGCTCTGCCATTTTTTGGTCTGCTGGGCATGTTCACTTTGAAGAAGTTGAAGAAAGTTATGGTCAATTATTTTATGGTCATTAACTTTGCAAAGATTAAGGCAATATTCAACATCTTTGCCAAATAAAGCAGACCATTACACTCTAGTCTTCTAGGGTTAACATTTTGATTCATTTGGGGAATCTGTTTTCCCATAATTACAAAACAACCCTCCCTAATTTATACCACATGTGACTACTTAAATATACTGTTACAGTGTGATTTTATTAAACATGTTTTAAGGTAATTCACCTGTCAAAACAACAGAAGGTTAACAAAGTTCTTATATTAGTCTAAATTACTAAAGATAACATTTAAGAGGGAAATGGAATTCATAATATCACCTCTTATTTATTGAGCAATATTTTAATATGAAAATTTTATATATAAAAATGCTATTTTAGGTACCTTTTCATTCTCTTTATAATGTGTATTTGAATGGCTCTGTATATTATAGTTACACTTCGTGTGTGAATATGTTACCCATATTTCACATCACTGCATTTTATTCTCTTAATAATGTTTTTACAGCTGTTATCTTGTTTTCCAAAGATAAATGTATTTTGGAATAGAAATGTATCTAGTTAACTGTTTTGACTTCTAATAACTCTTATGAAAGAGGAGTTAATAACTTTTTAAAGCAAGTATACAGGAAAATAAAAGACATTATTTTTTTCTAACAAAAGCAATTATGAGTTCAGGAAGAAAATACTAATCTAGTTTTTGTATGTCAGCTCATCTCTATAGAAGAAAAAGCCTATTCTAGTCAGTATTACTTTCAGTAATGACTTTGATGTGTTAGAATTTGGACAAGAGTTTAAGTCAAGCCTCACTTCCAAGTCAAATGTAGTATCTATCTTCAAATTTAATATGCCATGAAACTGTTGTCCTGTCTTTGAAAAAACTTAAAATCATTTTGAGTGCTCAATAAAAGTTCAAGAATTCAACTATCCAAATTCTGTTAACATCATTAATAGTCGTGCCCAAAGAAAGCAATTTCTAAATTTTAGAATCTAAAGGAGAAGAGAAGATTGCTTGTAACAGAAAAGTAAAACTCTAATTCAAAAAATGAAGCTCCTTTTTAAGAAGATATTCTTGTTAGTTGCTTCTCATGTTTCCAAGAGTTCTAAACAAATAGGTTCTCCAAACAGGTAAGTTTTCAAACCATATAGTATAGTAAATGCTATAACCAATGCAGATTTAAAATGGGCTCTAAATTCTGTTTTCTGCTGGTACTTAGAATGTATTTATAAGACAGGATCCTTTGCATGAAAGCATCAACAGAAAAGCCCATTAACTTGGCAATTTCATACATAAAGATATGAATAACTTCTGCCTTAAATTTGGCAGCTTGCCCTGGCTTGGGTCAGTCAGATTTTAGTCTTGAACACAAAGAGTATTTGACCAAGCAAAGAAACGCCTCCATCTAGTAGGAAACAAGTTTTTGTCATGCTAAAATGTAAAATGTGTTAAATTTGCCTGAGGATACTAAATGATATGTTACTGATTTTTGTCTTGTTTTCTTTGAAATGTGACATAACTGCTTTTTGGAGGGAGCTTTTGAAAGAAGCTTTGCATTTCTCTCGATTCTTTGAGTCATCCAAAATGAATTTAAAATCCATGGAGTGGGGAATGAATTCATTGCCTTAGTTTTGATAAGCTTTAAATTGAATGTGTGCAATATCAAAAATCCCTATAAATTGTAAGTTGAATAGAGATCTTTCCTGATGCCAGTAAGTGTCTCAGTGCTTCATTGTTATGGACAGATGTTCAAATTTGACTTCACTCTCTTTTTTTGGCTTAATTCATTAAGGATGTTACCAGCCAGTGTGCTGCTTGCACACATTTGAGCTTCTATTTAGATCACTTAGGGACAGTGGTAAAAACTGGGGATGTGTTGCCTTTGATAGAAGCAGTAGCTTGTTTCCAGAATAGCAGGCATATGGCACAGTCCTGAATACAACAGTGTTATCCAAAGAAAGTATTTGCTTATTTCTGGCAAATATGTAGCTTTACTACTGAATTTGGCACAATTCATACAGGTACCAAGGTCCTATTTGAAGACTCTGATTTACTCCATTTAGATATTTATACATAAGCTCTTCAAAGGCACGGTGCTCTTAAAAAATATCTGTGGTGCTGGTACTCACACTAGTACTTGATTTGATGGATATTGTAGTTTAAAAATTTTTTTGACAAAAGTATTTTGCAGAGCAGTTTATCCAAATATTTGGTAAACTTATTTTATATTCCTATGTTAGTTTTCTTGAATATGCAGTTATTCTATATGCTAAAGTAAGGATAAGGGATAGAGTTGAGTTCTACCTTCAGAGAACATGAAATACTGAAGATATTGGTTACCATACTTGGCCATTTTTCGGCAGAGTTGTTAGTACTTTTTGAGGATGTTTAGAAGAGACTCTCACCTATACTTTTAGTTTCAAAAATGGCAAAAAAGAGATTGCCAGTCAGCCATTACTGACATTTTAATAGCTTATATGATTAAGGAGAGTGAAATAAGACTAAAATTTTTTCATTTTAGATTCATAATTAGGCAAGTTGAATTAAGTTTAAAAAATTGGTTTGAAGTTAAAAGTAATTTTGACAACACAAGATTGTTCTCTTTAAAGATTTAAAATGCTGTCAGCCTTTTAATTAAGCTAAAACTCTGTTTACTTGGCAGTTATTACCCTTTGATCCTAGTATATAGTGTCCAAATTAGTCTTTTGAAAGGCATGCACTTTCACACCAGACCAGTGGTAGATGATGCATTCAGGCAGCCAGATAGTGTTCCATTCCATTTTGTAGCCTCTTACAGTGCTGGGAGCAAAAAAATGATTTTAGTTTTTCAAATTATATGTTCATTTCACCAGAGAGTGCCCATTTTTATATACATTTGAGGATTATTTTTAAATAAGTTCATGTTGGGAAATGATTTCAGAAATATAGTCAAAATATATTATTGGCATCTTGAGATTTCTCAGGTTTTTTATTTTACCATACTGTTTACCACTGAAAATGGTTTAGAGTTCATTCTTTTTTGTTTATATATTTTTTTACCTTAGTGTTTATGCTGTTGCTTTCAGTCAGTTTTTGCTGTGTGTGTGTGTGTGTTGAATTAATTTGGGGGGATAGATGTGTGTGTGTTAATGTTTACAAATTTTGGCTTTATTTTGTTTTAGAAATAAATGCTAGTGTTATTAATGTTGTAAAATGTAATACAAAATGGTATATGCTCAAAACTTCAGTAGGAACTTTTAAGAAAAAATTATTTGTGTAGTTCAGTAAGCAGTTCAGGCTAGTGGCCATAAAATTAGGTTATGTGATATAAAAACTTTCAAATGTTACAGTGTAAAGTTCTTGTAGTGTTATTTTTTTGCTGAAGTAAGATGTTTGAGTACTTTTAAAGTACTTAATAAAAAAAGTTTAGTACTCAAGTATCTTTTCTTCAGATGTAGCTGTAAAACAAAGATAACTGATTTCAGTGTTCAATTGCGTTTTTAAGTTTAGGTTGGTGGAAATAATTGTTTGAGGAAATTTGTGGTGGAATGGGAGAGAGTTCATTGACCAAATAATAAGGTAATGAAGCCCTGGCACAAGTAAATGTATCTTGGAGAAGAGCTGTAATATTGTGCTTGGAATAACAAGGTTCTGTCCATCATCTTGGTATTTTCATCCACTTCATCCTTTCGTAACTGCCCTTATTAATAATGTAGCCTAACCTATTAAGCAACTTGATCACCTTGCTATGAACCATATCATACCAAGTCTCTAAAACTGAGAGATCTTTAACACTTAGTTTGTAACATACACTTTTCATACTCTTTTCCAGTTTAAAAGAATCCAGATTACTAATACATTTTAGTGATGTTGAATTAGTCCACAATTTTAACCTTACCAAATTAAAACATTCAAAAATCATGCAAGTGATTATTGCCTTCCACCCTCCCTTCACAAAGTGTTACTTGGAGCTTCCCTCAACTGCACCAAAAAAAGAATTTTATTAAGTGTGTTTCTTCTTTCAAACATATAGAATGTTTATTTCCATCCTACTGCCTCCAAAAGAGGCATTTTAGAAAGTATTCAGTAGGGACTTCTGTTAAATGCTATTCACACTTTTACAATTTGTGTGTGTGTTAACCTTGCTTTAAATTTGAGCAGAAATTCATACAAAATTGTCTTAAGATGTTTGAGAAAAGAAAATGAAGCTCCGTGATGAAAACCAAGTTGGTTTCAAAAAAGTTTATTTAGACATTACTTGGCTGTTATACTTTCCTTTTAAAACTGCAATAATTTATATATTTCTATTGCTCTGCTTTGGAACTGTAACTATATATGCTTGTCTATTTTTAATTTTACAAAAATAAAATAAATATTTTATTATCTGTTAGCTTTAGTGGCTATTTTTAAGTGTCCGTATTTTTTCTCTAAATTATTGACCAACTGAAAAGTTTCATTTTCAGGTTTAGGAAGTCTATGCTTAAGAGTGGTTATCTAATGGTTTCTTAATTCTTTGTGAGAATCTTTCTTTGATAATATTCCCTCTGCCCCAAGAGTTCAGAAGCAGAAAATAAGATTCTTGTGGCTTTCTAAATGCCTGTGCAACTTTTTAAGGTTTTAAGTGTGTTAAGTTTTAATAAGTGCATGCAACTGTATAACCATCCCCTCTTAGGATGCCTTTCATATCTCTTCCTTCTCCATTTCCTTTCCAGTGTTCTGATCTCTGTCACCGTACTTTGCATTTGTCGGCCTTAGAACTTTACATAAATGTTATTCTACAGGATGTACTTGTTTGCCTCTGGCTTTTTTTTTTTTTTTTTTTTTCACTCAACTGGCTGCTTTAAAACTCATCTGTATTAGTGCAAGGATCAGTAGTTCATTCCCTCTTTTTTTACCTGACTAGTCTTCTATTGTATGTATTATAGTTTGTTTATCCATTCATCCTGTTGATGGACTTTGAGTTGTTCCAGTTTAGGGTTCTATAAATAAAGCTGTTGTAAATATTTTTAAATTGGCTTTTAAAAGGATACTAAAGTAGAAATTATTCAAGGTTACTTGTGGTTAGCACTATGAATCTGAATATTTTTCAAATTACCACTTTTCCCACAAACAATTTTTAAAGTAATTTATATACCTGTAGTATTAATTTAAAATTAGGGAACAGTTGTTGAAGAAATCAGAAGTAGATTATAAAATAACAGGTGTTTGAGAACTTAAACATGAAGTTCTCTTAAAGTCTAAGACCACTTTGTTTTCCAGAAAAGGCAATGAAGACCAAAAGAGTCTGGTTTGGAGAAAGTACTGGAAAAAGCACCAAACCACAAGCGAAGTTGTTCTCCTATTTAGCTTTAAACTATTCTGTGACATTAAGGGACATTCATCACGTAAAAATCTGAGTTCACTGGGCTACAGCAAACAGTTGGTAAAATGTAAGCCTAATGCTGCTTAATCATTTTTGTTCCTGCCCAGGTTCTGAGCCTTAAGAATTTTCAAATTACTTGTAAAATTATTTGTTCACCCTCGTTATTAAATGTCATTATAGAACCCCAAATTTTTTACAGGTGTTTCAGAGACTGACAGGCAGCAGTGAGTATGTTGATAGCACTTCTCTCTGTCCTCCAGGAATAAAACGGGAGCTGCCAGCAGAACAACGCCTTTTACATCGTTATATATAGGTGTTCTAAATTATTTGTTAAGTTTTATCTTTGGAATCTGATCTAGATGTTTTAGATCCCTCCTATCTTAAGTTCCACACGACTTGCAAATAAACATCAGTAAGGTGAGGTCGCTCAGTCGTGTCTGACTCTTTGCGACCCCATGGACTGTAACCTACTAGGCTTCTCAGTCCATGGGATTCTCCAGGCAAGAATACTGGAGTGGATTGCCATTTCCTTCTCCAGAGGATCTTCCCAACCCAGGGATCGAACCCGGGTCTCCCGCATTGGAGGCAGACGCTTTAACCTCTGAGCCACCAGGGAAGCCTCAGTGGATTTTACTTTTTCAGGGACGAGGGGAGGGGCATTTGCTCTGCATCTGAATTCTGGTGCTCAAATAGCACAGACCACTTTTACCTGTAGAGGCAAAATTTTCTCCCAACCTCCCTTGCATCTGGGACGCTCCACCTAGTTGGTGAAGCAAAGAAATCGTAGGCGAGGATGAGAACAGCAGCATCTAACCAGCAACAGGAAAACATCTGGTGTCTCATACCCAGTGCAGGCAACACGTAAGCTCCTGGCATCTGGGCTTGAGTAGCCTTGTTCAGAGGATTTGACCTAGTAGTGGAATAATCACCTTTGTTGCTGCCTAGTTTCCAAGCTTCCTGGGCAATCTCTGCCCGTTGAATCAATTCCTTTTCGGCCTAGATCAACCAGTTGCCTTCTCTGGCTTGCAACTGAGAACCCTGTTAGGCCTTACTTCAATGCTTTCCCGCTCTGAGATCTTTCAAAATTGGTTTCTAAAAGTGAACCGCTGGGAACCACCCCTTATCTAAGCTGCCCCTCAGGACCACATGGTCTGCCTTTTGGGTCAGCTGCAACTGATGGGAAGGTTCTGAAGAGAAACCTTTTAGTAACATAGATGCCTGTTTTCCTGTTAAAAGTGTTGATTGTTCACAGGCGGGGTGACTTTGAAGCACTTCTCTTTCTCTCTCAGTAATTCTCCAGCATGAATTACTGAAAGTACTCACGTTTGTATCTACTAGGATCTTGGAGGAAGTGATATGACACAATGCTAATCATAACTTTAGCTCTGGGCGTGACCTGTGTTCTCTCAGGTCACAGTGAATGACCTCAGCTCAGTAACCATATGTTGAATGAAGGACTGAATGATGAGACCCCAGGGGCACACCAGGACTGCATATTCTCCATGTCAGTTGTCGTCATTGCACAGTCGTGTCCAACTCTTCGCATGGACTGCAGCACCCCAGGCTTCCCTGCCCTTCACTGTCTCCCAGAGTTTGCTCAAACTCACGTCCACTGAGTCCACGATGCCCTCCAACCATCTCTTCTGTTGCCCTCTTCTCCTCCTGCCCTCAATCTTTCCCAGCATCAGGGTCTTTTCTAATGACAGTAGCTACAGGAAAAATAAATAAATGCCTACGGCCGTCATCCAATAACTCAATGCACATTCCACATACCCCACTCTCCACAGCATCTGTCTCAAGCCTTTGATGATTCATACTTGTTCTGTCTCTATTTCCCCTCCAAACCAGTAAGTTCTCTAACTTAGAGCTTCATGAAACAGATGTCAAGTGGCTGCACCTCCAGGGTTTCTCAATACTATGTCAGGAGTGGAACCCAAAAATTTCATCTAATGAATTCCCAGGTGATGCTGATCCCGCTGATCTACATGGCATTTTGCAAACCACTGCTCCAAAATCATCCATTGCCCAAGTTTACTTCACAAAAGATACTACTTTCCTCCTCAGACGTTTCTATATTACTGCTGCCTAGAGAATAAAATGGAGAAGGCAATGGCACCTCACTCCAGTACTTGCCTGGAAAATCCCATGGATGGAGGAGCCTGGTAGGCTGCAGTCCATGAGGTCGCTAAGAGTGAGACATGACTGAGTGACTTCACTTTCACTTTTCACTTTCATGCATTGGAGAAGGAAATGGTAACCCACTCCAGTGTTCTTGCCTGGAGAATCCCGGGGACGGGGGAGCCTGGTGGGCTGCCGTCTTTGGGGTCGCACAGAGTCAGACATGACTGAAGCGACTTAAGAGCAGCAGCAGCAGAGAATAAAAAATCAGTCCTCACAGCTCGACATTAGAAGCCTTCATCACCTGACTCCCACCTGTTTTCCATTTTAATTATTTCATCAAATTGAGATCATGTTCCAGGAACTCAACAAACCCTATAGGTGTAGGGTCTGAGAGATATAAAAGCCAACTATCAGCCAACTAAAAGAGAGTCTGCCTGGAGGCTAAGGACTGAAAAAGGTTCACTGGATTTAGCCACCAGGATTTCAATGGGAACAGTTTTGCTGGACCTATGGGAGCAAAAGTAGATCATAATGAAGTGTGGGTGGGGAGGTAGGATAGTGGATTTGAGTTATGAGCTCTTAAAGAGTCTAACCATAAAGCTGAAGTTAACAACGGTGGGTCCAAGGTTTTGTTTCATGTTGGGAAGTGGTGGGGTTGGCCAAAAATTTTTTGTTAGGAATGTTACAGGAAAAACCTGAAAGAACTTTTTGGGCAACCCAATACTTAAGCATAAATACTGAGAAGACAGGTCTGGAAGAGCTAAAGATGAAGAGGCAGCAGTAATCAAAGGAGCAGAGTAGAAGTCAAAACCACAATAAACATATTTGAGGGTGATTCATTGGAGAGTAAGTTGAAAAAGTCCCTATCTGGCTGTTCCCATTTTCTGTGAGAGAAGAAGAAAAGATGATAGGGTCAGAAGCTCGAGGGAAGTGGTGATGTGCTAAATAGCTGCTTCTGAAGGAATGAGAAATGTCTCGCTACAACAGGAAGGGCTGCCACACTGTTTGGATGAAGTGGAGACTGGCACTCATGACTCACCATTGATTGAATTTCTCTAAATTTGCGTTCAGATTTTGTTACTGTAAATACAGAGGAGTATTTTTGCAATTAGAGTAAACTGAGAACACTACTGAAAATAGAATCAGAAACTCAAATTCATGGCTCAAAAATTCACAAAACACCACCCAATAGATAGTTTCAAGTGTGGGGAGAATCAGAAATTTGAAAAGCTCCTATAAATAGTATGTAGCTTTAAGCAATAATTTTCACTTGTCCTCTCAGTAATTGGTCCTACAGGCAAGGTCCTAAGGCTGTTTTGAAGCACAAGCCCTTACAGGTCAGTTGGTATCAAGCTTCAGCAGAGGGAAGTGGGGAAATTTGAACCTAGATAAAAGGAGTTTGTTGAGAGGCCATCAACCTCCTCACAGAACATGGAAGAAAGCCAAAGCATAGCTAAACACAGAGTTTCAGATCTGTGACTTCAAAGTAAAGGAAAGGAGATGTAAAAGGAGAAAGGTTCTTTGGGGGAAAGAGCCAAGTGAAACGAAAGTGATGAAGGCAAAAGAGGAAGCTGAAATGAGCAAGGCTATTGCTGAACTGAAATTCGGGAACTTGGGGCCTAACCCGCCGCTGCTGCTCCTGGGCTCCAATTCACCTCTCTTGGCCTCTGTTATCTTGCCTGTCAAAAGTGGACTTGAACTTGGTGATCAGGGGAACTTCCAGCTCTCACATTCTGTAAGGATAATGAGTTTTAAGAAACCTGTGATGGACAGTTCCCTCAGCCTCTGCATGAACAGTCCAGCTAAGCTGAAAGGACACAGGAAATGTGCTTTCATTAGAAGAAACCGTGAGGTGCTTTTACAGCAAGATATTCTATGATCATCTGTAACGAGCTAGGACGCAAGAATGAGCATGGCTCACAAACAACCCTACAATTCCCTACGCGCTGTTTATAGAAAGAAAAAAAAGGACTGTAAGTCCCATTTGATGCCTCATTACTTCCCTACTTTCTTTTATCAGGGGGAAATATTTGGGAAGACTCTCCTCTCACACTATCAAAAGCTGGGTCACCCACAGTACAGCTTCTAAAGACTGGCTCAGACACTTCCACCTGTGCTGGGAAAATGAAAAACTGAAAATAAAGAGGAGCTGTGCATGAAGCTGTTTGGCAGGACATGATCTTTTCAATCAATAAAACTGTCCTTTATTTTGAGATTACATCTTTTCTATTATGAGAGTAGAAAATTTTCTTCATGAAGTGATAACAGTAGGTGATAGGTTTTCATTTTTATTTGTTTGGATTTGAGTCCTTACTTGGTAAATATTAAAACCACAGTCTTATTTTGGTGCATGATTCAGGGTTCTCCAAATAAACAGAACCAATAAGGATAGGTAGACAGGTAGGTCGGTAGCCAGATAGGTAGGTGAAAGTGTTACTCAGCCATGCCCGACTCTGTGATCCCATGGACTATAGCTCCCCAGCCTCCTCTGTCCATAGAATTTCCCAGGTAAGAATACTGGAGTGGGTAGCCATTCCCTTCTCTGGGGGATCTTCCTGACCCAGGGAATGAACCCAGATAGATACATAGATAGACAAACAAGACAGATGGGCTGGGGAAGGGGTTGAATGACGTAAGGGAACTGGCTTACACAATTGTGGGGGCTACAGGCTGGAAATTTCTGTTGCAGTCTTGGACCTGGAAGCAGTCTGGAGGCAGAATCCTTTCCATCTCAGGGAAACTTAGTCTTTTCTGTTAAGGCCTTCAACTTAGTGGATGAGGCCCACCCACATCACGGAGATTGTCAAGCATAATCTGCTTTACACGGTCTACTGACTTAAATATTAGTCACATCGAAAAATATTTTCACAGCAACATCTCAACTGGCATTGACCAAACAACTAGGCACCAAAGCCTAGGCCAGTTGACACATAAAATTAACCGTCACAGTTGGTTGCTATTTTTATTTTAATATTCCATGAATCTAATAAGTCTGGAAATCACAGATCCAGCATAGTCTAGTTGGGGTCTGCTGTCATAGGGGACCACAAAACATGTGGCACTAAAGGGGTCGCATAGCTTTTCTTTGATTTGCCCTTGTTTGTTTGTTGTTGTTGTTTTTTTTATGAGAATGTTTTCTTCAAAAAAAAAAAATCCTTTAAGAACGACTAAGCTGCAACATATATGAAAATTGAACTGCTTCTACTCTGTGTGAAAGACCATGGAGATTATCCACCACAGCCTGCTTCACATCCTTCTCCACATCCTTCTCAGTTACTACCCCCCCCAGTCCACCAAAACTGCCACCATGAGCCCCCAAAGCAGTTCTGAGTGACCTACAGGCCTGGGGATCTACAAAGTACTCATTAGAAACTGATCTGGTCTCACCCACATAAAGTGGCCTAAATTACTTAAGAAACTTCCAAACCATCTACAGTCCTTATTAGCCACAGATGCAAAGACTGGACCCCAAACCTCCTAACTGCATTTCCAGAGTTCCTGTGATATGATATCACCTCTGCCTGGGCTCCTAGCTTTTATTTCTATTACACAAGATCTTCTGTTTGAGGGAATTATAGGATATTTCTCCACACTCTGAGGGACCACAGCAACAGCCAGGAAAGGAAAACAAAGGGCAAAGAAAAGGTGGGGCAAGTTTTCCCTGCTAAGCGAAACAGGGTTTAGTCTGAACTATGACAACTGCTAGTGAATCCTGAGGGCACCTTTTCTGCCCCTATTCTGGAACGCAAGCAGGATGGGCTACAAAAACAGTTCCCATCAGTACCTAAGACAGCAAGTGCCTTTCTTATATCAAAAAGCCAGTTTTAGCAGCAGTCAGTCCTAGGAAATGTCAAAGGTTTTCTTAGAAAATAAAGGGAAACCTCCACTGCTCCTGACTGATTCTTCAAAGCAGAGGCAATAAAGTCATATATTATCCTAGTCATACACACAAGGGACTGTGCACAGTGTTGGGGGGATTTCCTCTGTCAACAGAAGGAAATGGTAATAGTGTATAAAAGCCCCAAATATATTACATTATGTTATATCATACCTCTTCTGCAGAAATTACATACGTCTGTACAATACCCTAGAACCAATGAGAAGAAGGCTAACATAGACAGTCCCAGCAAAAAGGGTCATTCTGAAACCTAATTCCAATCTTATATGGAGGTGAATTTGAAATGTAAACCTAGTTAGCTGCAAAGAAACTTTGAACAAGATCTGAAACTGTTAGTTAAATAGCCCTCTTCTTAGTCATTACCAGTAACTAAACGCTCATTAGAAGTAAAAAGAGGACCTATCCAATTACCCACTGCTTGAGATGGCTGGAAAGCAAGAAATCGTGTCTGCTGTAGCCTGCTGCTTGGCCACATGTCTCAGTGTGCTGAGTTCTGATCAGTCAACTTAGGTAAAATCTCATTACTAGAGATGCTAGAAATACACCAGCAAAATGACCTAAGAAAGAACAGTAAGTTTGTGTTGTCCCTTTTCCTTTCCTTCTGGAACAATTCAGCCCGAGAGCTATTAGATGGGACAAACAAGGGTGGTATCTATGGAGGGGGGGGCTGTGCTGAGGCCACTACTGATGGGGGGTGTTAGACTTGAAGTAGGTTCTTATGTAGGTTGTCAGACTGACAGAAGGATAAGGAAGGCACCCATGGGGGTGTTAGGAGAGATAAGGGCCTGGATATGAGGGCTCAGAGCCTCAGTGGGCTAAAGAGGCCACCTGCAGAGGAAAGAGTGGCAATGGAAAATCGTGACACACACAGAGATTGATCAGATAAGTAAATATATTAAGGATAACGGGGGCCTGGTTTCTCATTCCTGAAGGAGTTAGAAAAGGAGTTTGAAATGGAAAAAACTAGATTGAACCCTGTGGATCTAAGTGAAATAGAAGATAATGGGTAAACTCATCATTTTCAAATAGATACCTAAATACACAGATACATACACATGGACACGCCTGTGTTTGTTCACTAAGAAGATCTGAGAGAGTGACCTCAGACAAAAGAATGGGTGCATCGAGAACTCGAGTGTTACTCTCCAAAATCAGTCTCCATTAAGTCAGCACCTCTTTGAGGAAATGACTGCTTTTGGAGCTGAGACGGGGTATAGGGAAAGAGCAAATTAGCCAAGATGGAATATTCAGGCTCTCTTGCCCCACGTTTTGTAACTGCTGTGATCACTTACAGCACCGCATGTGCGCGTCACGAGGTACTCGCTCGGTCACGGGTTTTTGTGTGCTGCAGGCATATGTGACCTCCACCCATAAAGCTGCGGGAATGACCACTGCATGATGGCTGTGTCTGTTGGGGCAGCCACGAGAGGAGAGAATATAGCGTGAATAATGCTCCGGCTGCTGCAGCCAGCCAGGAGAGAAGACTGTTACGGCTGCTGTGCCGGCCAGGAGAGAACAAACATGTCTGCAGTTCCCATGGCGTCTGGCGTCTTCTTCCCGCCTTCCAGCCTCCTAGCTCATGCCTTTCCTACCCTGGGTTCAGCGAACAGTGCCGGCAGTATGAACAGCAAGACAACTGGCACTGTGAACAGGATGAAAAGCAAAACACAAGGAGAGAAGAAGACGGGCCTTTTTGCCCCCAAAAAGGGCTCAAAAAATGATACGGACAGAAGCTATGTTGAAGAGGATCCACTGACCAAATAAGAGACAATTTAAGTATCAAAATAATTAGTGAATCAGTTGAGTAAAATTTTAAAATCTGTGTCCATACTGTTTCTTAAAAAAAGTGTGAATGGAGAGTTTGTCATCAGAGATGGGAGAGTTACCAATGCCAAAAATTTGACCTCTGTGAACCAGTGCCAAATCAAATCTTGGAGACAGAGTTTTGAGTGACATAGAAAGAATAGCCTTATTGCTTTACCAAGAAGAAAGGGACACTGAGGGCTCTTGCCTTAAAAACCATGTGTCCGACCTAGGAGGATTTGGGGAGGAGTTTTATAGCAATGATTCAAGGGCAAGGTTGCTGATAACATTAGAAAGTGTGCAGGGCCTACACTCATTTAATCTGGGTAATCTCTTAATGAGCTCCTCTGTTTCCTTCTGGCCTTTTCAGAATGAACAATGCTGAGTCCATTTGCTGGGGGTTTTAGTTCTATAAACAGCTCAAATATATTATTATGTGTATCCCTTGAAGTAGAACCAGGACCCCAAGGTTGCACTATTGTTTCTTAGCTACTCCTCCCTTGTCTGCCCTACCTTCCCTGATTAGCAACTGTTTGAATCTGCCCTTCAGGACTCAAGGAAGGTCATAGTGGCTGGAATTTGTTCCCTTGAAAAAAGGAATGGGGGAAGACAGAAAGGCTACCATGCCTACGAGCCCCACAGAGTCCTGCTCAGTCTCATGACCTCTCAAATTTATCTCCCCCTCAATAATTATTATTTACAAAGAAGAAAAAGAAAAGGTTTAAGTCTCTACCTTAATCAAGTGATAAAGCCGTATCAGGAATGAGGGTAAAAATAGGAATGAGCATGAGACTGCTATTTTTCATAAGAAAGTATAATTTATTTTTAAAATAATATAAATGTGTTCAGTTCAGTTCAGTCGCTCAGTCGTGTCTGACTCTTTGCGTCCCCATGAATCGCAGCACGCCAGGCATCCCTGTCCATCACCAACTCCCGGAGTTCACTCAGACTCACGCCCATTGAGTCCGTGATGCCATCCAGCCATCTCATCCTCGGTCATCCCCTTCTCCTCCTGCCCCCAATCCCTCCCAGCATCAGGGTCTTTTCAAATGAGTCAACTCTTCGCATGAGGTGGCCAAAGTACTGGAGCTTCAGTTTTAGCATCATTCCTTCCAAAGAAATCCCAGGGTTGATCTCCTTCAGAATGGACTGGTTGGATCTCGTTGCAGTCCAAGGGACTCTCAAGAAGTCTTCTCCAACACCACAGTTCAAAAGCATCAATTCTTCGGCGTTCAGCCTTCTTCACTTCCAACTCTCACATCCATACAGGACCACAGGAAAAATCATAGCCTTGACTAGACGGACCTTAGTCGGCAAAGTAATGTCTCTGCTTTTGAATATACTATCTAGGTTGGTCATAACTTTTCTTCCAAGGAGTAAGCGCCTTTTAATTTCATGGCTGCAGTCACCATCTGCAGTGATTTTGGAGCCCAAAAAAACAAAGTCTGACACTGTTTCTACTGTTTCCCCATCTATTTCCCATGAAGTGATGGGACCAGATGCCATGATCTTCGTTTTCTGAATGTTGAGCTTTAAGCCAACTTTTCCACTCTCCTCTTTCACTTTCAACAAGAGGCTTTTTAGCTCCTCTTCACTTTCTGCCATAAGGGTGGTGTCATCTGCATATCTGAGATGCAGATCTATTGTTTAATAGCTGGAAAAGCCAAATTGGGTGTATAATTACATTAACAGAGTGACTTCAAAGCCTTCCTCATCCTGCTTTGAAATTAGGGCAACTGCTGGCAAGAAGGATAGTTAATGAAAACAAGGATTAACGTGCTGCTTTGTGGGAAACACTGTCTTCCTTTTTTACAAGACTTAAAATGATAATCAGGTTCTGACTAATGAGCAACTCATGGTCATTATTACTTCTTGGGGTGGGAATATGGTGTAATTAAAAACAATAACAAAAGGAGCAGCAACCACATGGATTTTAGAATTTGACTCAGTTTGGATTCCTCCAAAAGTAGACCAAAGAGATAAAGATTTAGTGCAAGTTATTTACATAGGAGGCGATTCTAGGAAACAGGAGGCAATTCTAGGAAGCACAGGAGAGGAAGTGGGGAAAGTGAGAAAGGAAGAGGCAAGAGAATCTAGAGGACATGTTTTATGGGTGGGTGATTACAGTGGGGGCACCCTCCAAAACCACTAGGAACATGCCAGAGGTTAACTTGTAAGCACTCCTCACCAACCCAGTTGGGTGAGCATTGCCCCTGGAGACCTTGGGGGGACATTAAATTCCCTTCCCTACCTTTCCAGGTTGTGTTCCTTGAAGGCTCTTGTGGCCACAAAAAACCCCTCAAAGGACACAAGAAACACAGGTGCCTGCTACAGCGGACAGCAGGCCGAGCACCCTCTAGCGCAGCTGCCGGCGCGCTCAGGCGAGCCACGCGGAGGCGCCGTCAGGATGCAGGCAGCCCCGGTCCTACGGCGGAAGCCCTGTAGTAATGGGAGGAGCTAGGATCAAATCGTGACTCAGCCCTTCTACGTCACGACTCAAGGCAACTCAGGTGCTTTAGTGATGCCTTTTTCTCAGGATAATTATAAACATAAGGTTAAATAAGCACGTGAAACAGCCCAGTTTTTTAGCTTACAACGTCCTGACGAGGATGCCAGAGACCCTCTGTGGCGACCTTCCACCGCATCCCCGGTGAGGGGCCCCTCTCTCTGACCTGTAGCAAGCGGACGCTGGCAGGGAGGACGGTGGGGCTGGGAGCTCATGGTTTAGCTGCCTTTGTCTGTGAACCGATAGGCGGTGGTTCCTAGGGGACTGGTCCCCTGCAGACACGTAGAGTGAAGCTAATGCTGTTTCCCCCACATCCTCCTCCTTGGCCCTTACTCTCTGAGCTCCCTTTGCGTTCTTGTCTTTCCTCTTCACACAACACAGATCCTCAGCGAGAGGAAAGGAAGGCAGCAAATTTCTGCCCAAATTTCTCCTCTGGAAATCTGTTGATGGTCAATGTATAGCTCACGCATTATCTCTTAATGCTCATCATGTCGTTGCACAGTAAAAATTTCCATTTTATGGATGAGGAAACCAGTCTCAGAGCAGTTAAATAACTTGTTCATAGCTGGAACTGGCAGGGAGCAGAGCATGGATTTAGATATAGCTTGCGTCCAAAGCTAGAAGAATAAAATGATTATATTTTGTTTCATTTTTAATCACAGATCATTTTTCTACATGAAATTGTACATGAAATTTACATGTCTATGCCTACTCATATGCACACCACACATACACATTTGAATATACATATATACACGCATATATTTATTCATACCTCCACCTTCTCTTCCCTCCTGAATTGACTTCCTTCCCAAGCCTCTCTTGTTATCAGTGCCGTCCTACTCGCAGCAGACATGGGATACTTTAATGCTTTCTTCAATACCATTGAGCTTATTTAGGATTCAGAGGTCTGTATAATATTCTATTTGTGCCAAAAAAAAAAAAGTGAAACCACATACATGAAAACATAGTGTTGCCTCTAACAGATACAGGGCTGAAAGAGAGGAGTGTGTGGAAGAAAGATTACAAAATGAGGCTGAACCCTGTGGTCCTTCTCTATCTCTTTGCACCTGGCAACTCTGCTGGATATATTCTTTGTCAAAATTAGAAGCATTTTTCTGTTGGAACAAACCAGAATATGTTCCTGTTGTTTTTATAGAAGTGCTTCCCTGAGTCCAACAGAATTGTCTTGTACTTCATCACACTCACTAACAAAACTGTGTGCTTTCAGCACTGAAAACTAACATTCTCCCATCAGAAGCATCTTTCAGGCCTCAGAAAGCCCTGTATCTGAGGTCCCGTCTCACCCTTGCTTTGTTAATTACCCATTAATCATCTCAACTGTTTAATTGCTGAAAGAACTCACAGGACTCAGTTTATGCTCATGGAAGAGCTTTATCGCAGGCAAAGAATACGGTCCAGCTGCACAGAGGAAGGGTCAGCTTTGAAAGGGCCCTCCTATACGTCAAGCGTAGGTGTCCTTGTCCACGCGTGAGTGGGGTGCACAGTGTGCACATATCTCAGGCCTCAAAACACCCACCATCAGGGTGTGTGTGAAGCACCTGGGTAGCAGGAAGCCCAAGTTTTGTTTCAGGGAGTTTGGTGCCGGGAAAGGGGGCTATCATATTGAGCTGGTCATGTACTTTCTAGCTGTGAAACTAGCCCTAACTGTTGAAACTTACCTCCCTGCCCCCTACAGGCTCTACCAAAGCCAGTACCTAAGATAAATCCAATGATTATTACTAAATGATGCTGATAGACTGATACAGCTTGCTCCAAAAGAACTGCTCAATCCATGGTTACAGAATATCACTTCTTTTTAGTTAATAGATTTCCATGGCATTAGGCAAGAATCAGTAACTGTGGATACACAGGTGGTCAATGAAGATGAGTGGGAATGACCCCATGCTAGGCCATTACTGTCCTGAATTCCAGAGCCCAACTGCTGGGGGTGTTTCACGAATAATAGTCATGAGAGCTGAGTGCCTCTCCTGCCAGTAGCCATCCCCCTTGTCCCTAATTCGGTGACTGCTAGGCAGTGATCAAGGGCTCGTCCTTGAGCTGAATGAAGTTGGACCTGCTTTCCAGCCCCCTCCACAGTGGGCAGGGGTGTTGCAGGGGAACGTATTTTCTGTAGTTTTCACGTTAGACGAGTGGCATCTCAGTTTGCGTTTCTACTCCCAGAGTGTGTGTGTTGTGCTCCTCTTTTAGGTGCCGCTGTTTTGGTCTTCACTCTGTCAATATTGAGTTCATTTTCTCTAATCAGGGTCAGTAACTTCAGGTGCCCAAATAGCATATGCACTGCAAGAACAGCTTGAGAACAGTTAGAGGGTTGGAAATGTTTAACCTGGAACAAAGACAGGTTCAGGGAGGAAATAAGAGTTCTTCAAAGACTTGCTGCTGTTTGGTCCATAGGTCGTGTCCAACTCTTTTTTGACTCTATGGACTGTAGCCCACCAGGCTCCTCTGTCTATGGGATTTTACAAGGAAGAATGCTGGAGTGGGTTGCCATTTCCTTCTCCAGTGGATCTTCCCAACCCAAGGGTTGAATCCTCGCCTCCTTCATCTCCTGCTTGGCAGGTGGATTCTTTACCACTGTGCCACCTAGGAAGTCAGAGACTTGAAGGGCCGTTTTATGGAAGAAATTAGGCTTATTTTGAGTTTTACACCAGGACCAGTGGGTAGAAGCCCCAGGGTTGAGGAATTTGGTTCAAGAGAAGGGAGAATACCCAGTCAGTAACAGCTGGCTAAGAGACGTACTGCTTAGCAGGAAATGAGCACTCAGAGTGAGGCTGAAAGATCAACCATCTGAAATTTTAAAGAGCATATTCTTGCTTTCAGTTCCTGACCCATGGTTTTTAAGCTGTATTCCTGGGGTGCTGGGATTCCCCAGAGAGGCCTGAGGACAACGTGGGATCCAGCAGGAAAGCCAAGTGGGCATAAATTCAAACCCCTGCTCCTTTCCACCTCAGTGGCTCAGTGTGGATCTGGATTCCATATAACAGTTTATTTAATGAACAGGTTTCTATGGTGAGATAACGTTTTAAAAGTAGCTAACTGCTGAGATTAAAGTCTGAACTCTGTGATACTAAATTCACTTTAAGGACCCCAAAGTCTCTAAATCTTTAATTTTCTCCAAGTCCCTTGTCCTTTACTATCCAAATACTGATGTCATATTGATTGAAAGAAATTTTGCTTCTGATTCCAAACTTCCAGAATTTCTCCAAATGATTGCTTTCTCCTTGTTGACCTCTCTGCCCTCCAAATTCCCCCCCACCACCTTTAGCCACCTCTTCTTCATGCGTCCCTGGTCCCTTTTGACTTTCACAATCCAGAACATTGACACAATCTCCATTGATTTCTTAAGTCAATGCTAACACAAGGCTGACATTGGTAGCAGTTAACATAGGTTTTGTTGAAGACTTGGAGTTAATAAGGGAAATTTCTTCTTAGATAATGATGCAAAATAAAACTGACTGTGAAGCATCCCATGTTGCCAGAAGCCGCTGTCTGAACTCCTTTAGCCTGGCCTTCCAGACGTACTGAACAGACAAACCTCTCCATTCCGTTTTGTTCTTAAAGTTTCTAGCTTTTATTCAAGCTTTGTTTTTTTCAGATCAGCCAATGGAACTAGAAAACATAAAACTAAAAAACACTTCTTTTAACAATATAGACATCTTTTATAATAAACTGAGAACAAAACTGTGCCCTCTCGTCTCAGCCTCTTCTATCCTGCCCAGACTTTAGGCCTTTCTTTGCAGAACTAAAAGGCCCATTAAAAGCAATTCCCTAAACCAGAGAATACTTCTCAGGATGAATTTGGCCATTACTTCTTAGAATGGTTTTAGAATCCCCTTAGTATCTTCCCTTTCGTGGATTTCTGTACAACCAGGTAATGATAGAGAATCCTTTTTCAAACTAACCCAAGCTCCCAGACTTCGTGTTGGGCTGTCTCGACACCACAAAGAATCTTACTGCATGCTTGGCACTTTAGGGAGCGGCCGGCAGTCATCAAATCAGACAAAGTCCTTGCTTTCAAGGAGATTATATTTTAGTGGACAGTAAATACATACATGCATCCTTGGTGGCTCAGACAGTAAAGAATCCGCCTGCAATGCAGGAGACCAAGGTTTGATTCCTGGGTCAGAAAGATCCCCTGGAGAAGGGAATGGCTACACACTCTAGTTTTTTGCCTGGAGAATTCCATGGATAGAGGAGCCTGGAGGGCTATAGTTCAGGAGTTGCAAAGAGTCAGACACGACTGAGCGACTAACACATCAAATACATACATAGTATGTCAGTGGGGAGTAAGAACTAGGAAGAAAAATAAATCCAGGTAAAAGACAGTAATAGGAGGCAGGGACTGCTGTGTATTGTAGGTATGATAGAAAAGTGTCTCTAATCAGATGATATTTGAATAAAGAAATAAACAAGGGCTTCCCAGGTGGCACTAGTGGTAAAGAACCCTCCAGCCAATACAGGAGACATAAGAGACATGGGTTCGATCCCTGGGTTGGGAAGATGCCCTGGAGCAGGAAATGGCAACCCACTCCAGTATTCTTGCCTGGAGAATCCATGGACAAAGTAGCCTAGCAGGCTGGGAAACAGGTCATGTGGGGACCTGCAGTGGAAGATGACTGACCATGGAGGAACAGGAGTATAGAGGTCCTGATGCAGCACATGGGGGTGTGTTAAAGACCAGTAAGGAGGCCACGGGACTGGAGTGGGATCAGCAACGTGGAGAGAATGCTACGGATGCAGACAGGAGCTGGGGGCCAGTTCATAATGGCCTTAAAGGCCAAGTAAGGACTTCAGGTTACATTCTGGGTGAATTAACAGGAAGTAAGGCGTTAGGAGTGAGGCAATGGCAGTCTCAGAGAATTGGCTTTTTACGTGTTTGGGTATTCTGTTTGTGAGCATTAAACAGTGTGTTTCATAAAGGCCCCCTGGGCTGGCCTTTGCCAGCTCTCAGCTCCTGCAGAGAGGACCTGATGTAGGTGGGAGAGAAGAAAAAGTGTTCCTTGTCTCCCTCTTAACTCTGTCCAGGAACCCTGTGGTCCTGCTCACTTCCTGCTTCTAGGGGAGCAGCACCGCTGACTGGTTGCCTTTAGGACCAGCCTTGTGCAGAAATGTCGGGGAAACTGCTATTGTACCTGGGCTGGCTTGTGTTAAATTGAGTTTGTTTAGAAGCCCCAGTACTTTGGCCACCTGATGCAAAGAGCCAACTGATTGGAAAAGACCCTGATGCTGGGAAAAATTAGGGCAGGATGAGAAAGGGGTGACAGAGGATGAATGATTGGTTGGCATCACTGACTCAATGATATGAGTTTGAGACAACTCTGGGAGATGGTGAAGGACAGGGAATCCTGGCGTGCTGTAGTTCATGGGGTTGCAAAGAGTTGGGCATGACTGAAAAGCAACAGCAAACAACCTTTGATAAGTTGGTAGTCAGCAGGGAT
This sequence comes from Aepyceros melampus, assembly GCA_006408695.1. Classification (NCBI taxonomy): domain Eukaryota; kingdom Metazoa; phylum Chordata; class Mammalia; order Artiodactyla; family Bovidae; genus Aepyceros; species Aepyceros melampus. The sequence goes on from SJXQ01012608.1 coordinate 209,078, forward strand.
GGAGAAATACAAGCACATTTGAAGGAGTATTTTATATTTTTCAACTCCATGAATTTGCAGTTATTGGGAAGATGAGACCATGATGTCATTTGGGGACCATGTGGCCAAACAGGGCCTTGGACAGGCCGATGGGTGTATGTTTATGTGTGTAAGTGTGTGCATGTGTGCATTAGTATGTTGTGTATATTTCATGTCTGTGTGTGTATGTATTTGAGTGTATGGGTATGTGTGTGTAAAGGGGGAAGGGTGGTTTTTCTGAATTAGCATTGTCATTACAATTCAGGGCTGGTTTTCCCACGGAAGACCTAGGAAGTGGATTGGCCAGAGGTCTCAAAGGTTGACAGGTCCATAGAGATTCAGTTCAGTTCAGTCACTCAGTCGTGTCCAACTCTGCGACCCCATGAATCACAGCACACCAGGCCTCCCTGTCCATCACCAACTCCCGGAGTTCACTCAGACTCACGTCCATCAAGTCAGTGATGCCATCTAGCCATCTCATCCTCTGTCGTCCCCTTCTCCTCCTGCCCCCAATCCCTCCCAGCATCAGAGTCTTTTCCAATGAGTCAACTCTTCGCATCGGTGGCCAAAGTACTGGAGTTTCAGCTTTAGCATCATTCCTTCCAAAGAAATCCCAGGGCTGATCTCCTTCAGAATGGACTGGCTGGATCTCCTTGCAGTCCAAGGGACTCACAAGAGTCTTCTCCAACACCACAGTTCAAAAGCATCAATTCTTTGGCACTCAGCCTCTTCACAGTGCAAATCTCACAGCCATACATGACCACAGGAAAAACCATAGCCTTGACTAGACGGACCTTTGTTGGCAAGTAATATCTCTGCTTTTGAGTATGCTATCTAGGTTGGTTATAACTTTTCTTCCAAGGAGTAAGCGTCTTTTTAATTTCATGGCTGCAATCACCATCTGCAGTGATTTTGGAGCCCAAAAAAGTAAAGTCTGACACGGTTTCCACTGTTTCCCCATCTATTTGCCATGAAGTGATGGGACCGGATGCCATGATCTTCGTTTTCTGAATGTTGAGCTTTAAGCCAACTTTTTCACTCTCCTCTTTCACTTTCATCAAGAGGCTTTTTAGTTCCTCTTCACTTTCTTCCCTAAGGGTGGTGTCATCTGCATATCTGAGGTTATTCATATTTCTCCTGGCAATCTTGATTCGGAGCCCCATTAGTCAAGCCCACAGAAGACTCATTAATAATTTAGAATGTCAATCACTTAATCTATAGTGAAAAACTAAGTTGCCAGAGGGGCTAGAGAGCATACACCTCTGCTCAGCATACACCCCTGAGCTCCAGGACCTGCAGGCTCCCCCCATGGTCAGTGTTGGCCACTCACACTCCTCTCAGGTCCACATGTGCAGGAGAGCTGACAGATTTCCACATGAGAAGCTCTGTGTGAGCTTAAGCATCGTTTGGTGATCAAGGCAGGTTATGTGGAAGATCTTAATGGCCAGCATTATTAAACTGCCATGGCTAGCCATGGGCCCAAATATTTGGGTTTCCTACTCCAAGTACTTTCTCCTGGCATCAGCCCTGAGGATTTTCCCTGAGAAAATCCTTGTCCATTGGGGGTTTTATTTATTCAGTACAAATTTTTACACTCACAATTGAAAAAAAAAAATCTAAGACCCTTTTCCAGGCTCTGTTTTTTTCTTCACTTAGTAAATGATTAGATTTCTAGGCCAAGTTCCTTCTGTTTTTGATCTGAATAATAGCATGCCTGTTATGATGCCCCCTGCAGATGATATAACATTATCTATTATGTGAAGATATTACCAATTTAATAGAAGGAAACCACACTTGCAAGTTCTTACGTGACATGCCGTTGTCTCCCCATGGACTGACTGCATGTAGGGGGAGGAGGAGGATGCTTTTATTCAAGGATTTGTTGTAATTGATGAGAGTGGGTTAGAACCAGATTACCATGTAGATCTGGGTTGAGAGAAACTGGGCTCTGCTCCTTTGTAGCTGTGTGATTTGGGGCAAATTACTTAGTCTCGCTTAGAGTTCTCACTGTAAGGAAGGCATCAGTTCAGTTCAGTTACTCAGTCGTGTCTGACTCTTTGCGACCCCACTGCAGCACGCCAGGCTTCCCTGTCCGTCACCAACTCCTGGAGCTTGCTCAGACTCGTGTCCATCAAGTCGGTGATGCCATCCAACCATCTCATCCTCTGTCATCCCCTTCTCCTCCCGCCTTCAAGTACTAGTTATTATGTTATAAGATTGTTCATTTATTCATTAGAATACTAGCTAAGATGCCAGCCACTGCCACAGGGACTAGGGATCCAGCAGTGAACCTAACAAATAGCCCTGCCCTCAGAAGGTTACACTCTAGTGAAGGACATAAGTAGACTGTTGAGTATCAAGAGTGATATATGCTATTAAAAAGAATGAAACAGGGAAGGGTTGTTGTGACCTGTAAATGAATGAATTAATGTGCGTAAAACTCTCAGCAGAGTGCCGGCCATATGACAAAAGCAAGCATTTTAGCCATTATTAATTCAGCTATAATGCAGGGCCTTCTTACAAAGAGCCTAGTGTCCCCCTCAGAAAAGCACAATGTCCTCACACGCACCTTGGTGAGCTGTTATACTATCCACAGCCATTGTATCTCCAATGAAAGTTGAGTATTTTTCTGTTTTTACTCATTGCAAATATTCAGGGAAAGTATTTAGAACAAAAGATAATTATCCTTAATTTCACCACTCATAGAGAAGCAGGGCTAACATTCAGTGTGCGTCCTCCCAAATGCTTCGCTTTTTTTCCTTTGGGTACACGTACACAACGTGTGCGCATGCGCACTTTTTAAAATGTAAATAAAATCACTGTTACATAATCTGCTCTTGTTACTTAAGCTATGTCATGAACATCTTCTCACATCAACAAACGGATTCATATCACTACTTTAAAGCCCAAATGCAGTCCACTGGAAAGATGGATTGTAGACTACTCAACCAGCTCATTATGAGAGATATTCAACTGACTTCCAACTTTTCATTTCTATAAGGTTGGCATTAAAGACATCACCAGATGGTCAACACCAAAATCAGATTGATTATATTCTTTGCAGCCAAAGGTGGAAAAGCTCTATACAGTCAACAAAGACAAGACTGAGAGCTGACTGTGGCTCAGATCATGAACTCCTTATTGCTAAATTCAGACTTAAATTGAAGAAAGTAGGGAAAACCACTAGACTGTTCAGGTATGACCTAAATAAAATCCCTTACGATTATACAATGGAAGTGACAAATAGATTTAAGGGACTAAATCTGATAGACACAGTGCCTGATGAACTATGGATGGAGGTTCGTGACATTGTACAGGAGACAGGGATCAAGACCATTCCCAAGAAAAAGAAGTGCAAAACAGCAAAATGGCTATCTGAGAGGCCTTACAAATAGCTGTGAAAAGAAGAGAAGTGAAAGGCAAAGGAGAAAAGGAAAGATATACCCATTTGAATGCAGAGTTCCAAAGAATAGCAAGGAGAGATAAGAAAGCCTTCCTCAGTGATCAATGCAAGGAAATTGAGGAAAACAATAGAATGGAAAGACTAGAGATCTCTTCAAAAAAATTAGAGATACCAAGGGAACATTTCATGCAAAGATGGGCTCAACAAAGGACAGAAAAGGTAGGGACCTAACAGAAGCAGAAGACATTAAGAAGCAGTGGCGAGAATACACAGAAGATCTTCACGACCCGGATAATCACGATGGTGTAATCATTCACCTAGAGCCAGACATCCTGGAATGTGAAGTCAAGTAGGCCTTAGGAAGCATCACTACAAACAAAGCTAGTGGAGGTGATGGAATTCCAGCTGAGCTATTTCAAATCCTAAAAGATGATGCTGTAAAAGTGCTTCACTCAATATGCCAGCAATTTGGAAAGCTCAGCAGTGGCCACAGGACTGGAAAAGGTCAGTTTTCATTCCAATCCCAAAGAAAGGCAATGCCAAAGAATGCTCAAACTACCACACAATTGCACTCATCTCACATGCTAGCAAAGTAATGCTCAAAATTCTCTAAGCCAGGCTTCAAAAATACGTGAACCATGAACTTCCAGATGTTCAAGCTGGATTTAGAAAAGGCAGAGGAACCAGAGATCAAATGGCCAACATCCATTAGATCACCAAAAAAGCAAGAGAGTTCCAGAAAAACATCTATTTCTGCTTTATTGACTATGCCAAAGCCTTTGACTGTGTGGATCACAACAAACTGTGGAAAATTCTGAAAGAGATGGGAATACCAGACCACCTGACCTGCCTCTTGAGAAATCGGTATGCAGGTCAGGAAGCACCAGTTAGAACTGGACATGGAACAACAGAATGATTCCAAATAGGAATAAGAAGTACATCAAGGCTGTATATTGTCACCCTGATTATTTAACTTATATGCAGAGTACACCACGAGAAACACTGGGCTGGATGAAGCACAAGCTGAAATTAAGATTGCCGGGAGAAATATCAATAACTTCAGATATGCAGATGACACCACCCTTATGGCAGAAAGTGAAGAGGAACTAAAGAGCCTCTTGATGAAAGTGAAAAAGGAGAGTGAAAAAGTTGGCTTAAAGCTCAACATTCAGAAAACGAAGATCATGGCATCTGGTCCCATCACTCCATGGCAAATAGATAGGGAAACAGTGGAAACAGTGTCAGACTTTATTTTGGGGGGCTCCCAGATCACTGCAGATGCTGATTGCAGCCATGAAATAAAAAGACGCTTACTCCTTGGAAGAAAAGTTATGACCAACCTAAACAGCTTATTGAAAAACAGAGACCTTACTTTGCCAACAAAGTTCTGTCTAGTCAAGGCTATGGTTTTTCCAGTAGTCATATATGGATGTGAGAGTTGGACTATAAAGAAAGCTGAGTGTCGAAGAATTGATGCTTTTGAACTGTGTGTTAGAGAAGACTTTTGAGAGTCCCTTGGACTGCAAGGAGATCCAACCAGTCCATCGTAAAAGAGATGAGTCCTGGGTGTTCATTGGTAGGACTGATATTGAAGCTGAAACTTCAGTACTTTGGCCACCTAATGGGAAGAGCTGACTCATTTGAAAAGACCCTGATGCTCGGAAAGATTGAAGGTGGGAGGAGAAGGGGATGATAGAGGATGAGATGGTTGGATGGCATCACCGACTCAATGGACATGGGTTTGGGTGAGCTCCGGGAGTTGGTGATGGACAAGGAGGCCTGGTGTGCTGCAGTTCATGGGGTCGCAAAGAGTCAGATATGACTGAGAAACTGAAGTGAACTGAACTGAACTGAAAGGAACCAACTTCACTGTTTGGCCTAGAATTTTTCTTGAATTTGTCATGGAAAATTGTGTATTGTTTCCATATTTACCATGAACTTGAACCAGTTTTCGTTAAATCTTGTTGGGAAAACCTAACAGAAACTCCTTGATAGTGCAAGCTTGCCACCCAGTTTTATTTAAAGTCAATTAAATACATTATATTTAACTATGTTCAATTTAAATGTAGATTTTTTTTTTCACATCTACCATGTCATGATACCATACTGATTCCTGCTGGGAACCAAGATGAGTAAGACACAGTCTCTACCTCTAAAGAGGCCATGGCAGAACACAAAGGTCTAATCAGCATGCAGGCTGAAGGATCATGAGATACAGAGCTGAGGAAGAACGTATGTGTTTGTTATAACCAAATGATACTGGTTTTGTCGGACACGACTGAGCGACTTCACTTTCACTTTTCACTTTCATGCATTGGAAATGCAACCTTTCCTTTCATGCAGAAGGAAATGGCAACCCACTCCAGTGTTCTTGCCTGGAGAATCCCAGGGACGGGGGAGCCTGGTGGGCTGCCATCCATGGGGTCGCAGAGTCGGATACAACTGAAGCGACTTAGCAGTAGCAGCAGCAGCAGTGTGTTGAATAAGCAAGACTCTGGAGATATAGTTATAAAGACATTTTATTTTTGTCTCCTTGTAACTTTTCACGTTTATTCAGTGAAAGGAAGTGAAAATGTAGGCAGAGGAACTTGGGAGGACTTAGGTGGGCTTTCTTAGAAAAAATGTCTGTCCTGAGACATGATGGCTGAATAAGAGTTGGCCAGATGGAGGGGAGTGGGTTATGGAGGCAGGAGGTGGCAGAGAAGAGCGTTTCTAACATAGAGCAAAGGTGAGGAGATGACAGATAGCCTGATGGATGAGAGGGGCTCAGAGGTCACTATAGCTCTATGTGTAAGGGGGGTGGGGAAGTGGGGAAGAAGTGGCCATTGAAGTGACTCTAGGGTATGGCTGTAGAGCGCTCCTGCAGTGGAGAGATTTTTTTCCTGAATACTCTAGGTTTTAGCTTAGGGCCTCGAGAATTTGGGCAGTAAATAAATATTGTTGAAAGTGAAGTCAGAAAATCATACAGATTTTTGGTTCTTCTTTAACACAGTTTCCCTTCTCACCATTCAGAATCCCTGTGTGTCAGCTTTCTACTTTTCTCTACTGGAAAACTTGAGGGCTCTCTGCAAACAGTACTTGGGTGTAAGTCAAAGGGAGAAAAACAGAAGTTCCAAATGGAGTCTGAGTTTCCTCTATGACTGGATGTGAGTGAAGGATCTGAAACCTCAGGGTCAAAAATTATTGTCCAGATGGGGTGAGTAAACCTGACTCGTCCAAAACACAAGCTGTTTGAAAGGTCATTTTCTTAAGAAAACCTGTTGATAGATGGTATATTTCAGGAAATCATCTCTGTTGAAATTTATAATGCTTTTCACCTTTTCTTCTTTCAGTGAATTAAACTATAACTAAGCTTATTTCTTGATTTGCATTTCTCCTTAATTATTCTGAGCTAAGTTCTACCCTACAGAGCTCCAGAAAATGGATAAAATATGCATTTGAATGTTGAACAGCAGTGGCAGACACCTACACACCAAACCCTGGCTGTGTGGGACGCTGCCTTTTTCCCCAAGTCATTTCAGGTCAGAAACACCCTGCTCCCAAAGAATAGCATTTAGGGGCCCCCACACAAAGTCTTTGTGAGCACCTTATAATGTGAGAGTCAGGGAGCCATGCATTGCTCTGCATCCTCCCAAGAACAAGCTCAGGGCTGCTGCTTCAACCTCTGTAGGCACAGAAATGAGTCCCCAGTTATTCAACCCAATGGGAAACCCTATGGATTACATGTATGGGGCTTGAAGTTCAAAAATCAGAAAATGATTTTGCTCTTTCCCCATTCAATAAACAGAACTTTCTTTTTAAAAAAGAATCACTATGCAACTTTTAGAAACTAGGGAAAATGATGACTAAAATAAACAGTATCCACATTCCCACAGACCTGAACTCAGTATGCTCTATGACTCTGGGCCTTTTGCCTTCTGCCTTCCTTCATCTATTCAATACCTAGAGGTATCATCGACATCTTGCAACCCTGAGGATGAAATTCACATGCTGAGCATGAAGGAGCATAAAGATGGGAGCCCAGATCCTCAGTGACATTGAGACAACATTTCTGGTCTCTAGTGTCTGCTTCTAAACTTCGTGTGGCTTGAGTCATGTAGGAGACGCAGGTTCAGTTTCTGGGTCGGGAAGATCCCCTGGAGAAGGAAATGGCAACCCACTGCAGTGTTCTTGCCTGAAAAATCCCATGGACAGAGGAGCTTGGTGGGCTACAGCCCAAAGGGTCACAAAGAGTCAGACACGACTGAATGACTGAACACATGTGTGTATATGTGTGTGTGTGTGTGTGTAAACGCACACATATATAACTTTGATATATATTTATAGATATATAAATACATATAATCAGCTTTTTTATGTATGGTGCCTAGTAGAAATCAAAATGTAGGTTTTCCCTCATGGAAAAAAAGTTGGTCCAATCCCATTTCATGAATCCCTTTACCACTGTCACCTTTTTAAGCCTAAGTAATTTCAAATTGTTTTTTGTTGTTACCAACAACCAGAGAATCCCATCTCATGTATGTGTATGAGAATGTATGCACATATTTTCCTTCATTCCTTAAATATTCATTACAAATATAGTTTTTAATTTGTGCTGAATATTTCATTATAATGATATAGCATCATCTATTTAACTAATACTCTGATGCTGGACATTTGTTTACAACTTTTGGTTATTATGAATGATTCTAAAGTGGGTATCCTTGTCCATAAATACTTGCATGTACATCTCATTATTTCTTTCAGTAAATTCCTGGAAATACAATTATGAGTTAAAAAGTACAAATTATTGAATCAACAGAGTGAAACGCAACCTGAAAACACATGTGGAGAATGTGCTTTTGGAGTACCGTAACCCTGCAGTAGATAAGCTGATAATACCATCTTTAAAATACAAATATATTTAACTTTTTTCTAATAGACTTCATTGATTTCTTTTTCTATTCTTTACCTTCTTAATGACAATAGAATTCAGAAAATTGAAAATTACTTGCCCTAAATGTGAGATTGGCTGTGTAGGGCTCCCAAAAAAAATTTCAGCATAAAAGCCTGCCTATTTATTTCCAGTACTTGAAGCTGAGAATGCAAGCAGTAGAGTCAGATAGTTCTTACACTCATCACAGCATCCCTGCTGTCTCTTTTCATTCATAGAGTCCTTTCTTCCTTTATATTGCTGTTGCCATTTTCTTTTCTTTGTAGGCTAGAGAGGATCCAGGAATGACATGGAGATAATACGGTGTTTTGGAGGACTTGATTGGTGGAGGGAAGGGAGGGAGGTGGGAGGAAACTGCTTCTGAATACACAGTTCTTCATGTTTTGTTCTTATAGCAAGTCATGGAAATGGAGGAGAAGTAGCACCAGGGGAGGTGGAGCTTGCACCCCAGAGGGATTAAGAAAGACTTAAAAAGGCCGCAGACTAATCGTAGTCCTCAGACTAAGCAAATGGTGCCGAAGGTGTCACCCTGGCTATTTCTGCAGTTTCACAGAAGAGCCCCTTCTGAGGCAGAGAAGGGGACCCTCAGTTACCCTGGTCATTCAGAGTTTAGTGGGAAGGTGCTGACTTACCTTTACAAAATGGGGTTTATTCTTCCAAACAGTCCAAACTGTGTCCCTTCTGGTTCAGGAACAGGATCTTTGTGAAGTCAAACTATGGCCAGATGTCAACAATCTTTGAATAAACGTCTCCATTCTTAGGCTTTTGCACTTCTGTTATGTTGTTGTTGTTGCTATTATTTGGTTGTGTTTATTTTCTTCATAATGTTCCTTTAGAAAGTCTTTGATTTTTGTGTTGGTCAAAAAAATTGGAAGAAAAAGATAGTTTCAGACTATTATAGGCTGAATTGCATTCACAGAAATGTACGTTAATGTCCTAAACGTGGTGCCTGCGAACATGAGCTTACTTGGGAGTGGAGTCTTGGTCTGTGTCAACTGGAGTAGGGTGAGCCCTGAATCCAGTGAGTGGGGAGATTTGGAGACAGAGGTTCGTTCAGAGGGAAGATACCCATGAGAAGGTGCAGCACGGGGTGGAGCGGTGCGTCTAAAAGTCAAGATGTACCAAGGATTGCGGGCAACAAGCAGCCACAAGGTGCTCAGAAGAGGCAAAGAGAAAATGTCTAGAGCATTAGGAGGGAGCGTGGCCCTGCTGACACCTTGGTTTCAATCCCTGGCCTCTAGACTGTGAGAGAATGAATTTCTGCTGTCTTTCGGTTGCCCAGCATGTGGGAATTTGCTATGGCAGCCCTCGGACCCTTATCACAGGACATGGGGCTTTGAGCGCCCCCGCTGTGCTGACTGACCCAGGAGATCTGAACAGATATGTGGGTGGAGCAGAGACGGAACTGCACGTGGCTGCGGAACGGCTCTAGCCCATGGAGTTCCCTTACAGCGTGACTCACCCCAGGCGCATGCGGGGATTCAGGGGTGCTGAGACCTTCCAAGACACATTACACAGATATAGTTGGACTTGAACTTTTAAAAAATTGTGTCAAAGGGCACATAACATGTACTTAAAATTGTAACCCTCTGTAAATGTCTGGTTTAGGGATAAGCATATAGCGGTCTTCCCACTCATCCGTGGTTTCGCTTTCTCCAGTTTCAGTAACCTTGGCCAGTTGTGGTCTGAAAAGGTTAAACAGAAAACTGAAGAAATAAACAGTCATACATTTTAAATTTGCATGCTATTCTGCAGAGTGTGATGAAATCTCATGCCGTCCTGCGCCATCCCTCCTATGGCAACCATCTGATGGACTGTCAAGGTAACACTTTACTTACTAGCGGCACAAAGGGCAGAGGTAGTGATCTGGCAGTTCAAATATTCTTTTACTAATATATAAATTAAACGATATCTAGGTATGGCTATATAGGAAAAAGCATAGTAGGTTCAGGCAGCCACTGGGGATCTTGGACTGTATCCCCCTCAGAAATGGGGGGACTAATTGTATTCACTTTGCTGTGGTTCCCTGAACATTTTTAGGGTAAAAAGATAAACACTTTCAAAAAGTGGTTGAAATACAGTTATTCTTACCCTACACTCCCTAAGCAGTGATTACAAGCCTAAGTCTTAGTAATGATTCTCTTTCTTAAGGGTACAGAGTTTCAAGCAGGTGAATATGAGGTTCTGGATTTTGAAACTACAAAGAGGTCATCTCTTAGCAACTAATCTTAAAGCCAATGTCATGCTTCCAATCAATGCTAGGTTTAAAAAATAAGAGGGAATACGTGGGAAGTTCTTGCTCCGTTATGATAAATGTTGTGACTGCTCAAGGATGTTGGTGTGGACGATGGGATGTAGAATTCAGCCCGTCTGGCACAATGCCTGCTGCTTTCCTGAATGAGGAGAAAGTTGACAGTTGGAAGAACAAAGGCTTTGTGGAGGAAGTGTCATCAGAGCTGACCTTCAGGAGCAAGTCCGAGGTTGTCACAGGCAACCCTGGGTTAGTTATTGCAGAAAGGCCAGAGTGGATTACTGGATCAAAGGTGAAGAGCACAGAAGGCACTCTGGAGGAAGGCGCTGTGTAAACTCCCCCAAAGCTGGGAGGGGTCTTGTAGTCTGTCCTGAGCTTAACCCGTCTGCGTAGAAAGCCTCATCACCAAGGTGATGGTGTGGTGATGGGAGGTTCCTTTGGTCCCCTGGCTTTAAACTTGCCCATCATTGAGTCTGACCTTTCTGGGATGAACCGGCTCAGGTTGGAGAAGGGGTGCATCCCAGCTTTTTCCAACTGCTAAGCCACCTGAGCCAATGGCTTCAAGTTCTTGACAGCGAGGCTCCTCACGTGGGAGCCTGTTGGAAGTGGGGAGCACAGACACAAGCCCCCTCTTCCACCCTCCCCTCTGCTAGGACATTTCCGCAGGTGAGGCCCATCTCCTAGATGTGACATTGGTGGGTGGAGCAGTAATGACCCATCTTGACTAGGAGGTGGCTGGGCAAGTAATGATCACTTGCCCCAGGGAAAGGCCAAGACAGTCAGGTCCAGCATCTTCTCCTGACACAGAACACTCCCACCCTGTGGGCCCAGTATGACTTCTTTTGGTGTCAGGAATGTAGGCTAATTGATTCCACTGAAAGAAGATTTTGGGGGGGAAATCCCTGTTTCTTCAGTAAGGATAATGCCTCAATAACAAAACCCTGGAAAGCTCCATAGCTTGTAAACCAAGGTTGATTTCTTGTTTTTGCTGTATGTGTATGGTGGGTTGACTGTGGCTCTGTCCCATTTTATCTTTACTCTGGGACCAGGCTGATGCAGTAGGCTATTTCCTGCAGGGGAGGAGTCCAGTGAACCATCCACTCGCTCTTTAAACTTCTGCTTGGGAGTCACGTAAGGCTCTTATGCTGCAATTCCACGGGCCAAAGTCAGTCGATGCCCAAGTCTGCTATCAGTGGTACAGTGAAAGAATGATCCTCCCCCAGGGAATAGAATGGGATATTTGTGGAAAATAATATAATATACCACACCTGGTCACCGAGGGAGATATTTCTCAACTTTATTATAAAATTACCACCTTAACTTACACATACTGGTGGGATCTGTATTTGACATCTTAAGAAACACTTATCACTTTGAGTGATAAGTCCCACTGCCTGGATGGCTGAAGGTTTCTCAGGTTGGGTGAGGAGGTGAGCAACAACAGATGCAAAGCTCAGGAGTGATTTAGGTTGAAGGAACAGGGTGGAAGGTAAGCTTGGGGAAGAACGTGGAGTTTGGGTGTGGAGGACCATAGGCATTAGGGGGTTAGAATTATTCCTTAGGCAGTGAAGTTGCTTGGAAGATTTTAGAGTGTTGAGAAGCCTCCTCTTCCTAGAAAGATATCCCAAGGCATTATTAAGGATTAATTGAAGACTGGGTACCAATTAGAAACCATCACTAGAAGAGTAATGATGATTTTAGAGCTTTGGAAGAAAAAAGAGATATGGGTATTTAAAATCCAGAGCTTGCTTTCAGTTTCAGCCTTTATTATTTGTTTTAATCGAAGTATAGTTGATTGAACTATTGTTGATTTCTGCTGTACAGCAAAGTGATTCAATTATATATATAGGGCTTCCCTGATGGCTCAGAGGTTAAAGCGCCTGCCTGGAATGCAGGAGACCCAGGTTCAATCCCTGGGTTGGGAAGATCCCCTGGAGAAGGAAATGGCAACCCACTCCAGTACTCTTGCCTGGAGAATCCCATGGAGGGAGGAGCCTGGTAGGCTATAGTCCATGGGGTCGCCAAGAGTCGGACACGACTGAGCGACTTCACTCACTCATACACACACACACACACACACACACACACACACACATTCTTTTGTGAAAATATTCTCTTCCATTATGGGTTATCATTAGTTCAGTTCAGTTGCTCAGTCATGTCCAATTCTTTGCAACCCCGTGGACTGCAGGATGCCAGGCTTCCCTGTCCATCACCAACTCCCAGAGTTTACTCAAACTCATGTCCATTGAGTCAGTGATGCCACCCAACCATCTCATCTCATCCTCTCTCGTCCCCTTCTCCTCCTGCCTTCAATCTTTCCTAGCATCAGGGTCTTTTCCAATGAGTCAGTTATTTGTATCAGATGGCCAAAGGATTGGAGTTTCAGCTTCAGCATCAGTCCTTCCAACAAATATTAAGGACTGATTTCCTTAAGGATTGACTGGTTTAATCTCCTTGCAGTCCAAGGGACTCTCAAGATCTTCTTCAACACCACAGTTCAAAAGCATCAATTCTTTGGTGCTCAGCTCTCTTTATGGTCCAACTCTCACATCCATACATGACTACTGGAAAGACCATAGCTTTGAGTAGACGGACCTTATGGGTTATCATAAGATATTCAGTATAGTTCCTTGGGCTATACAGTAGGATCTTGTTTATCCTTTCCATACATAATCACTTATATTTGCTAAGTTAGCCTCCTACACCACCCTTCCCCAACACCTTGGCAGCTACAAGTCGGTTCTCTATGTCCTTGATTCTATTTCTGTTTCATAGAGAGGTTCATTTGTGTCATATTTTAGATTCCACATGTAAGTAAATCACATGGTATTTGTCTTTGTCTTTCTGACTTACTTCACTTAGTATAATAATCTCTAGTTGCATCCATGTTGCTGTAAATGGCATTATTTTATTCTTTTTATGGCTGAGTAGTATTCCACTGCAAATATGTGTCATATCTTCTTTATCCATTCATCTGTCAATGGGCATTAGATTGTTTCCATGTCTTGACTATTGTGAATAGTGCTGCTATGAACATAGAAATGCATGTATCTTTTTGTATCTAGTTTTGTCTGGATATATGCTCAAGAGTGGGATAGCTGGATCATATGCTGATCCCACATATGGTGATTCTATTTTTATTTTTCTGAGGAACCGCCATACTATTTTCCATAGTGGCTGTACCAACTCACATTTCCATCAACAGTGTAGGAAGGTTCCCTTTGCTCCATATCCTCTCCAGCATTTGTGATTTGTAGACATTTTAGTGATGACCATTCTGATTGGTGTGAGGTAGTACTTCACTGTTGTTTTGGTTTGCATTTCTCTAATGATTAGCAATGTTAAGCATCATGAGCCTCTTGGCCATCTGTATTTCTTCTTTGGAGAAATGTCTGTCTAGGTCTTTTGCCCATTTTTTGATTGCATTGTTAGGTTTTTTGTTGTTGAATTATATAACAAACATGTTCACCTTTCAAATATCTGCCTTTGAAATATTATAGTGTATAATTCTGGAGAAGTTTCTCTGCCTCTCTAGCCTCAGTTTCCTCCATGTAAGTTGGGGATGATAGTAATAGTATTACCTTCCATAGTTTGCTGTAGGGACTAAACAAATTAACATGCAAAATACTTAGCAAACAGCAGCACACCTTGGAAACCCTTCATATGGAAAAGCAGGGACTTTAGAATCAGTAGAATTTGGTCGTTGGTGAGGATGAGGGAGGATATGATGAAAGAATCAAGATTTCCCGGCTAGGGTGTAGCAGTGCCATTCATCTACCCAGAAGCTGGCTCCGGTTAAGGGAGAGGAAACACTGAATCTGAGATCCCAGGAGGACATCTGTGGGGAAGGCTCCCCACTGGTGCTTAGAAGTCTGAGCTTGGCCAGGAGATCCGACTTCTACAACTAGTCATTTGCTGATTGTGTGGACAGATGATTTCTGGGGGCTTCACTGCAGAAAACACTGAATTTTCTACATTTGAGCATACTTGTATACTCCCAAGAGCTAAGGGAAGAGACTGTTGTCCGGGATGAAGATTGTTTAGGACAGTGGTTTTCAAGCTTGAGTGCATCAGAATGATTGGAGGGCTTCCCAAAGCCCAGAGCTTCTGGGGACTTCCCTGATCGTCCAGGGGTTAAGACTCCCCACTGCCTATGCAGGGGGCACAGGTTTGATCCCTGATCATGGAACTAAGATCCCCCATGCCACATGGCCAAAAGATTAAAAAAATAAATAAGGCCCAGAGTTTTGTATTTAGTTAGGTCAAGGGTGTGCCCTGAGAAGAAGCATTTTCAACAAGTTTCCAGGCAGTGCTGCTGCTGCTGACCAGGACACTTCAGGATCTGCTGCCTTAGGCTGTTGGCTCCAAAAGGAAGTGCCTCCCCTGTGCCCAACAGACCTTCACAACCTGTTGTCCTTGTTCAGATACTTCCCTAATCAGTGAACTCTTATTTTAACTGAGGGTTACTTCTTTCCAAAGGATGGTTTCCTTCCGAAGATGTTGAGAAAAGAAGTCTCCGGTGTTCATTTCCAAGCAGGGAAATGTCTCAGGGTGAGGAGGTGTTTGGAACCAAGCAATGGAAGCATCACAGTCAAAAAAGCGACAGGCAGGAGCCGATGTGTGTGGGGAAGACAAGGGCTCAGGGCTGCTGCTCCAGAAATGACGTCCAGGTTCACAGGCTTGGTGTTGTGTGCAAGAAACACAAAGCCAGCAGCCTCGTGCTGGCTGAGGGCCTATGGAATGGACCTGAGTGCACAGATATGACCTGAGATCAGTATCTTGAAATATCATAGAGCTAGTACTGATGTCAGTGTGGAAAGGATGCCTAGTCAATAAATGGTACTGGGTCATTTGGCTATCTATGGGGGAAAAGTTAGATACACAGATTTCTTATTTATACTTTCTATAAATAAGAACAATAGCCTATATAACCATGACAGAACTACCAAAATCAGAAAATTAGTATTGATACGTTACTATCATCTAATTCTCAGACTCCCATTTGAGTTTCATTAATTGTCCCCCCAAATGCCCTTTATAGCCAGAGTATACAGTTCTGAATCACAGGTTGCAATTAGTTATGTCTCTTTAGTTTTTATCAGTCTGGAATAATTCCTCTGCATTTTTTTGCCTTTCATAATCTTGACTCCTTTGAAAGTTACAGGCAAGTGATTTTGAAGATTAGTCATCAGTTCGGCTTTCCTTGATGTAACTTTATGATCTGATTTGGGTCGCGGCTCTTTTTTTTTTTTTTCTGTAGGAACAGTGCAGAAGTACTGTATTCTTCTGAGGCATAAGATATTAGGCAGAAAAAAATGCTATAAACTACCTACCAAATGATTTCTGCCATGAGTGTGATATCATATGCATATCTGAGGTTATTGATATTTCTCCTGGCAATCTTGATTCTAGCTTGTGCTTCATCCAGTCCAGCATTTCTTTTGATGTACTCTGCACATAAGTTAAATAAGCAGGGTGATAGTATACAGCCTTAACGTACTCCTTTCCTGATTTGGAAGCAGTTCAAACCATGATCCATGTTCAAACCAACCCAGTTCCATGTCCAGTTCTAACTGGTGCTTCTTGACCTGCATACAGACTTCTCAGAAGGCAGGTCAGATGGTCTGGTATTCCCATCTCTTTCAGAATTTTCCATAGTTTATTGTGATCTACACAGTCAAAGGCTTTGGCGTAGTCAATAAAGCAGAAGTAGATGTGTTTTGGAACTCTCTTGCTTTTTCAGTGATCTAACAGATGTTGGCAATTTGATCTCTGGTTCCTCTGCCTTTT
The DNA here is from genome assembly GCA_006408695.1 of Aepyceros melampus. Classification (NCBI taxonomy): domain Eukaryota; kingdom Metazoa; phylum Chordata; class Mammalia; order Artiodactyla; family Bovidae; genus Aepyceros; species Aepyceros melampus. The sequence goes on from SJXQ01012608.1 coordinate 225,476, forward strand.
CTAAAACAGCTTGAACACCTGGAAGTTCACAGTTCACGTATTGCTGAACCCTGGCTAGGAGAATCTTGAGCATTACTTTGCTAGCATATGAGATGAGTGAAATTGTGCAGCAACTAGAGCATTCTTTGGCATTGCCTTTCTTTGGGATTGGAATGAAAACTGACCTTTTCCAGTCCTGTGGCCACTGCTGAGTTTTCCAAATTTGCTGGCATATTGAGTGCAGCACTTTCACAGCCTCATTATTTAGGATTTGAAATAGCTCAACTGGAATTCCATCACCTCCACTCGCTTTGTTCATAGCGATGTTTTCTAAGGCCCACTTGACTTTGCATTCCAGGATGTCTGGCTCTAGATGAATGATTACACCATTGTGATTATCTGGATCATGAAGATTTTTGTGTGTGTGTTTGTGTGTAGTTCTTCTGTATATTTTTGCCACCTCTTCTTAATATGTTCTGCTTCTATTAGGTCGATACCATTTCTGTCCTTTATTATGCCCATCTTTGCATGAAATCTTCCCTTGGTATCTCTAATTTTCTTGAAGAGATCTATAGTTTTCCCATTCTATTGTTTTCCTCTATTTCTTTGCACTGATCACTGAGGACGGCTTTCTTATCTCTCCTTGCTATTCTTTGGAACTCTGCATTCAAATGGGTATATCTTTCCTTTTCTCCGTTGCCTTTCACTTCTCTTCTTTTCACATCTATTTGTAAGGCCTCCTCAGACAGCCATTTTGCTTTTTTGCATTTCTTTTTCTTGGGGATGGTCATGATCCCGCCTCCTGTACAGTGTCACAAACCAAAGCCTCTTGATAAAAGTGAAAGAGGAGAGTGAAAAACTTAGCTTAAAACTCAACATTCAGAAAACGAAGATCATGGCATGGGTCCCACACTTCATGGCAAATAGATGGGGAAACAGTGGAAACAGTGACAGACTTTATTTTTTTGGGCTCCAAAATCACTGCAGATGGTGACTGCAGCCATGAAATTAAAAGATGCTTTCTCCTTGTAGGAAAAGTTATGACCAACCTAGACAGTATATTAAAAAGCAGAGACATTACTTTGCCAACAGAGGTCCATCTAGACAAGGCTATGGTTTTTCTAGTAGTCATGTGTGGATCGAGAGTTGGACTGTGAAGAAAGCTGAGCACCAAAGAATTGATGCTTTTTAACTATGGTGTTGGACAAAACTCTTGAGAGACCCTTGGACTGCAAAGAGATCCAACAAGTCCATCCTAAAGGAAATCAGTCCTGAATATTCATTGGAAGGACGATGCTGAAGCTGAAACTCCAATCCTTTGGCCACCTGATGCGAATAACTGACTCATTAGAAAAGACCCTGATGCTGGGAAGGATTGAAGGCAGAAGGAGACGGGGACGACAGAGGATGAGGTGGTTGAATGGCATCACTGACTCAATAACATGAGTTTGAGTAAACTCTGGGAGTTGGTGATGGACAGGGAGGCCTGGCGTGCTGCAGTCCATGGGGTCACAAAGAGTCGGACATGACTGAGTGACTGAACTGAACTGAACTGACCAAATGATTATTCCATTTTAAAGAAAACCTACAAAACTAAATAACATATTGAAAGCTACATATATCTCTTGTGATAGTATAAAGAAAATTAAGGGAATGATGAAGACAAATTTAAGATTCAGGATAACAATAAACATCTAGGAAAGAGGGAGGGGGATGTGACAGAAGTTTATAAGACTTCATCTATTATTTTATTCTTATGCCTTACTTATATACATGAAATATTTCATAAATTTAATAAAAACTTATTTGAGACTCTTCTGTTCTGATTTTGTAGTGTCCTAATGGAAACTTCTTCTGACCTTTGAGCTGGGGCTTGGAAACTGTGTCCTAGCTCACAGTGATGGTGCAGATTGGCGGTCTTTAGATGTGTGCCTGTTGCCAGCCTAATTATTGATAGTGCTTTCAAAAGTGTTCCAGTTTGGAGGAGAAATTTTATTAAGTACTGCCTACATGCCATGGGACTGGAAAAGGTCAATTTTCATTCCAATCTCAAAGAAAGGCAATGCCAAAGAATGCTCAAACTACCGCACAATTGCACTCATCTCACATGCTAGTAAAGTAATGCTCAAAATTCTCCAAGCCAGACTTCAGCAATATGTGAACCATGAACTCCCTGATGTTCAAGCTGGTTTTAGAAAAGGTAGGGGAACCAGAGATCAAATTGCCAACATCCACTGGATCATGGAAAAAGCAAGAGAGTTCCAGAAAAACATCTATTTCTGCTTTATTGACTATGCCAAAGCCTTTGACTGTGTGGATCACAATCAACTGTGGAAAATTCTTCAAGAGATGGGAATACCAGACCATCTGACCCGCCTCTTGAGAAATCTGTATGCACCAGTTAGAACTGGACATGGAACAACAGACTGGTTCCAAATAGGAAAAGGAGTACGTCAAGGCTGTATATTGTCACCCTGCTTATTTAACTTATATGCAGAGTACATCATGAGAAACGCTGGGCTGGATGAAACACAAGCTGGAACCAAGATTGCCAGGAGAAATATCAATAACCTCAGATATGCAGATGACACCAACCTTATGGCAGAAAGTGAAGAGGAGCTAAAAAGCCTCTTGTTGAAATTGAAAGAGGAGAGTGAAAAAGTTGGCTTAAAGCTCAACATTCAGAAAACGAAGATCATGGCCTCTGGCCCCATCACTTCATGAGAAATAGATGGGGAAACAGTAGAAATAGTGTCAGACTTTATTTTTTTGGGCTCCAAAATCACTGCAGATGGTGACTGCAGCCATGAAATTAAAAGACGCTTACTCCTTGGAATTAAAGTTATGACCAACCTAGATAGCATATTCGAAAGCAGAGACATTACTTTGCCAACTAAGGTCCATCTAGTCAAGGCCATGGTTTTTCCTGTGGTCATGTATGGATCTGAGAGTTGGACTGTGAAGAAGGCTGAGCACCGAAGAATTGATGCTTTTGAACTGTGGTGTTGGAGAAGACTCTTGAGAGTCCCTTGGACTGCAAGGAGATCCAACCAGTCCATTCTGAAGGAGATCAGCCCTGGGATTTCTTTGGAAGGAATGATGCTAAAGCTGAAGCTCCAGTACTTTGGCCACCTCATNTGAAGAAAGTTGAGTGCCGAAGAATTGATGCTTTTGAACTGTGGTGTTGGAGAAGACTCTTGAGAGTCCCTTGGACTGCAAGGAGATCCAACCAGTCCATTCTGAAGGAGATCAGCCCTGGGATTTCTTTGGAAGGAATGATGCTAAAGCTGAAGCTCCAGTACTTTGGCCACCTCATGCAAAAGAGTTGACTCATTGGAAAAGACCCGGATGCTGGGAGGGATTGGGGGCAGGAGGAGAAGGGGACGACCGAGGATGAGATGGCTGGATGGCATCACGGACTCACTGGACGTGAGTCTGAGTGAACTCCGGGAGTTGGTGATGGACAGGGAGGCCTGGCGTGCAGCAATTCATGGGGTCGCAGAGTCAGACACGACTGAGCAACTGAACTGAACTGACATGTCTATAGCACCCTCATTTTCAAGGGTTCAGAGAACTTGAAAAACTCTCTTCATTTCAGACCTCACCCATTTTATAGATGATGGGAAAGCATCCCTGGAAGAATCAATGACTGAACTTGGTCCTGCGTTTGGCCAATTCTAAAGCTGAACAGGGCAAAGATCTGGAGCGGCTGGGTCACAGGAGCAGCGCTTATATTTCTATAGGCAAGTCTATGTGGGAAGCCAAATTATTGGAAGACTGATTAGAAAGTACGCAATAAGATCAATCAGAGTCAGCTGGAATTAGTGCTGTCAGTTTTACAAACTAATCAAACCCCATATAATCTTCGTCCCTCTAAACTGAGAAGTCCTGATTTTTCTCTTTTCCCTTACAGAAACTTCAGATGATTATTTAGTGGGGTTTTTGCCTCATTGTTTCAATTCCTAATGTGTTTTCGTTGGCACATACGTATGCTTGGCACAGAGTAGGCACGATAAAGACTAGCTTCTCTTCCCTTTATTATTACTTTCATTGTTACTACTACTGTTATCATCATTATTGAACACATACTCTGGTTTCCAAAATCCTTATTAAATATGCAAAAGCGTTCACTCTAAGTTTGACCCCAGCGATTGAACCAGGTTAATTTTTTAAATAACCTACAATGGCCTAGGTTCCATATTGACTAGTACAGTACGTGTATTGCAGGACATGTATGGAGGTGTCTCACTGTGGTTTTAAATTGTATTCTCTGATGATGTTGTGGGCATCCCAGGTGGTGCTAGTGGTGGAGAACCTGCCTGCCAATGCAGGAGATGTAAGAGATTCAGTTTCAGTTCCTGGGTCGAGAAGATCCCCTGGAGGAGGGCATGGCAACTCACTCCAGCACTCTTGCCTAGAGGATCCCATGGTGAGAGGAGCCTGGTGGCACAGAGCTGGATATGACTGAAGTGACTTGGCATGCACGTGGGATGTTGTACACTTTCTGGGACATCATGGAAAATTAAGATATTATTTTGTAAGTATAATTTAAATTCATTCTCCCTAAATATATAACTGAACATTTTTTCTCCTTCATTTTTTAAAAATTTATTTGGGTCTTACTTACAGGATGTGGAGTCTAGTACCTTGACCAGGGACTGAAACCGGGGCTCCTGCACTGGGACCATGGAGTCTTAGCCACTGGACTGCTAGGGAAGTCCCTCTCCATGATCTTTTATCAAGGTTCTTGTCAATTAACCTCTCATTGAGAGGTTACTCTGTGCTTTGTCCTGATCAGATTATCATTTAATAGCCTGAAAAGATTTCTGCAAACTGGAGTTTTCCTGAGTGTTTCTTACTCTTCATTTAATTTTAAAATTTAAATGAGTGTTCCCTAGAAACTTTATTGTGGTTCCTTCTCTATTGAAAGATCAGTTGACGTATCCCTAGCCTTTGTTCTCTGTTTTAAACCAGTGCTGTATTCATGACAATATTTCACCAATCTCTAATCATATCCCTAAAAATACAATTTCTAGGAGTGCTGTATGTGTGTGTGTGTGTATGATTATGTCCAAAGTTTGGGAAAATGCAGATTATGAACTCGGTGACATCAGGCTTATGTCCCCACCTCCTTGCTTGATGAAACCAATGAAATTTTGATTCAAGTTTCGGCCAAATTCTACTCTGAGTGATGTGATACTGTAAGTGGGGAACTCCTTTCTGCTCTCTTACTGCATTTCAGCATTTTAGAGAAAAAGGAAGGGTGGTGGACAGGCAGAGTTGTTAAATTAAAAGCTGAAAAAGTCATCGAGTGCCAAAAACTCAAACTCCAAATGAGAGAGTTCAAAAATGTCAAACCAGCACTAATTAAGGGAAGAGTCAGCAGGAGGAAGGAAGTCTCCCCGTCCAGAAGAAAGGGCCACTTAGTCCATATTGCTTCCCCCTCTCTTCCTTTTTCGTATTAGGGATGAGGAAGGTGACAAACTCTAGAGAAAGATAGATGCAGAGAGAAGAGAAGAAACTCTGGCTGGGTGAGCCCTGCATAGGCGGAGGGTGAGGGGCCCCCCTCGTGCTTACAAGGATCTGAGAACTGGATGAAGAGCTGCCAACAGCAGGAATATGAATTAAGGAAGGTAACCTTACAGAAATAAAAAAAAAAAAATGACCTCTCTCTGAGATCTACAGGGAAAAGATGAGGATGTTAACTACTTAGGGGAAAGTGTCATTTCATATTAGAGTGTGAAAAGACTTTAGAGGTCATGGAAACCAAACCCTGGATTTTATAGATGCACCAACAGCTGAGAAGAATAAGGCGTTGGAATCCAAACAAATCCACCACAGTATAATACGTTTGCATTTGAACTAATAAAAAATAATCCCCCTCAATCTTCAAAGAAGTTGTGTTAATATAATCCTAGGAGATACACTCATTTTACCTTGGGGCTTTTTGTGCACTTAGCACCAGCATACCCTGATTAGAGAGGGATCAGATTAACTGAATTGCCTAAGAGCTACAATTTGTTCCATGAGATGACTACAAATTTTAAAGTACTTGGATAGATATGTCAGTATCATATTTGGTGCCTAAGCAATAGTTCCATACGTTTTGATCATTTCAATGCGTATGGTATTTGAGCAATGCTGTGGCTCACACTCAGTGCTGTACACTTGGTGGCTGAGGGGCTCAGGACCAAGGAAGTTAGAGGGCTTGTCCCCCTACCTCACACCCAGCCTCGACCAGGCTCAGGCCAGCCTCCTGTGGGTCTTCCTGCCTTCCGTCTTGTCCATCCCAACCCATCTCTGAGCCAGTCTTCAGAGAGACTTTTCAAAGATGCAATCTTGATCATATCACTCTTGGAGCAACTCATGGGCCACAGGATTAAACTCCTTAATCTCCAGATCTTCCCCTGCCTTGTCCCCTCACTTGTTCCCCTCCTAACACTACGCACTCAAGTTTTCATTTTTCTTAGCTCCTCAGGCCAGCTTCAGGTGGCTATCCCTTTGCTAGTAGTTCTCCTCTGCCTTGAATGTCTTTCTCCCCTTCTTCCTCTCTCTGGACAACATCTGTTCATTGCTGAAGATTCAAAGCAACACTTACCTTGCTCTCAGTTAAAATAAACTATCCCTCTGATAGTGTCTCACTCCTTCCTGAACATACGTTATCATAACACCTATGATCTCTCAATGCACTTATTTGCATACATATTTATTTTAGAGAAAGTGCACATTAAGAATCATCCAAGGAGTTTCTTTACAATGAAAAAATGTCTTGTCTTCACTTTCACAGATTCTAACTCTAGTTAGGAGGTCATCAGAGGCGGTTCATGTGCATCTCTGAAACTAAGGAGAGCCTCATTTAAAGCAGGTGACTCTTCACCTGCCTGAAGCATCATTTTTCCAAGGGCAGAGGGCACTGCTGATTTGTTCCACCTGCTTCTCCCCAATCACTGACTCACAAGAGTATCAGCTTGAGAGATCCCCACACCCCCTTCCTCCCCTCCCACTCTCTTGGGGGTAAAATATGCAAAACTCATTTATATTCCTGCAAGTAGGTGAGAATAATCTGGGCCATCACCATTCAATAATGGAAGCTTTGTGCAAAGTAGTGACAGGTGAGAGGAATGATTTCATTTTTCACTTTGACAATTGGGTGAAGCAGATTCCTGGCAGTTCTGCAAAGGTTTTATGCCCACATAGTTACCCAAGGGATCTGCTTAGCAACCAAAAGATGCTGCAAGGAGAAAAAGCAGATTCTTCTTTCAGTGACATCTTGTAACTGAGATGGTGAAGTACTAGGAAAGAGGGGGCAACTCTGACCTAGGGTTCCCACTTGTTCTCTGGTCTCCAGAGAGGCCTGTCCCAAATGCCCTGGTCCCTATCCCCTCTGCAGAGCCCAAGTGGAGCTCACTGTGCAGGGAGCATCATTCCCTATGGTGCTTGGCTGTGTCTAACTGGGTTTCTTCTTTGTGGAGTGATTTTATTTGACTATAAAATTCAACCTGTTGGTTGAAGGTTTTGAGAGGGTTCAGTATAGCTGGTTTGATCCCTGGGTCAGGAAGATGCCCTGGAGGAGGGCATGGCAACCACTCCAGTATTCTTGCCCAGAGAATCCCACGGATAGAGGAACCTGGTGGGCTACAGTCCTTAGGATCTCACAGAGTCGGATACAACTGAAGCAACTTAGCACACTTGCAATATAGCACTCCTCTTCATGCTTGGGTTTTGAATTGAGAAATAAGACAAAAAAGTAGGCAAAAGACAAAAAAAAAAAATATGACCAGTTCACTGATAAAGTTGATATTAGAGAATGGGGCTTACATCTGCAGGCAATGGGCTTCCTAATATTGAGTCCTAGAGCTTAACTGGGAGAAGGCAATGGCACCCCACTCCAGTACTCTTGCCTGGAAAATCCCATGGACGGAGGAGCCTGGTGGGCTGCAGTCCATGGGGTCGCTAAGAGTCGGACACGACTGAGAGACTTCACTTTCACTTCTTACTTTCATGCATTGGAGAAGGAAATGGCAACCCACTCCAGTGTTCTTGCCTGGAGAATCCCAGGGATGGGGGAGCCTGGCGGGTTGCCGTCTATGGGGTCGCACAGAGTCGGACAAGACTGAAGCGACTTAGCAGTAGCAGCAGCAGAGCTTAACTGAATCCCCCAAATGACAACCGCTCCAGCCTTCCTCCCATGAGCTGGGGCGATCTGGAGGATGTGCTCTGGGCTGGTAGGTGGGCTTCTTAAAGGAAGGGGATTGGCAGGGGCTGGCAAGTTCAGGGTCTCTTCTAAACCCACTCATCGGGTTAGGGTTACAGTGACTTCTTTGGCCTCCCTGGATGGAGGGAGTCAGGGGCAGGGAGAAACCACAGTGGCACTTGCCTTCACATGGCAGCAAACAAACATCAGACACAGATACAGGCATTCCTACAACCCAGTTACGTTTACTGTTAAAGATTTGGAAAATACAAAAAAGTATAAAGAATAAAATAAAAATCAGCAGTAATCCCAGAGATACACTATATTTCTTCTATTTTAAGACATATATTTCTCACTTTCTAATGTTCCTTAAATGGGATGTATTTTATGCATGATATATGTTTGATGTCCCATTATCATTTCTTCCTAAAAGACTTTTGTTAAGCCTCTGATGTCTTATTCAGCTGTTAATATCTTAGAAATGAGGAAATATGGCAAATTTCAAGTGGTTTTCAAAGATAAGGATTATGCTAGAGCTTCTTCCCATGCCAGTAGGTAGTGAGAATCTAATGTATAATGACTACAAAATAGTCCGTCATCTGAATGTACTAGAATGTATTTAACTAATCTCTACCTCTTGGCATTTAAGTTGTGGGGTTTTTCGTTTGCTTTGTTTTTTTTTTTAGGATTATAGATAATGCTGTGATAGACTTCCTTGTGCCCAAGTCCTTGCTCCAGATATGATTTTTTACCCTTTAAGGGCTGATCCTCAAATTCAGGATACTAATTTTTTTTAAAGCATTTATTTCCTGTGACCAAATTGTCCTTCAAAAAGGTTACCCAACTTAGCCTGCATCAGTGTTGTCACAGACTCATCTTTCAGCATAGCCGGTAACACTGAATATTACAGGTCACTGTCAACCAGTGGATGGTGTTTTTCTGAATTTGAAGGCTGTCAGTCCTCAATGCTTTATCCTGTCACTCTTTTTCCTTCCTCTTTCCCTCCCTCCCTCCCAGTCCAGCCCAGAGTCTCCTGGGAGAAGCAGAAAAGCACAGAGGGTAAGGACAAGCACATTTAGGCTCCCCATTGCCCAGACCTTTGCTGCCACACCCCACCTACTGCAAGATGGGTTAGGCTCGCTGTTTGGGGAAAGGAGCACCCCTGAATGGCCACAGGACTTCCCAGCTCCTTTGCCCTCTGTCTGCAGTCACAGCTCCAGGGGCAAGGTGGCACCACAGCCAGGCACTGCCCAGGGTGATGGCACGCCTGGAGCAGGCTGCCTGAGGCTCCTCTCTGCACCTTCTCCTCTCCTCTGTCTACCCTGGGGCTCAGGGCTGGAGGAGCTTGGTGCCTCCTCGGGAGGCCAGGAAGAACCACTGATGTGGAGGTCTCCATCTAACCAGAGGCGGCCAGGGAAGCCCGTGGCCTGGCTTCGATGCCAGGCAACACGTTTTAATGAACATCCACTGTGGGGAGGGCAGTATTAAGTGCCATAGGAAAGACAAGTTTTTATTGCTGTAGAGAACCGTTCCTGGCGCCAGTTCCATGGATCCCCACACCACTCAACCCATCTGTTCACTCCTTGGGCACCGACTGGAGACTTTTCTGGGTATAGAACTACAGAAAGAAGCAGATTGGACTGTGGCAAATGCAAGCCTGGCATGTTTCCNTAGTGTGTAAGGGTCTCCTGTGGACGTATGAGTCAGTAGTGGCTTGCCACAGGGACAGGTGCACTGGCAGAAGCAGTCCTGGGAGATGCTCCTTGGAAAGTTAGCTCTCTTGCAGCCTTCTGAACCTACCATAGAAACTGTAGACTCAGGACTGAGTTGCCTCAGTCAAACAACTAACAGAGAGGGTACCTTTCTCAGCTCTTGGTTCCCCAGAGAATAACGTGCCCAAACAAAATGATATCTTATGAACATTCGTCAATGGGATGATTTTTATGCAGGTTAAATAGAGAATTCCTCAGCCTAAATTTGGGCCTAAATATGCTCAAGTTGGGGCTTATCTGGTAGCTCAGCTGGTAAGAATCCGCCTGCAATGCAGGAGACCCTGGTTCAATTCCTGGGTTGGGAAGATCCCCTGGAGAAGGGATAGGCTACCCACTCTAGTATTTTGGGGCTTCTCTTGGTGGCTCAGATGGTAAAGAATCCACCTGCAATGTGGGAGACCAGGGTTCAGTCCCTGGGTTGGGAAGATCCCTTGGAGGACGGTATGGCAACTCACTCAATATTTTTGTCTGAAGAATCCCCATGGACAGAGGAGCCCAGTGGGCTATAGTCCATGGGGTTGTAAAGAGTTGGACATGACTGACCGACTAAGCACAGCACACAGCACATGCCCAAGTCACACTGTATTCTTTATCTGCTTCTTCACTGAGGTACCAATTATCTCATTTGATACTCAAAGATAACTCTGGGCTGTTCAGTTCAGTTCAGTCACTCAGTCATGTCCGACTCTTTGTGATCCCACGAACTGCAGCACACCAGGCCTCTCTGTCCATCACCAACTCCCAGAGTTTACTCAAATTCATGTCCATCAAGTTGGTGATGCCATCCAACCATCTTATCCTTTGTCGTCCCCTTCTCCTCCCGCTTTCAATCTTTTCCAGCATCAGGGTCTCTTCCAATGAGTCAGTTCTTCGCATCAGGTAGCCAAATGATTGGAGTTTTAGCTTCAGCATCAGTCCTTCCAATGAATATCAGGACTAATTTCCTTTAGGATGGATTGGTTGGATCTCCTTGAAGTCCAGGGGACTCTCGAGAGTCTTCCCCAACACCACAGTTAAAAGCATCAATTCTTCAGTGCTCAGCTTTCTTTATAGTCCAACTCTCACATCCATACATGACTCCAGAAAAACCAAAGCTTTGACTAGACAGACCTTTGTTGGCAAAGTAGTGTCTCTGCTTTTTAATATGCTGTCTAGGTTGGGCATAACTTTTCTTCCAAGGAGTATGTGTCTTTTAATTTCATGGCTAGGCTGTAGGTTAAGCTTTTTAGAGTGGAATTTGGTTGGGCTTTCCTGGTAGGATGGCTCATCAGATCTGGCAGGCCGAATTCCTCCAAACTGTGACAGTTTGTGCTTAGACACTTTCTAGAATTGAGGGGCTCATAGGCTCCCTGAACCATACGGTCTGCATTGGGGTAGCTCACCAGGAAGAGCCAGTGACGCCTTCTCAAGGGGCACCACCAGTGATGTGGGAGTAGACAGGAGAGAAGGGCAGTTGGGACAGCCAGTCTCTGTCGGGGAAGGAGGGAGTCCCCAAACAGGTGGGAGCGTGGATTGCAGAGTATGCAGGAGTGGGGCAGACCCTGTCTTGGGAAAGCAGAGCACCTGGGGGATCCTTCCAAGGGGATTCAAAGGAGATTTGGGGTCAAATCACACAGTGTTGGTATCTCATTGATCCAGTAGGGCTCTCAGAGTTGAGCCAGGCATCCTGGGCACCCTAATCTCTGTTAGTCTCCTCAGAATTGCAGCCTGTTCCCCAAGGCAGTGCGGGAGTGGGGAAGTGTGGAGTCAGACACATAGATCGTAGCCAGGCCCCCCAAATCCTCAAAGCATAGGAGAGGCCGAAATGGAGGCCCATAGGAGCCAGGTTCCATCTGTACAATGAAACTCACTGCCTGGGACAGGATGGACTTTAAGTCTTAGAGCTCTACAGCTGGTTGAGGAGAGGGTCTTTGTCAAACAACCCCGAACTGGGGAAGATTTTCTGTCAAGAGAACATGGTGGAGCCTGTAGGGCCAGCAGGAGGGAAGCGATCTCTAACCTGTCTGTGTGTGTGTGGTCTCCCCGCTATTAATATTCTGGGACTACACTTTCTTCTGACCTTTTGAAAAACAAATCATGGAAGATACATACATACATAAATATACATGTATATAATAATAGAAAGGCTTTGATCCTTCTTAAGATTTAATTCAAAAACAAGGAAGACTAAAATATTAAGTTGGACTTAAAAAGCAAACATATTAAGCTTAAAGTTATGTCAAGATAGGTTAAAAAACAAGCACTTTGAAATTTCAAAGAAATAAAGGAAATTTCAAAGTAAATAAAATTTATTGGGTTGTCTAAAAAGTTCATAGGATCATACAGAAAAACCTGAATGAACTTTTTGGCCAACCCAATAAATTAGGCTTAAAAGTGAAAGAAATAAAAGTCTTCAAGTTCAAAAAATAAGATTTAAGAATGTTTATGTCTAGGAAGGCAATGGCACCCCACTCCAGTACTCTTGCCTGGAAAATCCCAGGGACGGAGGAGCCTGGTGGGCTGCAGTCCACGGGGTCGCGCAGAGTCGGACACGACTGAGCGACTTCACTTTCACTTTTCCCTTTCCTGCATTGGAGAAGGAGATGGCAACCCACTCCAGTGTTCTTGCCTGGAGAATCCCAGGGACGGCGGAGCCTGGTGGGCTGCTGTCTATGGGGTCGCACAGAATCGGACACGACTGAAGTGACTTAGCAGCTTAGCATGTCTAGGAAATTGGAAGAAAAGTTACAATTCCAACAAAAGAATATTAAGGATTTTTTTAATCCAAAAGAGACACTCCAACTAGATGAGATTTAAAATAAGACAAATGGCTAAACTCCAACAGGGGATTAAAAACATGAAAACTGAAGTGATAGATGATTAAAATAAAGCCCAAAAGCCATGAGGTGAGAAGTTAAAACATGTTAGTAAGTGAAGTTAATGATAACATGGGGTTTATAAACACCATGTAAAATAAAACTATCCATATGTAGGATAGAGTGAAAATACAATATTAAAATTTAGAGTCGGGCGAGAGACAAAAGGGGTTGAGGAGAATACAGGTCAGGCAACTTCTGTGGAACAGCTTCTCCCTGTAAATGGCTTCCTCTTCAAAAAGCACCATTTATTTTAGGGGGTGAAGAGCCGGGGGGCAGGTAGTCAAAACTGCCTTTCCTTCTTGTTCTGACGTTGCCCCGCCGTCCTGGTTTGGTCCGACCCCACTCCTTAGCTCACCTCACCCTCCCTGTACAAGGGGCCCTGAAGGAAAGTCATGTTCCAGGCCCGCTGCAGCCGTGGTTAGGGTTAACAGGCCTCCATCTTCCTGGGCCCCCCACTCGCAGGAAAAGGACACGGAAATGGGGGAAAAGAAAGTATCCTTTGAGGGTACAATGTCTAGAACTGTTACTAACACCTCCTTTTGATGTCTTCCGCCTCAGAACATAAATACCGGTGCCAGGAAGTTCATCTTCTGTAAAGTTGCTAAAACCACCCCATATGTAATTACATAGTCCTACTGTATTGGCTCAAAATTGCGTAGAATAAAGTGTAACCTAAAGCAAAACCAAAAATAGGTACTTGGTTTCCTTTGCCAAATTTCCTTGAAAAATGTAAATGCGTGAGAGTTTAAAATTAGGTAATCAGCTGACGAGTATTTGTTGAGGATCCTGTGTTTGGAGGCCTGCAAGCCTCCCCGGAGGCAGTGGGACCAGACCGCCTGGCCTTGCTGCGCCTTGGAGGAGCACGGGGCCTGAGCTGGGCTGCTTGTCCTGCCTGTTCCCCCAGGCTCTCTTCTTGGCCCGCTACTAAGACACCCAGGTGTTTTCTTCTTTTTTTTTTTCTCTCTCTTCTCTTTGAAAAGATATTATTTCTGCAAATAAGTGAGCATTTTGTAAAAGTGCTGTGCTCTGTTTACTTCCTCCACTGACTTCCTTCTGCCTCAGAGCCTACTGGGACCTGAGCACACTGCCTCAGCAGGGAAACATCCTCTGTGAGAGCTGGGATCACATTTTACGATTAATTTTAGACTTCCATGTTTCTGTTTGTGACTATATAACCTGCTTTCTCCCAGCCTGCTTGTAACAGAGGAGCCCATTATCACTCAGAACAACCCAATAAATGTACCTCCAAGTCATCTAGATTTCAGGGTTCAGTTGATGGTGGTGCCTGGGAGGACTGTGGAGTAAGAGATCAAGAGAGGAAGACAGGGTGAAAGGCAGCCTAGCACCGCTGACCTCTGCTAAAGCCTCCCTTAACACACACCCACACACACACAGTGAATCCCCTAAACTGTGTCACATATCTAAATATTTAACTTTAGATTTAAATCCACTTGTAAGTGAAATAAGTTAAAAAAAAATATTCAGTTCCTCAGTCGCACTAGCCACATTTCAAGACCTCATAAGCCAGATGTGACTGGTGGCCACTCTAGAGAGCAATGCAGATATAGAACATTTCCATCATCACACAGAGCAAAGGCTATGGTACTGTGTGTCTACACAGCGCTGCTCACTAGCCTGGCATCACAGGGCTTGTCCTTTCTGGTGGGAGTTAGTCATACACAGTACTAATAGAAGCTCAGTTTTGATACCCTCCCTTACCTTCACCTACGCTGAAAGAGGGAATCAGGCTAGAGGAAAGACAGAAGATACACAATTTCAAGAATTGAAATTGTTTTCCTTCAGCGTGAAAGTTGCAAAAAGAATAGATGGCACTTATTGAAAAAATAAGAATCTGGGATCAAAGAGAAGGGAAGAGCCAAGCATGAGCCCCAGGGCTGCTGTGGATTTTCCCTGACCGCCCCGGCCAACTCAATAGGATCATTGCTGTTTCTGGGAGAAACATAAATGTTCTTAGTTTCAAGATTTGGATTGCAGAGAGAACTCGGACTCTTACACTCAGTTGAAAAGAAGATGCTTGCTTTTACCCAAATTTCTTATAGTTTCCCATCCTGGCTGCTTGCTGGCTGTTTTGTGTATGAAGCAGAACAGATAAGCTTTGACCTTGGAGCTGCTCCTTGGGATTTTCTGCAGATGGTTTCAATAATAAGGTGTTTGCTCATTTGTTTCTAGGTTCTTTTATTTCAAAATAAAAGTGCAGCCAAGTTGACCCATGGGGAGAAAACAGATAGGCAGAAAATAGCATCTCTTCAGATTTCTTACTCTAACACTTTCTGATTCCACCCATGAAATTGACCCACCAGGATGCTGGCAGTAACAGAGCAGGGCAGGCCAAGGGGAGGTCAAGTGGAGACCTTGGTTCTGGGCAGGCACATGTGAGGGCTAGGAAAGTCAGCTGAGGCTGAGTGGATGGGCAAGGGCCATGCGTTTTGAGTGAGAGGCCAGAATCCCGGAGGTCAGCGAGGGGGCAAGCCCAGCTGTTCCAGCAGGCACCTCAGACCTGGGCACAGGCCATTTCCACCAGCCTGGGAGGAGTGGCCTTGAGCCCAGAGGCATATCTGAGTGGGGCTCCTGACCCTGATCGAGGCCAAGAAAGAGGTGGAATCCTGGCCTCGTAGAGCTGAAATGTCTCTCGGGGTCCTCCTCCAGTGTCCCTCTGCTGCTGCTGCTGCTGCTGCTGCTAAGTCGCTTCAGTCGTATCCAACTCTGTGCGACTCCATAAACAGCAGCCCTCCAGGCTCCCCCGTCCCTGGGATTCTCCAGGCAAGAACACTGGAGTGCGTTGCCATTTCCTTCTCCAAGGCCTGAAAGTGAAAGGTAAAGCGAAGTCGCTCAGTCGTGTCCGACTCTCAGCGACCCCATGGACTGCAGCCCCCCAGGCTCCTCCGCCCATGGGGTTTTCCAGGCAGGAGTCCTGGTGTGGGCTGCCGCTGCCTTCTCCCCAGTGTCCCCCTAGAGGCCTGGAAGGTAAGCAGAACCCTGTGTGCAGCTGAAGCACGGAGCCCGGGGACTTGCACACAGTGCCTGCAGTTTGGTCCCCTGGGTGTCCGGTCAGACCTCTGGTGACTCTGATCTCAGAAAGTCTGGGAAACACGCATCTCTCCATCCAGTGGTTTTCAGGCTGATCCCCGGAGGTCTCTCCATGCTTCTTTGGAGCTACAGAAGGATGCAGTCGAATGAGGGGGAAGGACTGAACGGCTGAAACTCGAGTCCTCGTCACCCACTACAGTGCTTATCCAACTCTTTGTTAGAAGTGCTATGCATGCATCACTCCTTATAATCACTCTGTGAAGTAGGTGTTATTGAAATTCCTATGGCAGGGATGAGAAGACTGAGGCTTGGCAGATTAGCAACTTGTTCAAGGTCACAGCAGCAGTAGGTGACAGCGCTGGAATGTGAATTTCAAAACTCGTCATCATCTCGGGACCCCAAACTTGAAGAAGGTGTGTTTGAAATTGTTTTATGTGTTATTGATGTCTTGTAGTATTTAGTCTATAGAGGTGTGGCCACACATGTCTAGTCTGATCCCTAGCTTTAAAAAAAAAAATTGATTTCCTTTTGGTGGTTCTGGGTCTTCGCTGCTTCCCAGGCTCTTCTCTAGTTGCAGTGAGCAGGGCTCACTCTAACCACAGTGCATGGCCTGCTCACTGAGGTGGCTTCCGGGAACACAGGCTTCAGTAGTTGCAGTTCCCAGGCTCCAGGGCGCAGGCTCCATAGTTGTGGCATCGTGGCTCCAGGCGGGGCACGCGGGATCTTCCTGAATCAGGGATCAAACCCTTGTTACCTGCGTTGGCATGGTGGATTCTTTACCACTGAATCACCAGGGAAGCCCTGATATCTACCTTTTATACAAAAAGAATCAAAGGCCCAGAGAGGTGACCTTGTCATCACAAGGTCACAAAATGGGGACACAGAGTTTGGTGATCTGGCCTGAACAAGGCTGGTGGCTTCCCTGAGGGGCTGGCTCTGGACTCAGCTCTGTCTCAAGCCAGCAGTGTGCCCTGAGCCAGCGGTGTCTGCGACCTTTCCACCTGCGACAGCGTCTGCCAAGAAAGAGCTATGCTTGCAGAGAGGGACTGGATCAAGTTCTAGGGACATTTAGCCTAGGGGGAAGCACAGGTCACGGTTTATTCATCTCCTTACGAGGACTGTGGCTCTTGTGTTTGCCCGCTCTCTTTTCCTACTATTGCAGTGGAATCTGATCCTCTTTCATTCTCTTCTGATTAATGTCCATGTGTCTTGGGGCTTCCTGAAAGGGTGAAATATTTTCTTTAGAGGTGGCTGTATTTCAGGTGCTGGTGACTTATTTCTTCTTCCCTGGGGCTGCTTCATCAATCACTTGGAGATGTTTTGCAACTGAACAGCAAATGCATTTCTCAGAGCAGCAGCCTCCACCCTGGTCCCCAAGCCAAAGTCAGGCAATCAGGAAAGGACTTGGGAAGTAGCCAACCTCTGTCTTCCAAAGCCCACCATCTGGGAAGTGAATGAGCTGCCTGCTGCTCTCCCTGGGGAATGGACCCAGCACAGGAGGCCTGTGAGGCCTGCTCCTGGAATGTTTGGGTGTCTGTTTGCTTACCATCCCTCTGGGGGGAACAAGAATGGTTTTCAAAGCTGCACACTCTTTGCTTGGGGAGTACAGCTGAACCTCCAAGTTAATTTATTTGACTAAGTGTCCAAGAAAGACCTGGTGTTTTTTCCAGGGCTTCTGTCAAAACTCTCTTTCCATGCTGAGAAATCAGTTTTCCTCACTTGGCTGAAATGGCTTTACAACATGTACGTTTGAGACAGGCCTTCATTCTGTGAGATATTCTTGAATGATGAGCCTCTAGACACAGGCTCTCTCTTGGAGAGAGTTAAGTTACATAGGGTCATGACCTAACTTATGGCCGCCTTGTCCTCTGAGGTTTCTAAAGAGGATGCTTCAACCAGGTAACCTCTCACACCCCTTTTTGCCACTTAGCACGTGGATTGCACACACCTTCTTGCATTTTTCAAAGTGGTAATATCCCTGATATATCTCAGCAGAAAGTCCCATACTAAGCAAACCTGCCCAAGGAAATCTGTTATTTACAGAGTCCCCACTGCAGTACCACCTCTCCATAGGAAAGCCTGGGAAGGCAGATACATAGATAAAATGAGGGCGGGAGAAGAGGGTGAATTTGAAAGGTATCAGCTGTAAGGGAGGCAAACTTTGGCCTTTACTCTCTTAGGGTTCTTTTTGACTGGGCCTATGAACTAAATGGATATAAGGCAGATCAACAGGAGAACAACATACATAGTTATTTAACACGAATTTATGTGACATGGGAGCCCTCATAAGGAAATGAAGCCCCAAGAAGGTGAAACCTACTTGCTTTTACATTAGGTTGAACAAAGAGAAGCAGTTATAAAGTGAAACTATGTAAGGTATGTGGGGAGGCGAATGGAAGATAGGAGTTTTTTAACTGAGATCTTTTTGCGTAGAATTCACTCCATCCCAGCTTATCCTTGGTGGCACAAATGTTACTTCCTTCTGGTGTAGGGAAGACATCTTTCTTTCTTTTTTATTATTAGTTTTTAATTTTATTGAAATGTAGTTGATTTACAACAGCATGTTAGCCTCAGGTATGGAGCCAAGTGATTCAGATATATGTTTCAGATTCTTTTCCCTTACAGTTTATTACAAAGTGTTGAGCAGAGTTTCTGTGCTATACAGTAGGTCCTTGTGGGTTATCTATTTTATATATTGTTGGTGTTCAGTCACTCAGTCGTGTCCAACTCTTTGTGACCCCATGGACTGCAGCAGGCCAGGCTTCCCTGTCCTTCACCATCTCTCAGAGCTTGCTCAAACTCATGTCCATTGAGTCCGTGATGCCATCCAACCATCTCATCCTCTGTCATCCCCTTCTCCTCCTGCCTTCTGTCTTCCCTAGTATCAGGGTCTTTTCCAATGAGTTGGCTCTTTGCATCAGGTGGCCAAAGTACTGGAGCTTCAGCTTCAGCATCAGTCCTTCCAATGAATAGTAGTGTGTATATGTTGAGCTTAAGTTCCTAATTTATCCCTCCCCATCTTTTCCCCTTTGGTAACCATAAGTTTGTTTTCTATGAGGAAGACATCTTTCATGTGGGAATTTCATCTCCTGATTTTAAGAAAAAGAAGGACAGTCAGAGTGTCCTTCTTGTAGTTTTTCAAGTGCCTTTACCTCAAAAGAGTTAATTTGCCAAGTGGCTGGTTTGAGGGTGGCATGTTCTGAGCCCCTTTCCAATCTGGCATGAAGGGAGGCAGTATAGGGGGTAGTTAAGAGTGTTAGACTTCTGACCAACCCGGGCTGGAATCTGGCTCTGTCAGTAACCAGCTGTGTCTGTGTGAGCAAGTGCTTTTCCTCTCTTCTTGGCAGCTTCCTCTGAACATAGAACTTACTTCATGGAGTTGTTGGAATGAAATGAGCTCATGGATATGAAATGTCTCGCACTGTGCCTGGCACATAGTATGTGTTCAATAAATGTCAGCTGTTATTATTCACTCCTTCTTGGGAAATACCAGCGACCCCCAGCTCAGTGTGGGGACTTGGCGGTAAGGTCTGGATCCATGCCTGTCTGCTTTCTCAACCACTTGGGCAGCCATGCTTCTCAGGGAAGTTGGTGAGTAGAGTGGGCTCCTCCAGCTGGCCATGAGAACTTGGGGTCAGCTTCCTCCAAGCAAGGAGGCTGGAGGGCAAGTGATTTGCTCAGAGTGGCTGTGCTCCTCAGCCTCCTGCCCCTCAGCCATTTCAAAAGGGCTTTTTCAGTTCATTAAAGAAAGGGGAGACCAATTACATTCAGCTCTGCCCTAAGGACAGAAGACTTGCCGGGATCTTCACAGGCTCTGCCCTTCCCAGAGCCCTCCTCCCTGCCTTCCCCAAGACAGAACACGTGGATCTCTTTTTCAGTCTCCTCAAAAGAAGGATGAATGACTCTCAGATAAGTACACAAATGGCAAGAATAATAAAATCTGGCAGTGTTTGAAGCTGAGCCCTGGCCTAATACTGTTCTACCCCCACGGGTCTCTGCTTCCTGGCCCATGCAGAGTCCTTGAGCAGAAAGAAATAAGAAATGCTCCTGGCGCAAGGTGAGGTGCAGTCAACCATGTTTATGAACTGCAGGGAACGTTCCCCAGCCAGCGCCTCCAGGGCCGTCCTTTGGGTTGAGGCAGCTATCTAATAAAAGACCATTTTCGTAATCAGTGTTCAGTGAAAACTGTTTACATTTATAGAAACAGTGAAGCCACCTGCTATTTAAAGACACCCCCCCTCCTCCTCTTCTTCACCCCAGGGCGGAATCTTCCAGCTCACTCCCTCAGCCAGCTGTGTCTTGTCAAAATCCAATCTCCTCCCTCAGAACCATAAATCTCCCTGACTATCTATCCCATGAGCCTTGCCTATCTCAAGTCTGGAGTCTGGGATTATGGCCTCACCTACAAAAACAGGTTCACCCAAAGCGGTCAGCTGGGGAGGCGCTCGGGGCACTCTAGCGAGTGAGGAGTAAATGGACGGTGCAGCTCCTTCTGAGTCTCAACTCACTGATTCACTCCCTGCCCAATCCCACACATCTCCGCTGAGTCAGGCACTGACAAGTGAGAGGGCGGAGAGGAGAGAGGAAGGGAAGGTGCTGCTGCAGAGATGGGAGCACAGGCACCCAGAGGAAGGGCCTTGGAGCCAACAGGAGGAAGAAAGCAAAACAGAGGCTGCCAAACCTCCATTAGCCCGCCGGCTTCAGGAATGGGGCATTTGGGTTAGTGGAAGGTTCTAGTTGTGTGTGAACACAGCTAAAGTGTCTTCTGTCTTAACCCTTAATTTAGAAAAGCTTTTTACTTAATGTTAGTTCACTTTCTTTCTGAAGGGGCAGCAGTCTGGATGTAAACACCGACTGCAGGCCAGAGAGTCTGTGGAAGGAGGCACCCCAGCCTGGGTGAACTACACATAGAACCCTGTGTTGATCCTGAAAGTGAGGTCTCTGCTATAAACTTGCTTTTTCATGCTTTTGACTCTCTTTCTCGTGGATTGCTGGGAATTTGTGTTCAAATTTAACTAAAAGTACACTCAAGGAGAAGGGGGTGGCGGAGGATGAGATGGTCAGATAGCATCACCAACTCAATGGACATGAATTTGTGCAGACTCTCGGAGATAGTGGAGGACAAGGGAGCCTGGCCGGCTGCAGTCCACAGTGTTGCAGAGTTGGACACGACTTAGCAGTTGAACAACAACACTCCTATTCATCTTTCAAATCTCAACTTGAAGATCACTTCCTCTGTAAAGGCTTTGTAATTACTCCTTCCTCTTTCCCCTCAGGCCCTCCCAGTTACTCCCTCTTTGCTGAGCATACTGTGTTTAAATACTTTGTTATATGAGATACAATGGGCAGGAAATTGAGGAAGAGCTTTATCTATGTATGACCCTTCTTGTTAAGGAGCTGAACTCCAAGTCTGCTTTGCTTTTAGAATAGTAATAAACTAATTACATGTGAATTCCCAGAAGGCAGAAAACCCCAGCTTCTGGCCAGAAACAAGGGAGGGAAGTAAGGGGAAATTCTATAAACAGATAAAAGGAGAAAGAAATCATTTATAAGCTTGGTGGTTTTTATCTTAATTCTGAGACTTATTCCATGTCTGTTTCCCTACGATCTGTAAAAACAGAGTGCTTCCTATGATGTTTCTGGGATCTGAAACAACTCAGAGATGTTATTTCTCTTATGGAGAAAAGGAAAGATATAAGCATCTGAATGCAGAGTTTCAGAGAATAGCAAGAAGAGATAAGAAAGCCTTCTTCAGCGATCAATGCAAATAAATAGAAGAAAACAACAGAATGGGAAAGACTAGAGACCTCTTCAAGAAAATTAGAGATACCATGGGAACATTTCATGCAAAGATGGGCTCTATAAAGGACAGAAATGGTATGGACCTAAAAGAAGCAGAAGATATTAAAAAGAAGTAGCAAGAATACAAGGAAGAACTGTACAAAAAAGATCTTCATGACCCAGATAATCAAGATGGTGTGATCACTCATCGAGAGCCAGACGTCCTGGAATGTGAAGTCAAGTGGGCCTTAGAAAGCATTACTACAAACAAAGCTAGTGGAGGTGATGGAATTCCATG
>SJXQ01012609.1:0-12001 GCA_006408695.1 Aepyceros melampus
TTCCTGTGTAGAAAAATTTATATTGTGGGTGACGTAGCTCATCCATGGAACACATGCTGACAGGTAACATTAACATATTTCATATATATATTATATTTTACATATTATTTTCCCCATATTTCTGACTTTATTAAGAAATTTTTTAAACACAGTGGATAATAGTAATCATGAAAGAAATCAATCTTTTCCCAATATTATTGAATCCTTATGTAGCTTACTATGTACCAGACACTCTTCTTGCTATTTTAAAAATATTAGTTCATTAATCCTCACAACATCCTCTGAGGTAGATACTATAGTCATGTATATTTTACAGATGAGGAAAGTGAAGCATAGAGAGGTTGAGTAACTTGCCCATAGGCATATGGTCAGTGAGTAGAACATCCTGAGATTTGAACCCAGGTTGTCTAGACCCAATATCCATGTGCTTAATCATCTCATGCCATGCTTATTCTTTGACACTTTTTTCCTGTTCCATCTAGTTTTTCACAAACTTCTGTTGATTGTAACTTCTACCTCATTAATAAATTACAACTATATTTCCTCTTCTCCATCTCTCCATTTTCTCTCATTCCTTTCCTCCATCTTACGTTCCTTCTTTGTGAGTTGTTCCTTTTTTATTTTTTGTTTATTTTTTCACATGCCAAATTATTATATATTTTAACTAATCTCTTTCCCTGAGTTTAGTCCTTTGAGATGTGTTTTCCAACCTTCTCTAGGGTGGTTTTTCTGAAATATAAAACTAATATTTTGTTTCTTTGATTATAAACATTAGTTTGTCAAAGTTTTTAAGTTAAAAATCTAAACTCTTTAACACAGCCTACAAAGCGCTGCAGGAGCTAGCCTTTTTCTGATTTTTCAGATACTCTTTCTCCTCCCACACTTGGCTAATTTTTTCATATACACCTCTTGCCACTTTCCCACTTATATCTCACACATCACCTATAGTATCTAGCTTTATGATCTTTGGAGAATTATCTTACTCTCTGATCCACTGTTTCCTCAACTGCAACACAGTGAGATTAGAGTAAAACATCCCTATGTTCCTTCCAGCACTTACAAAATCTATAATCTCGATTCTTTGGTTGTAACTCTTCCATTGTGCAACTTTCTGGATCCTGTTTATGTATCCCCAATAGTTGTTCCTGGATATGTTTTAACTATGTCCTTAGAGAAAGAAAATGTCTTTAGTTTTTCTTTTTAGTACTTTGAGACTAATACGGAATGTCATTGTATATTTTTCTTTTGTACACTGATTACTTAAATGGTCTTAAATCAGAGCTATGTCTGATCTCACCCACTTTAAAAGCCTTAAAAAAACTTGTTATTTACAAATAGTCAACAACCCCTAAAAATCAAAGATTAGAATCTAAAGTTCAGAATCCATGAAGATTGAATGGTTTTTTAATAATAAATAAATTTACATGATCCTTTTGAATGCCATCCTCAGCCAAACTGTTCATTCATTCTGGTGACTTATATAGTGATCCGTTTGTGTTAGCTAAATTGAAAGTCTTGCAGCTTTGACGTATGTAAACATTAATTGTTTTTGAATGGCTGGGGTTTTTTTCTTCTCCTTTTCAGTATTTTCTGAATCACAGTTGCAGAAACACTAGGACCTCAAAGGCTAGTTGTTTTTATGCAGAGGAAAAATATGCTAATAAACTGTATGTGGAAGTATGAGTGTTTTCAATTTCAGTTTAGTTTTTTTTATTTAAATTATTTTAATTGGAGGCTAATTACTTTATGATATCGTATTGGTTTTGCTATACATCAACATGAATCCACCACAGGTGTACATGTGTTCCCAATCCTGAACCCCCTCCCACCTCCCTCTCCACAAGAGACCCACCTCAAAACAAGGGACACGTACAGGGTGAAAGTGAAGGGCTGGATAAATATGCAAATAGAGACCAAAAGAAAGCAGGAGTAGCAACCCTTTTCAGTTTAGTTTTTTAACTTTAAAACTTCCTTCATTAGAGGAAAAATATGCTAATAAACTGTATGTGGAAGTATGAGTGTTTTCAATTTCAGTTTAGTTTTTTTTATTTAAATTATTTTAATTGGAGGCTAATTACTTTATGATATCGTATTGGTTTTGCTATACATCAACATGAATCCACCACAGGTGTACATGTGTTCCCAATCCTGAACCCCCTCCCACCTCCCTCTCCACAAGAGACCCACCTCAAAACAAGGGACACGTACAGGGTGAAAGTGAAGGGCTGGATAAATATGCAAATAGAGACCAAAAGAAAGCAGGAGTAGCAACCCTTTTCAGTTTAGTTTTTTAACTTTAAAACTTCCTTCATTCGTGGAGCATTTTCATAAGATGTTAAGATTGAGAAGGGGCTCCTAAACAAACTTTTTAGAAATGAAATTGGTTGCTTTTTCTTGAATGGAAAATAAATTGGTCTCTAGTACAATACGATACAGGGTTTTCTGAAACAGAAATAGAGAGTGCAGGAAAGAGAAGGCAGAAAGGGATTACTCCCCTTCTGCCACTTCCTGCTTTGCATTACTTGGCTTTTTCTCATTAGTAGCCTCAGCTTTGGAACAAAGCTGATGAGTGTATGCATCCTGACTCAGCTAATTCCTAGCTGTGATTTGGGGCAAAGCCATTTAACCTCTTTAAGCCTCAGACTGCAAGGAGATGCAACCAGTCCATTCTAAAGGAGATCAGTCCTGGGTGTTCTTTGGAAGGAATGATGCTAAAGCTGAAACTCCAGTATTTTGGCCACCTCATGCGAAGAGTTGACTGATTGGAAAAGACTCTGATGCTGGGAGGGATTGGGGGCAGGAGAGAAGGGGACGACAGAGGATGAGATGGCTGGATGGCATCACCGAGTCGGTGGACGTGAGTCTGAGTGAACTCCGGGAGTTGGTGATGGACAGGGAGGCCTGGCGTGCTGCGATTCATGGGGTCGCAGAGCAACTGAACTGAACTGAACTGACTGAAGTCTCTGTTTCCTCAAAATCAAGTGGGGATAATGAAAGTGCTTATCTTGTAGGACTGTAATAAAGATCAAACGATCTAATGCATGTTAAGAGCTGGACAGTGTAAGCAGTCAATGCTAGCAGCTTTTGTTTTTATTATTCAATATTACTGCTGTTGTTTCATGAGTTCATGAAGAGGAAAATTCTATTTCATATCTGCTGCTGCTAAATCACTTCAGTCGTGTCCGACTCTGTGTTACCCCATAGACGGCAGCCCACCAGGCTCTCCCGTCCCAGGGATTCTCTAGGCAAGAACACTGGAGTGGCTTGCCATTTCCTTCTCCAATGCATGAAAGTGAAAAGTGAAAGTGAAGTAGCTCAGTCATGTCCGACTGTTCGCGACCCCATGGACTGCAGCCTACCAGGTTCCCCCGTCCATGGGATTTTCCAGGCAAGAGTACTGGAGGAGGGGTGCCATTGCCTTCTCCATATTTCATATCACATAGGAAATTTAATTCAAAATGACCACTGTGGTCTTTCCATTCTCTTTTTATTTATATATTTTTAATTTAAATTTATTTATTTATTTTTAATTTTTATTTTTTAGTTTGTTTTGCTTTACAATAATTGGACACTAATTACTTTACAATATTGGATTGGTTTTGCCATACATCAACATGAATCCACCACGGGTGTGCACGTGTTCCCAATCCTGAACGCCCCTCCCACCTCCCTCCCCATCCCATCCCTCTGGGTCGTCCCAGTGCACCAGCCCCAAGCATCCTGTATCCTGCATCAAACCTAGACTGGTGATTCATTTCTTATATGATATTATACATGTTTCAATGCCATTCTCCCAAATCATCTCACCCTCTCTCTCTCCCAAAGGTCCAAAACTGTTTTATACATCTGTGTCTCTTTTGCTGTCTCACATATGAAGTTTCGTTACCATCTTTCTAAATTCCATATATATGTTTTAGTATACTGTATTGGTGTTTTTCTTTCTGGCTTACTTCACTCTGTATAATCAGCTCCAGTTTCATCCACTTCATTAGAACTGATTCAAATGTATTCTTTTAATGGCTGAGTAATACTCCATTGTGTATATGTACCACCGCTTTCTTATCCATTCGTCTGCTGATGGACATCTAGGTTGCTTCCATGTCCTGGCTATTATAAACAGTGCTGTGATGAACAGTGGGATACACGTGTCTCTTTCAATTCTGGTTTCCTCCGTGTGTATGCCCAGCAGTAGGATGGCTGGGTCATAAGGCAGCTCTATTTCCAGTTTTCTAAGGAATCTCCACACTCTTCTCCATAGTGGCTGTACTAGTTTACATTTCCACCAACAGTGTAAAAGGGTTCCCTTTTCTCCACTCTCTCCAGCATTTATTGCTTGTAGACTTTAGGATTGCAGCCATTCTGACTGGTGTGAAATAGTACCTCATTGTGGTTTTGATTTGCATTTCTCTGATAATGAGAGATGTTGAGCATCTTTTCATGTGTTTGTTAGCCATCTGTATGTCTTCTTTGGAGAAATGTCTATTTAGTTCTTTGGCCCATTTTTTGATTGGATCATTTATTTTTTTGGAATTGAGCTGCAGGAGTTGCTTGTATATTTTTGAGATTAGTTGTTTGTCAGCTGCTTTATTTGCTATTATTTTTTCCCATTCAGAAGGCTGTCTTTTCACCTTGCTTATAGTTTCTTTTGTTGTGCAGAAGCTTTTAATTTTAATTAGGTCCCATTTCTTTATTTTTGCTTTTATTTCCAATATTCTGGGAGGTGGGTCATTGAGGACCCTGCTTTGATTTATGTTGGAGAGTGTTTTGCCTATGTTCTCCTCTAGGAGTTTTATAGTTTCTGGTCTTACATTTAGATCTTTAATCCATTTTGAGTTTATTTTTGTGTAGGTGTTAGAAAGTGTTCCAGTTTCATTCTTTTACAAATCATTCTCTTTTTAAATGTTCTGCCTGACAGTCCCCTGCCTCACCTTCCTTTTTTGTCCTCTTCCTCATATAGATGGTTCAATTTTCACTGTTGCTTGAGTAATTCAGTTCTTTCCAAAAGTGTTTTCCCAGTTAGCAAAATGAAGGCCTTATAGATTACTTAATCTGACCTTCTTAGAAATTGGCTCAGCAAACATTCAAGCATGACCTTTGTGAGGGTTTGCCTTTCACCTTGTGTTGTTTTTTGTGGTCCATCCATTTCTACTCCACTCTCCATCCTTCCATCCACCATCCAATAAGCAGGTCTATTGTTGAAAAATGAATTCTGATACTAAGAAAAATAGGATTCTCCTCAATAGGCAGAGGATTTAGCTCCAGCATATATGTATACACACACACACACACACACACACACACACAGATATATATATATATATAAAGTAATTGCATTGTTTGATGATGCCTTTCAGGTCTCTGATCACCAGCAGGACATAGCATTTTAGTTTTGGAGGAATGTGCTACCAGGTTATTTTATTCTATGGTGACATTTGACTGCTTAAATCTCTGTGCTCTGAAACTTTACAGAAGCTGTATTTCTATATCAGACTGGTGTGGTTTAAGCGGTCTAGCATAGTAGAAAAGCCAGATCTGGATTCATATCCTGGTTCAGATACTTACTGGCTCTATGATATTGGGCAAGTGTCTTAACTTCTCTGTACCTCACTGTTACCATCTAGAAAATGGAAATAAAAGTGCCTAGCTCTGAGTTATTTTGAGGATGAAATGAAACACAAACTCCAAATTCCTGGTATATAATACACGTCTGAAGTGTTTCTGTAGTCGTTTATAAGTGCAAGTATTTTTAAAAATCCTTTGTTGAAGACAATACGTTGAAATACAGTGGAAAGTAATATAGAAGCTAGATTTGAGTATATGTGCCACTATAAATTATAAACTGTCAAGAGCTTAGATATGACTACTCTTATAGCTATTTGGGAGTTAAGTCAATATGGACATGTTGAGAAATGCTCTCTCGCTGGTCTTTCTGAGTGGAATCACTATTTGCATTGGCACCACATTGCAACTCTTTTGTGAAACTACACTGAATTGGAGACTGCTGCGTAGCAAGGTCCTTTTGGTATTTCAACTTCTAAATCTTTTCTGTGGTACCTAATTTGGCCCTATGTAATGCTGAATTCTTCTTTGTTACAAGTAAAGTGGTTCTTTTTAGCAGAGAAAAAGAAAAAGAAATACCACAGCTTGAAAAGGAAATGGAAGAAGAAAAAAGAAAATCACACCAAATAACAGTTTTTTTTTTCTTATGGAAATACAGTCTCTCCACACTTTCCCAAACAAACATTTGCCAGAAAATGATTAACAATTAAATGTTGGCCCCCTCTTTTTTAGTGGTAGATCTTCAATACAAAATAGACTGTCAAAATGACAAATGAATCTAGTGTGAGATGAAAAAAAAAAAAAGCTAGCTCCAGACTCTTGTATGTGAACAGTTCAGTTGCTCAGTTGTGTCTGACTCTGCAACCCCATGGACTGCAGCATGCCAGGCTTTCCTGTCCATTACCAACTCCTGGATCTTGCTCAAACTCATGTTTATCAAGTCAGTGATGCCATCCAACCATCTCATCCTCTTATGTGAACAGCATGTTGTATATGAGATTTGCTGGAATTCAATCAGATTTCCTTATAGTCACTGAGAAGTTCCACTCTCAAAGATGGTGGACTGATCTAAGTCTCAATTCTGGAGCATATATTTTCCTAAGATCTGATTGTTCCAATAATAGATGCTGCTTAAAACAGTATATAGAAAGTATACTTTGTTTCGAATCAAGGTTCTCATTGCTTTTGATCTTCAGGGCCATTGATAACTATCTTTTGCCATCATCTCTTTGTCCTCAGGGTCCTTGAGCCTATCAACCTGATTTGCTGGGTCTTTGTTGCTGCATACCGGTTCTCTATTTGTGCACACAGGCTTAGTTGCCCCGCGGCATGGGGATTGTAGTTACCTGACCAGGAATTAAAGCCCTGTTCCCTGAATCGAAAGGCGGATTCTTAACTAACACTAGACCACGAGGGAAATTCACTGGCTTGCTTTTTGACTCTACCTAGAGGACTCTTCGGAGAAGGTGATGGCACCTCACTCCAGTATTTTTGCCTGGAAAATCCCATGGATGGAGGAGCCTGGTAGGCTGCGGTCCATGGGGTCACTAGGAGTCGGACATGACTTCACTTTCACTTTTCACTTTCATGCGTTGGAGTAGGAAATGGCAACCCACTCCAGTTCTTGCCTGGAGAATCCCAGGGACGGGGGAGCCTGGTGGGCTGCTGTCTATTTGGTCGCACAGAGTCGGACACAACTGAAGCGTCTTAGCAGCAGCAGCAGCAGAGGGCTGTTGACTTACCAACATTGCCCAAAGGAAGACTGAGGAGAGAATTCTCTTCCTACCATGGTGACTTCTTCACTTGGTTTGGAACATTCATAACCACTTCAGCTAGTCAGGGGCCACACAGTATTCAAATCTCAGATTAAGCACCATTTTCAAGGAAACTTTTTTTCTGAGAAAATAGATCGTGTTTCCTTAGTATAAGCTCTCTAATTGTTGCCTCTACTTTTCCTTCACAGCGGTTATCATATTAGTCCATATGTAGTTGCTGTTTACTTTAGTCAAAAATGGTCAAGTATTGGCAGTTTCTTATGGTCCAGACTGAAAGACTTATTTGTGGAGTAAATTGATTTTTATCTCCCTTACAATACCTAAGCTCCAAGAGGTCAAAATCCAGTCTATCTCTTTACCTCTGTGTCTTCAGTATCTAGCAAAATGTCTGTCATAGCATTTACCCCATAAACATTTGTTGAATGAATGCATGAATGAGTGAATGAATGACTGTCACCTATAAACCAATTTTAAGGATCAGATATAAACTTTTGAAACAAGTATTCAAGATACTTTTTTTTTCTTATTTATTTATTTATTTTGGCTGTGCTGGATCTTCATTGCTATACAAGCTTTTCTTAGTTGCGACAAGTTGGGGCTACTCTCTAGTTGCTTCTTATTGTGATGACTTCTCTTGTTGTGGGCACAGGCTCTAGGGCATTCGGGTGCCAGTAGTAGTGGCTTCTGAACTCTAGATCACAGGCTCAGTACTTGGGGCACACGGGTTTAGTTGTTCCATGGTATGCAGAATCTTCCTAGACCAGGGAATGCAGATTCTTTACCACTGAGCCACCAGGGAAGCACTCAAGATACTGTAGACTCAGAAAATCACACTGTATGTGAAGGGGCGGGTGTGCTTTATCATGAATGAGAGGGGCTTTTTTTTCACAATAGATACTCTTAATGTGCCCTAGGGTGGTATACGTATGTGCCCGCCATGCATACACTCCCAAGTCAGAATTATTGTTGTATGTTTCTGTTACTAATGAATATCTATCATCTCCTTCAGGAACTTCACACCAAGGCAAACAAAAAGTTTGAACACAAATTTTCTAGCTTCTTCTGACTCCTAATTCCCTGGTCAGCCTCATCTCAACTGTGCTTTAAAACAAAACTTGCATTCAGGACAAACCATTATGCTCGCTGTTCTCTACATATATTTTGGACTTCTTTTCATCTGCATCCTTGCTCATGCCACTGTCTTCTATCATTTGCTCTCCCATCCATCTTTAGAAGCCCAATTCTTATTCCTCCCTCTTTCTGAATCCTTTAAAGTTTCTCCTTTAAACTCCTAGAACACTTACTGAGCATCCTGTACAATGCTCTCATCATTTAGTTACTGCCTATTTGACAGTAATTTTATCATGTGAAGATCTGTTATTCTCCGTATACCTCTCATCATCAGTGATTTGGGAGAGTTGGGACTTGGAGAAAAACATGCCTGCCTTGAAGAACATATATCACTAAATTTATGTTTAAAGAACTTAAAGCATACTTGTTTTATTATATAAAGTACAGAGAGTTCATGAGATTTTTATGGTTAGCAAAAAGAAGCATTCATTTTAAAATGTGAGAAAGCACTTCAAAAGGGAAAATAACAGGCCACTATAGGTAATCTATAACTGCTGCTTCTGCTGCTAAGTTGCTTCAGTCGTGTCCGACTCTCTGTGACCAAATAGACGGCAGCCCACCAGGCTCCCCTGTCCCTGGGATTCTCCAGGCAAGAACACTGGAGTGGGTTGCTGTTTCCTTCTCCAATGCATGAAAGTGAAAAGTGAAAGTGAAGTCGCTCACTCGTGTCCAACTCTTAGCGACCCCATGGATCGCAGCCTACCAAGCTCCTCCATCCATGGGATTTTCCAGGCAAGAGTACTGGAGTGGGGT
The DNA here is from genome assembly GCA_006408695.1 of Aepyceros melampus. Taxonomy (NCBI): domain Eukaryota; kingdom Metazoa; phylum Chordata; class Mammalia; order Artiodactyla; family Bovidae; genus Aepyceros; species Aepyceros melampus. The sequence goes on from SJXQ01012609.1 coordinate 9,219, forward strand.
GCCATCACTTTCTCCAATTTCTAACTAGAAAGAGGTAAAAAAGTGTGCCCTGGCCTGGAGGACAGAGGAAATGGCATACATAGCCCCTCTCCTCTTATACCCACAGAAAGTCAGGACAACACAACAGTATATAGTAGAGCCTTCTGGTGACATACTGACTAATCCATGGTTACTAAAACCTCCCTTCATCTCTCCTCTTTTTCTTCTTTTCCTAAGAGCAGCAGTTTGGGCTGTCAGATTTGGAGATGAACATTTTAAGACTGAGGTGATTTTGCTTCGGAAGTACCTTAGATGCCGAGGTTTTGTTTCTGAGTCCATCTCATGCTTCAGAGTGAGATGTGGAAAGCTGGGAATTTTCCTTTTTCCTTCTAGATGGTCAACTTAGATTGTGCAAGTAGTTAGAGGAAATAGAAAGCAGGACATAAGCTCTGTCCATCCCAAAGGACTCATTTGGCTGGAGTGCCTTTTCAGTTACTCTTTCTAGATGTAATTCTATCACACACAGTTAGACAGATGCACTATCAATAAATGCTAGAGAACCACCAAGGTATCTCCTCTCTCCAAATAAATTATCAGGTTCTAGAAAATAATGGCCATGACTAGTACTTTTATGATAAAACACAGTACATTATAAATAGTAAATCTTCAACAAATATTTCATAACACAAACTAGGCACTGGAAGTTCACTAGAAATCACATAGTTCAACCTCTTCATTTTATATTTCATGAAATCAACAGCAATTATAATGTAACTACTCTGTACAAGGTACTTGGTCCACAAAAGATGCAAAGATAAATAAGACAATAATTGTGTTTGGGGGGAAATTACAGAATGAGAAAACCAGAACTCATAGAGGTAAGTTTACTTGTTTAAAACCATGAAGCCTAGCGTAAACTTGGTCATGCACAATTTAGTGCTGTTTTCTTTAGAAAAAGATGCTTTTGTTAGATCCTTGGTGATCCACTCCACCTTCTTGGATACTGGTTACTTCTTGCTCCGGTTCTAACCCTAGAAGTGGGGATGCAATTAGTAAAGCCCAGCGCTTCATTAGCCCTTGTTGTACATAAGATAATAATTTCTTCTTACAGTAAGTTAACTTTTTGTTACTTTGTGCATTCAATTGCATAAAGATTTGCAAGTCTGAGCCATTAGCTTAACTGTTCCCTCTAATTTCTTTCGAATCAGGTTTCCCTTCATCTACCTCTATACCTCATTTTTTGGGAAACCACCTCTAAAGAGTACCTTCTTTTCATTTTATCAAAAATATTTCTGTTTGTAACAAATGTTTTTCAGGAAAAATGTGGTAAATTTTAAAGATACAGAATATGGAGGGAAGAACATAAGAATCACCAAAATAGTGCATACTCAGAAATTACTACTCGACTTTAGGATATATTTAATTCTGAGATGAGGTTGTAGTGGAGTAATTCTATAATCTTTATTTCTGCAGCCTGTTTTTTCCCCTCAATAATATATTGTAAATATTTGTTCTTATTAATAATCATTCTTCTATGTATATTAAATATATTGGTTATATATTAATAGTATTACATTTTATTAAAGTTTCTCTTTCTATCATGTGACTGATATGGGCAAGGCATAGTGCTTTTTAAAATTGAAGCAGATTTATTTGCGACATTGTGTTAGTTTCTGGTGACAGCAAAGTGCTTCAGTTATAAGTGTATATTCTTTTCCATTATGGTGTATTCAGTTCAGTTCAGTCTCTCAGTCGAGTCCAACTCTTTGTGACCCCATGAATACAGCACAACAGGCCTCCCTGTCCATCACCAACTCCTGGAGTTCACTCAGACTCACGTCCACCGAGTCGGTGATGCCATCCAGCCATCTGATCCTCTGTCGTTCCCTTCTCCTCCTGCCCTCAGTCCCTCCCAGCATCAGAGCCTTTTCCAATGAGTCAACTCTTCGCATGAGGTGGCCAAAGTACTGGAGCGTCAGCTTTAGCATCATTCCTTCCAAAGAACACAAGAGGATATTAAATATAGTTATCTGTGTTTTACAGTAGGACCTTGTTTATCTACTTTATATATAGTAGTATATATCTACTAACCCCAAATTCCTAGTTTATCCTTCCCCACCCTCTTTCCCCTTTGATAACCATATGTTTGTTTTTGCTCTGTTGAGTTTGTTTCTGTTTTGTAAATTAATTCATTTGTGTCATATTTTAGACTTCACATATAAGTGATATCATATGGTATTTTTCTTTCTCTTTCTGACTTACTTCACTTAGTAAGATGATCTCTAGGTTCATCCATGTTGCTGCAAGTGGCATCATTTCACTCTTTTTTTTTATGACTGAGTTCAGTTCATTCGCTCAATCATGTCCGACTCCTTGCGACCCCAAGGACTGCAGCATGCTAGGCCTTGCTGCCCATCACCAACTCCCAGAGTTTACCCAAACTCATGTCCACTGAGTCAGTGATGCCATCCAACCATCTCATCCTCTGTCGTCCCCTTCTCCTCCCACCTTCAATTTTTCCCAGCATCAAGAGTTCAAATGAGTCAGTTCTTTGCATCAGGTGACCAAAGTATTGGAGTTTCAGCTCCAACATCAGTTCTTCCGACTAACACTCAGGATTGATCTCCTTTAGGATGGTCTGGTTGGATCTCTTTACTGTCCAAGGGACTCTCAAGGGTCTTCTCCAACACCACAGTTCCAAAGCATCAATTCTTCAGCACTCAGTTTTCTTCACAGTCCAACTCTTATATCCATACATGACCACTGGAAAAACCATAGCCTTGACTAGATGGACCTTTGTTGGC
>SJXQ01012610.1:7622-79280 GCA_006408695.1 Aepyceros melampus
AGAAATGGTCTGGACCTAACAGAAGCAGAAGATATTAAGAAGAGGTGGCAAGAATACACGGAAGAACTGTACAAAAAAGATCTTCATGACCCAGATAATCATGATGATGTGATGACTAATCTAGAGCCAGACATCTTGGAATGTGAAGTCAAGTGGGCCTTAGAAAGCATCACTACGAACAAAGCTAGTGGAGGTGATGGAATTCCAGTTGAGCTGTTTCAAATCCTGAAAGATGATGCTGTGAAAGTGCTGCACTCAGTATGCCAGCAAATCTGGAAAACTCAGCAGTGGCCACAGGACTGGAAAAGGTCAGTTTTCATTCCAATTCCAAAGAAAGGCAATGCCAAAGAATGCTCAAACTTCCGCACAATTGCACTCATCTCACATGCTAGTAAAGTAATGCTCAAAATTCTCCAAGCCAGACTTCAGCAGTACGTGAACCGTGAACTCCCTGATGTTCAAGCTGGTTTTAGAAAAGGCAGAGGAACCAGAGATCAAATTGCCAACATCTGCTGGATCATGGAAAAAGCAAGAGAGTTTCAGAAAAACATCTATTTCTGCTTTATTGACTATGCCAAAGCCTTTGACTTTGTGGATCACAATAAACTGTGGAAAATTCTGAAAGAGATGGGAATACCAGACCACCTGACCTGCCTCTTGAGAAATCTGTATGCAGCTCAGGAAGCAACAGTTAGAACTGGACATGGAACAACAGACTGGTTCCAAATGGGAAAAGGAGTACGCCAAAGCTGTATATTGTCACTCTGCTTATTTAACTTATATGCAGAGTACATCATGAGAAACGCTGGACTGGAAGAAACACAAGCTGGAATCAAGATTGCCAGGAGAAATGCCTAGCATTAGGGAATCACAAGTACAAATGAGAAGAAAGAAAAACAGAATATATTTTCAGAAATAGTGAGAAATAAAAAAGAAAATGGAATTGAAAAAGCTTGAAGAGTGCCAAAATTGTTGCTAGGGATCAAGGCAGAATTCAAAGATATCTGCATGACTTACTGTCTAGATGTTTTAGAAAACAATACTGAAATGCTTGCGAATTTTATAAGCTGGGGAAAAGAATTAATTTTGACCTAATTTCTAAGTCCTAATTTCATTTATGTTTACTTTTTTGATGATAAAGTAAATGAGAATCATGGGGACACTAATTTTGACAGCTAAGCATATATTGATGATCTGGTCATTTTTTTGTTTTTGTTTTGTTTTGTTTTTAGAATTAGGAAAATGGCATATCTAAATATGTAGAAGCATATTGGTAATGTTGGATTTTATAGAACTTAACATCAGATATTTGCTAGTTCATCCGCAGAAAATATTCAAAGTTATCCTTTTATCATTTAATAGCTACTGATTTTTTCTTTCTGTTTTATTGGCTGTTGTTGTTCAAGCACCAAGTCCTGCTGACTCCTAGTGGCCCTTTAGACTATAGCACACCTGGCTACCTTGTACTTCACTGTCTTCTGGAATTATTCTTTTTCTGTTTGTGTATGTTGAAATAAAATAAAAAACAAACAAAGAACAATGTTGCCTTAATTTCTTCAGTATAATTAAGTGAATCAGCCAAGTGTGCATGCTAAGTCGCTCTGTTGTAGCTGACTCTGTGCAACCCTATTGCAGAAGGAAATGGCAGCCCACTCCAGTATTCTTGTCTGGAGAATCCCAGGGACAGAGGAGCCTAATGGGCTACACCCCATAGGGTCACAAGAATCAGACACAATTGAGCAACTAAATTGTGGACTGTAGCCTGCCAGGCTCCTCTGTCCCTGGGATTCTCCAGAAAGAATCCTGGACTGGGTTGTCATGTTCTCCTCCAGGGGATCTTTCTGACCTAGGGAGGGAACCAGCATCTCTAATGTCTCTTGCATTGGCAGGTTGGTTCTTTAGCACTAGAGCCACCTTAGAAATCTGACTCAGCTTTATACATATATCTCCTCCCTTTTGGACCTCCCTATCAGAGAAGGCAATGGCACCCCACTCCAGTACTCTTGCCTGGAAAATCCCATGGATGGAAGAGCCTGGTTGGCTGCAGTCCATGGAGTTGCTAAGAGTCAGACATGACTGAGCGACTTCACTTTCACTTTTCACTTTCATGCATTGGAGAAGGAAATATCAACTCACTCCAGTGTTCTTGCCTGGAGAATCCCAGCGACGGGGGAGCCTGGTGGGTTTCCATCTATGGGGTCGCACAGAGTCGGACACGACTGAAACAACTTAGCAGTAGCAGCAGCAGTTGGACCTCCCTCCCACTGCTGCTCCATCTCACCTTTCCAAGTCACCACAGAGCACCTAACTGAGCTCCGTTTTCTGTACAGCAACTTCTCACTCACTCTCTATTTTACACAGAGTAGTGTATATATGTCAATCCCAATCTCCCTATTCATCCTGGCCCCGCCTCGTCCCACCCCTCATGTATACATGTCTGTTCTCCTCTGAGTCTCTATCCCTGCCCTGAAGACAGGTTCACCTGTACCATTTTCTAAATACTGTAAGAAAACTACAAATAGAACTACCATATGACCCAGCAATCTGACTACTGGGCATATACCCTGAGAAAACCATAATTCTTAAAAAGGCACATGCACCCCAAGGTTCATTGTAGCACACAATGTATCACAATAGCCAGGACATGGAGGCAACCTATTGGCAGATGAATGAATAAGGAAGATGTGATACATATATAAATTTCTTTGTCAAACATTAATGTTCAGATTTCATATAACAGTGCTTCCCTCCAATGCCATTCTATTTGTGCGTTAATATTATTAAAACTGTTATCAAATTCCTATTGACAATAAGTAAGAAGTAAGTAAAGTCACTCAGTCATGTCCGACTCTTTGTGACCCCATGGACTGCAGCCCACCAGGCTCCTCAGTCCATGAGATTCTCCAAGCAAGAATACTGGAGTGGGTTGCCATAAGGTTACATAATATATACTATGAGAAATATGAATCACTATGGAAATAAGATCTACATAAATAAAGATGGGTATGCATATGGTATAGACACATATATAGAATGTCTATTCACAATCATTGCCCAATACTCAGTACTTGTGAGACATTAGACTGAGAATTGAAATATGTGTGCTGATGTCCAGACCCTCAATTCTATTTTCTTTTAGAAGGGAAATGCTTTTAATTGATTCTTCCTTTCACAGTAGATTTCTCTGGAGCATACAGTGCTGTTTGATGACATTTTACCCATGGTAGAACTTCTTTTAAAGTTGGAGTCAGTTCTCTTGAAATTGTCACAGCTTTATCAACTGAGTTAATGTAATATTCTATGTCTTTTGTTGTCATTTCAATGATCATTGTAGAATCTTCCCAGTACTATATTACATCCTTAGAAACCACTTTCTTTGCTCATCCATGAGAAGTATCTCCTCATCCATTAAATTTTATCAGAGATTGCAGCAGTTCAGTCATATCTTCAGGCTCCGCTTCTAATTCTAGTTATCTTGTTACTTCCAGCACATCTGAAATTTCTCCATTGAAGTCTTGAATCCCTCAAAGGTATCCAAGAGAGTTGGAATCAACTTCTTTAAAAGCCCTGTTAATTTTGATGTTTTGACTTCTTCACATGACTCACAAGTGATATTAATGGCATCTAGAATGATGAATTCTTTCTGGAAAGTTTTCAGTTGACTTCTGAGATCCATCAAAGAAGTCAATTACTATGGCAGCTATAGTCTTGTAAAATGCATTTCTTAAAAAAATAAGTCTTGAAAGTCAAAATTACTCCTTGATCAGTGGGTTTCAGAATAAATATGAGCTAGCAGATGTGGGGGCTTCCCTGGTAGCTCAGCTGGTAAAGAATCTGCCTCAATGCAGGAGACCCCGGTCTGACTCCAGGGTTGGGACGATCCCTTGGCAAAGGGATAGGCTACCCACTCCAGTATTCTTGGGCTTCGTTGGTGACTCCAACAGTAAAGAATTCGCCTGAAATACAGGAAACCTGTGTTGGATCCCTTGGTTGGGAAGGTCCCTGGAGGAAGGCATGGCAACCCACTCCAGTATTCTTGCCTTGAGAATCTCCATGGACAGAGGAGCCGGGTGGGCTACAGTCAATGAGGTCACAAAGAGTTGGACACAACTGAGCACACAGCAGGTATGAAAGCAACGATCTCACTGCACGTCTCCATCAGAGCTCCTGAGCACTCAAACGATCTGCCAATGGGCTGTGATACTTTGAAAGAGATCCTTTTTTCTGAGCAGTAGGTCACAACAGTGGGCTTAAAATAATCAGTAAACCACATTATAGGTCACTGTGCTGTCATTCAAGCATTGTTGTTTCATTTATAGAACACAAATGTAATAGATTTAGCATAATTCTTAAAGGCCCTAGGGTTTTTGGAATGAATGATACACGAGAACAGGTTTCTTCTTAAAGTCTCTAGTAACAATGCCACCTATAAATAAAGAGTCAGCCTGTTCTTGAAAGCTTAGAAGACAAGCACCGACTTCTCCTCTCTAGCTATTAAAGTCCTAGATGACATTTTCTTCCATTAGAAGGCATGTCTACATTGAAAATCTGTTGTTCAGTATAATCATCCATGTTCATTAATTATTTTAGCTAGATAGTCTTGACAATTTAGGGACAGCTTCTACATCAGCATTTGGGGTTTCATCTTGAATTTTCTTTAAAAAAAAAGATGGCTTCTTTTCTTAAATCTCATGAACCAACCCCTGCCAGTTTCAGACTTTTCCTTTGCAGTTTCTGCTGTCAGCCTTCATAGAATTAAAGAGAGCTAAAGCCTTACTCTGAGTTAGGCGTTGCCTGGCAGGAATGTTGTGGCTTATTTGATCTGCTATCCAGACAAATAAAACTATTTCCATCTCAGCAATGGTGTTGTTCTTTAAAAGTTCTGTTAATGTTGGTATTTTGACCTCTTTCCATGAATCACAGTGTCATTAATGGCATCTAGAATGATGAATTCTTTCTGGAAGATTTTCAATTGACTCAGTTTTCTTATCATTTATATGTCCCCTGGAGTAACACTGTTAATTTCCTCCAAGAATTTTTCCTTTGCAGTCATAAGTTGACTGCTTGGCATTAAGAGGCCTAGCTTTGGGCCTGGGTTGGCTTTCTACATGCTTTCCTCACTAAGCTTATTTCTAGCTTTTGATTTACCATGCAATTCTTCCTTTCGCTTGAATACTCAAAAGCCATTGCAGGGTTATTAATTGGCCTAATTTCAATATGGTTGTGTCTGAAGGTTTAGGAAGGCCTGAGGAGAAGGAGAGAGTGAGGAAGATGCCAGTTTGTGGAGTTGCCAGAACACACACCATTAATGGATTAAATTTGCCATCTTTCATGGCTGTCCCAAAACAATTACAGCAATAACATCAAAGATCACCAGTCATGGATCACCATAACAAACCAACAAAAAAGCAAAGAAACTGTTTGAAATACATCAAAAGTTACCAAAATGTGATACAAAGACAGGAAATAAATAAGTCCTATTGGAAAAATGGTGCCAATTAACTTGCTGGACACAGGCTTGCCACAGAAGTTCAATTTGTAAAAATGGCAAAATCTGTGAAATGCAACAAAGCAAAGCACAATGAAATGAGGTATGCCTGTGATAAATCAATAAATAATATCCCCTGACTCCAATGGACCCAACCTCTTTATTTGAGGAGAATAGAACAAGAAAATAGAATCTTGAAAGGCTGAGAAAACTGAGTCCTGCCCTCAGTACCATCAACTATGAGTTGTATCACCTTTGTGAAGTTACATAATATTATCAGAATCTTAGTGTCCTTTCCTGCAAAAAGGAAATGGGAATGCCTAGTTAAGGATGTTATTAGAGAATATTTTTCAAGTTCCTGATACAACACTTAGCACAGAGCAGTAACTCAGTCCTCTCCCTATTGTGTTACAAATGATGGCCACACAGAGTGATGAACAGGGTAATGTAACTAGTGCTTCAGAAATTGAGAAAGGCAAACTTATTTCTGACAAGGTTGAAGAAGGATCTTTTAAATTAGGTCAAGTTTGGAAGGAGGACCTTTTAGGCAGAGATACCTAGTTTGCACCTGTCTGTACCCAGAAGTCAGGTACAGATAGATGCTGGGAAGGGGACGGGGACCACTGGAGAGAGCAGGGGCTGGTAGCAAGGGAGGTATCTTCAAAGCTATTTTTGTCCTCAGATCTATATTTCTAATTTCTTACCAGGCATTTATTTTATTGACTGTCTCACTTCAAATTCAATATGCCTGCGAAGAAACTCACTGTCTTTTATCCCAATACATACACCCCTTCTTTACTCCTTGCCAGTGGTGTATCCATCCTCTTAATTGAAGTTGAAAAAAATAAAAGGATTAATTTTAATCCATTTTTAATACTGAATCTATATTGTCTTGCTCATTAGTAAGTCTATCAGCATATTGTTTTCTTCAGTGTGTAGCCAGCTTTCCTGGTGGCTCAGAGGTTAAAGTGTCTGCCTGGAACGCAGGGGAGCTGGGTTCGATCCCTGGGTTGGGAAGAGCCTCTGGAGAGGGAAGTGGCAACCTACTCCAGTACTCTTGCCTGGAGAATCCCATGGAGGGAGGAGCCTAGTAGGCTACTAGTCCATGAGTTGCAGAGTTGGACACAACTGAGTTACTTCACTTTCACTTTTCACTTTCAGTGTGTAACTTTCTCATACAGTTTGACGCCAGGTATTATCATAGGGACAGGAAAAGGAAACAACTAAAATTTGCTATTTGGATAAGCTTGAGTAAGAGGAATGGAAAGGAGGGTGATTTTGTAGCTGAGTATTTAGTTCAGAAGCTTCCCTGGTGCTATATGTATAGTATCTTCGATTACTCTTTCCTGTTACTATTTCTCATTTAAAAGCTCTTTCTTATTGTTTCCAAACCCAATTAACATGAGAAATTGTACTTCTTATACTATGTGTTCTGTTTGCTTATGCTTTTATTTTGCTATAAGTAGAGTGAATATTATGAGCTATATATACAGCTCTCAAAAGTAAGTTGTGTCTATAGACCAAGCAAGAACATTCACGTTAATGTAAATGTTTATGCTTTTTGTGTAACAATTATGTTCCATGACATTATTTGAAAATTTACTTTGTGAAAAGAACACCTGGGTATATTTTTCTCATTTATTATATTATCAAATAGGCACACTTGGCTTTGGCATGCATTTAAACAGTGATTTATTTCCCTCATACCATTGATTTGTAGTCAATTAAAGTTGTCTTGAAGCTGTATTTCCGTGTACTAAGTGATTTGCTAGTGTTTTTTCTTCTTCTAGTTTATTTACTCTAGTAATATTCATTGAGTGTATAGTAGAAGCTGTGTTTTAATTTTTTCGCATTTAAACTAGTTTGATCACGAGGTAAATAATCTACAGCAATGCACTTTAAAATAATTTGTCAAGGCTTGGCTAGATGCAAGAAAACAATATGCTGATAGACTTACTAATGAGCAAGACAATATAGATTCAGTATTAAAAACCCATATACACCCAGTTAGGTCATTGTTTTCAATGTATTTGCCTTTCCAACAAGCCAGCTTTATGAAGTTAACATAAATCAAGGTGATATAGTTACCTATTCTCAGTATATGAAAGAAAAACATTTCCAAATTAATTCATATACATACAGAGATAAACTTTGGTTTACCTGATGCAGAGCCAACTCACTGGAAAAGACCCTGATGCTGGGAACAATTAAGGGCAGGAGGAAAAGGGGCCAACAGAGGATGAGATGATTGGTTGTCACCACTGACTCAATGGACATGTGTTTGAGCAAACTCCAGGAGATAGTGAAGGACAGAGAAGCCTGGCATGCTGCAGTTTATGGGGTGATAAAGAGTTGGACAGAACTTAGCAACTGAGCAACAACAGTTGAGACAAACACCCTCAAGATCCTTACTTATAATTCTCAAGTTTCCAATAAGAGCTATATTAAATCTATGAACAGTTAACTTAAGATCTTACCAGATAGTTACAGAAATACAGGTTTCTCTTGCTATTTGAATGCAGAGTGTTTCTATGAAAATTTTCTCAGGCTGAAAGAGAATACAGCGAATCGATATTCAATTTTCACCTTTTTTTTTCCATAAAAGTGGAAATCGTCAATTTATTTTGGCTATCTGAAATAAGCACTAATGAGATCTTAAAGTGAAGTGGCACAAAGCAAACTTGAAAAGCAAGGATACCTGCAGTCTAGTTGAGGACATTAAATTTGACAATCTCACATTTAATGCAGCCATCTTCTTTTGATTTAAAATGACTTATTTCTTGTGAGTTGCCATTTAGTAATTAATATACTTTTTTAAAATTCTGAATATGATGATGTACAAATTAATATTTTCTGTTATGCTAGCACAAAACACTTGTGGAGTGAGTCCTTTAATTTTGTACTGAAGTCCTTCTTTTGAAATGGTAACATCAGTGACTTAGACATATTAATTATATGAAAGAATGAACAAATGAATGAACACTTTAAAATCTAACTTACACTGTTGAAGAGAATTGTAGCACTAAAAATTTAGGTAATTTTTCCACTCTTTCCAATTATTACTAAATTTGGTGTTTTTTGAATACATATTCTATCTATATGTCAATCTTAAAGTTTCTTAGTATTTTACTGTGTACTAATGCATGGGGTCACAAAGAGTCGGACACGACTGAGCGACTGAAATGAACTGAACTGAACTGAACGCATTAAAATAAATTCATTTGCAATTAAATACTCTATTATAATTTAAAAGCATTCTGTCTTTGAATGTGTATCTTAGATTTAACATTCTTGTGGGTGGGAGGGAAAACGATATCTTTGAAATATTTCCTGATTCATGTCAATGTATAGCAAAATGAATACAGTATTGTAAAGCAAAACAAACTAAAAACTAAAAATTAATTAAAAAAAAGAAAGCATAGCACAAAATGCAAAAAAAAAAAAGTTTTTTGCCAGTCTATAAGAAACTTTAGATATATAAACTGTAAAATAATAACAATGGCAGTAGAAATACTAGTCATGTAACTTTCAATGCAGTCATTTCTAAAAATGGCAGACTTGCCTGACAGATAGAAATATGATGTTAACATATTTAAGCTGCTAATTGTGTCATCTTGAACACATGCCTAACAGTTGTGATGAAGGATAAAACCAGGGTTTTTATGCTATTGCTTAGATTCAGCCATAAGGGATATTCCACCCAGAGCAGGAGGCATTGTATGCACTGTCTTATTTAAAAATCTTGCCATTTGGCACCTAAGCTCTCAGACAGAATTCCAACCCAATTGTAAGCAGGAAGGATGCCAACTTAACAGATGAGCGGAAAGTGCCAAGGCCAAGCGTCCAGGTTCACATATCAAATGTGCTTACTTAGGGCAGGATTCCCAGTTATAAGTCTTCAACCATGTTCAGAAGAACTGTGCATAATAACAATGGCAGTAGAAATACTAGTCATGTAACTTTCAATGCAGTCATTTCTAAAAATGGCAGACTTGCCTGACAGATAGAAATATGATGTTAACATATTTAAGCTGCTAATTGTGTCATCTTGAACACATGCCTAACAGTTGTGATGAAGGATAAAACCAGGGTTTTTATGCTATTGCTTAGATTCAGCCATAAGGGATATTCCACCCAGAGCAGGAGGCATTGTATGCACTGTCTTATTTAAAAATCTTGCCATTTGGCACCTAAGCTCTCAGACAGAATTCCAACCCAATTGTAAGCAGGAAGGATGCCAACTTAACAGATGAGCGGAAAGTGCCAAGGCCAAGCGTCCAGGTTCACATATCAAATGTGCTTACTTAGGGCAGGATTCCCAGTTATAAGTCTTCAACCATGTTCAGAAGAACTGTGCCAGCTTGAAGAGGTTGCCCTGCTTTTAATCCCCATAGAACTAGAATTAACCTTGAATTTATTTTTAGAGATGCAATTTAGTCACTAATCTCTATTATCTTTTTAAGCTGGAGGAAGAATAGGTAGCTTTGGATTTATGTATTTAATTGCTCAATCCTTACTAGTTGTTTATCTCATTGCTCATTATGATTGCAATTATTTAAACACCATTAATTCAAAACTTTGTGTTGACTGCACTCATATTGAACTATTTTATGAATGATATGGTAACATAACATATAGGGCTGATTTTTTAAAAAGATGTTTACTGATTTTCTTGATAGTCTCACAATATTCACTCAAAGCTAAAAGTTAATATGAATAATGTGTGAATAATTATGTACATTTGACCTTTAAATGATAGTGAAAATTAATAATTCTCTGGGTCATTTTACTCATGGATGACTGTTGATGAAAATGTATGATAAGAATAAATTTTGTTGAGAGACTCAGTATTATGGTCCTTAAAAAATGCATTATATTTTTAAAAATATGTAACTAGGAAATCTTTCAAGATTAACTAAATCATTAAAATTATTTTAAAAATAAATAGGAAATTAAATACTCTCTCTCTCTTTAGTGACTAAGTCATGTCTGACCCTTGTGACCCCATGGACTGCCTCTGTCCATGGAATTCTCCAGGCAAGAATACTGGGATGGATTGCTATTTCCTTTTCCAGGGGATCTTCCTGAACCAGGATTTGAACCCAGGTCTCCTGCATTACAGGCAGATTCTTTACCAACTGAGCTATGAGGGAAACCCAGAATTAAATGCACTCTCTCCACTCAAATGCATATTGAAGGAAAACATGGGGAAGATGACTCAAAACAACTTGTAGTATTACTTAAATTTTGCTCTTTGGACTGTGAAAAATGGAAAATGTCATTTGGCTACCATTTCCTTTTCTCTTATTCTTCCATAAGAATGTTCTGTGTTTATGACCTTATAATTAAAGATATATCAGCCATGGTTTGGGGTGATTTAGTCACTAAGTCATGTCTAACTCTTGTGACCCCATGAACTGTAGCCTGCTAGTCTTCTTTGATCATGGGATTTCCCAGGAAAGAATACTGGAGCGTGTTGTCATTTCCTTCTCCAATATTGGCCATGAGTTGTACATAAATAATAAACTTGCTGCATATCTACACATATATAGGTAAAACTCTAGATGCATAAAAATTTAGCTGCAGATACATAAAAAAATAATTTTCCCTTATCTTAAAATACTGTTTAACAACCAAGAAAATGCCTTGTGAAGCAGAATTACTCTTCACATAGCTAAAGTAATCCTAATCAAAGTTAATGAGCAATACACACTTTCCAGTCTTTTATGTCAGTGCAGACTAAGAGTTCTTACAAAATAATTAAACGTCAAGGCAAACAAGATTTGCATGGTCAAATCATACCTTTTAAGTGAGGTATTGTAACTGAAAGAGAAAGTAACCTCTCATTCAGCCACAGGCTATGCTGAATTCACATGTGAAATATTGCCTCAGATGAGTGTAACATTTCAAAAAAGATACATCAGCTTTGGAAAAGCCAAGAGAACAAAAATGAAATAGTCAAGGACTGGTCATTGTTTTCACGGAGGATACCCTTGGAGTTGCTAGGTGTGGGTTTCTGACACAGATTTATGAGTTTATCAGCTGTAAATGGAGTGCCACATTAACACAGCCACAAAATCTGTCACTTTCATTAGTCTACTGTGTTAGTTTCTCAGTTGTGCCCATCTTTGTGACCCCATTGAATGTAGCCTATCAGACTCCTCTATCCATGGGATTTTCCAGGCAAGAATACTGGAGTGTGTTGCCATTCCCTCTCCAGGGGATTGTCCTGACCCAGGAATCAAACTTGGGTCTCCTGCATTGCAGGTGGATTCTTTACTGGCTGAGCCACTAGGGAAACCCTTCATTAGTTTAGATGGTCCAAACTTGCTGTGTGGGACATTTACTTGGGGAAGAAGGAATGGAATCAGAGGTCTGGGAAAGCCTTTGCATGATGATGGAGGTCTCACCCCTTAAATAACAGAAGAAAGAAAGTAAAGCATGGTTTTAAGGAAGTTCTAGTAGAGGTATCAGGAAGTCCTGGAGTGAATGCCAGTTTCCAGATATGGTCCCTAGGTTAGTACACTTGTCATGTTCTGTCACTGCCTAGGAGCAGCTGTGGAAATTATCACATCCATGCAAACATATTCTGCCTCTTAACTGGAAGGCAGCACCTGAGACCACCAGTCATGTATGTAGGAGATTGATAGACAATAGATATAGTGTCATGTAAGCCAAAATATTGAATACTTGCACCGCCCCCCTATGTTTGTCCTTCCAATCTGGATACCACTGCTCTCTTTCTAGACAGACATGTGATCCTTTGTGCTCTCAGTTGTTCAGTTACACAACCCCATGGACGGTAGCCTGCCAGTCTCCTCTGGTCGCTATGGGATTCTCCAGGCAAGAACACTGGAGTGGGTTACCATTTTTTCCTCCGGGGGATTTTCTGGACCCAGGGATCAAACTTGGTCTCTTATGTCTCCTGCATTTGCAGGCAGGTTTTTATTGCCACTGAGAAGCCCTTGGGTTAATTCTTCATTGAAGGATAAATTAGAAAGCTCAGGAGTCGAGTGAGAGAGTAACTATATGATGATACATGATTAAAGTGTACTCACAGTGTGAATTACGTAATATACAAGTGTGGATAAATTTAACAGAGACATATTAAAGTATGTCCCGAGTAAGGAGAATCCCCTCAATTTAAATCAGTTAATGTGAAATTTCAAAGAAATGCTTTTCCTGTAATTAGACAGCAAAGTGTCACTAACCACTTTTATGTTACCTTTAAATGCTTACTTTTAATGTATTATTTATATTGTTTTGTTCTTTATCAAGGGTTTAAAACTTTCTCAAAAATAATTCTGGAAACCCTTTCAAAGTAGATAGACTGCTTTAACTTCTGATGCTGATAGTGTAGTTATACTTTCTTTTAAATAAGAATTTAACCTTATAGCTGATGAATGCAGGAAGCTAAACACATGTCTCCATTAAAAAAAAAAAAAGAATTTTCAGAAAAGCAAATTGAGCAAGGAACTTTAAAGAACTCTAAGAACTCAAGAATGCTAATCATGGTAGGCAGAGGACTCTATAAGCGGCTAATGTATAGGGAAGCCTGTCTACTTTCGTTTCTATTTTTCGTTGCTGTCGGAGAAGAAATGGATGGATGCTGGAATTCTGGAGGTACAGCTAATCCAGAGTGCCAAAAAAGACAAATTACAGCTTTCAAGAGCTGAAAATAGTCACGGAAATGAATCACCCTTGCTAAGGTGGTGATGGCTGACTGCTGTATGATAAGCCATTCCAGAAAGACTTTGTTGCCAAGAACCTGAAGATTGAGGAAAAACATCAGAAGGAATTTCTGACTGACCATCTGAATTCCAGGTGAGTCAGAAGAGAACATTCTAATAAAAGGCGATAGGTATGATGAGGATAAATTAGGAAGCCAAATCAAATAGGATTTAAAATTATGTGGAATATCTATTGTTATTTCTTATTGAAGTTGTTCTAGGGGATCATAGCCTCTTTTATGAATTTTGAGTTTATGTGATTTATTAATGTATTTAATTAAAGCACAGAAATGATGACTAGTACCCTAATAGTAACCTAAAATAGGATAAAGTTAGATGTCTGTCTTCCTGAAAAGCAGTTTCTGAAATGCATCATTCTGCTGAAAAGCACTTGTTTGCAAACTGGAATCTTGAATACACACACTTGGGCACTTTGAGGGGAGCTACCAAAAGGAAATGAGGAAAATCAACCTTCAATTGCTGGATGGAGGAGCAATGCAGATACTGTTATAACTTACTTATGAGTGAGGAACAGAGGAAAGTATTCTAGTAGACACCACAAGAGCAGAATAAATCTCATGAATTGTATGTAACCTTCTTTCAACAATTAGAACCAAAACATGATTCAACACAAAAAACTATCTTCTCATTACCCTTTGTAATATATTTAGGACAAAAAGTGTGTCATCTTTGTTAAAAAGTTTCTTTCTATTAGAATACATGACAGATATTATTTTCTGTTATCCAATTTTATAAATTCCAGCTTATTATATAAGAAGATATTTAGCAATAAAGAGGTCTGAACAATAAAAAATAAACAGCATCAATAGCATCAACAGAGGACATTAGGTTCTATACATAAAATTTTAATATTAAAATAATTATGTATATTTAACCACTTGTATGAATGGTACATGTGGATGTTTATTGGATATTTTTGGTAAGTGAATACAGTAGGATACTATGGAAAGGGCATGAGTATCGTAGTCACACCCATGTGGAGTTAAATCCTCTATAAATGTTGTATTCCTTATCTGGATCTTGTCAAAATTCTCATTCTCTAAGTTTCTGCTTGCCCATCTGGGCTATGAGGAAAATGATACTATTATTGTAAAAATTGGGGAAATTTTTCCATGTCTGTTTTTGAAGATATCAGCAGTCATATGAAAAGTATCCAAAAATTGCTTCTTCCATGTTGCTGAATAAGGATATGGCTACTTTATATCTTAGTTGAGAGCCACCCTCTAATTCTCTTGTGGCTACGATGACAAAGAATTGACTTGCAATGCGGGAGACCGGGGTTTGATCCCTGGGTTGGAAAGATCCCCTGGAGAAAGCAATGACAACACACTCTAGTATTCTACCTTGGAAATCCCATGGATAGGGGAGCCTAGCAAGCAAGAGTCCATGGGGTCACAAAGAGTGGACATGACTGAGTGACTACACTTTCACTTTTTAGTTTCCTTAAGCTGAAGTGCTTTGTCTTTATGAAAAAGGTGAGAAACTGTCATTGCTTTCTCTCTCACTGACAGTTTAGCCCTTCAGGAAAGTTTGCCTCAATGGAACATCTGGATTCCATAATTTCCAGGGCAGCATAAAAATTTTGAAAAATCATAGAAAAATGACACCAAAAAAATGTAATTCAGAAAGATACATGCTCCCCATTGTTTATCACAGAACTGTTTAGAGTGGCCAAGACATGGAAGCAACGTAAGTGTCCATCAACAGATAAATGAATAATGAAAATGTAGTATGTATGTCCATGTACACACACAGACACACACAGACACACAGACACACACACAGGAATATTACTCAGCCTATCAAAAAGAATGAAATAAGATGATTTGCAGCACCAAGAATGGACCTGGAGATCATTATACGGGGTCAAGTAAGTCAAACAAAGATGAATATCATATTTTATTGTTTACATGTGGAATCTTACAAAATCATACAAATTAATTTATATTCAAAACAGTAATAGACCCAAGTCATAGAAAAAAATAAAAAGCTTCTGGTTACCAATGGGCAAAGAGAGGAGATGAATAAATTAGGAATTTGGGATTAACATATACATATTACTGTATACAAAATAGGTAACCAACGAGGACCTACTATATAGCACAGTGAACTATATACAATATTTTGTAATAATATATAAGGGAAAGAATCTGAAAAAGAATGGGTATAAATATAGATATACATGTATAACTGAATCACTTTACTGTATACCAGAAACTAGCACAAATTGTAAATCAACTATATTCCAAATAAATGAAATGACAACAAAAACTATAGCTTTTATCTCACTAATAGCTGTCTAATAGACATATGACTTGATTACAGGACACAGTCAATGAATCCTACATTTTCACAATGGGCTTTCATATCATGACCATTATATGCTCACACTACTAAGTTTCATCTATCATTTGTAAAATTGAATTTTCATATAGCAGCTGGTCAAAAATATGTGCACTGTTGCATAGCAATATCATCCAGGCAACAGAGACCTCATACATTTTATAAGGTCTAAAAATTAAAACTAAAATATATGAAAAAATAATCAGGTGTGCTGAAAAAACAAACAAACATGTTTTCTGCCTCATTCAGATGGTCTGTGCTTCCATCTCTACGAGAACTTCAAGCAGAAACTACCTTTCCAGAAACCCGGATTTTGGATCTGTTATGTTAGACAGCATTAAGAAAAGTTCAGAAAGTTTATAAGTAAAGGATCTGTCTTTCTAACATCATTTTCAGCCAGTCAGTTCAGTAGTTCAGTCATGTCTGTCGCAGAGTGACCCCCTGGACTGTAGCACACTAGGCTTCTCTGTCCATCACTACTCCCAGAGCTTACTCAAACTCATGTCCCTCAAGTCGGTGATGCCATCCAACCATCTCATGCTCTCTCATCTCCTTCTCCTCCTGCCTTCAATCTTTCCCAGCATCAGGGTCTTTTCCAATGAGTCCATTTATCACATCAGGTGGCCAAAGTATTGTAGTTTCAGCTACAGCATCGGTTCTTCCAATGAATATTCAGGACTGACTTCCTTTAGGATTGACTGGTTTGATCTCCTTGCTGTCCAAGGGACTCCCAAGAGTCTTCTCCAACACCACAGTTTGAAAGCATAATTCTTTGGTGCTCAGCCTTCTTTATTGTTCAATTCTCACATCTGTACATAACTACTGGAAAAACCATAGATTTCACTATATGGACCTTTGTCAGCAAAGTGACATCTCTACTTTTTAACATGCTCTCTAGGTTGGTCTGGCTTTTCTTTCAAGGAGGAAGTGCCTTTTAATTTTACAGCTGCAGTCACCATCTGCAGTGATTTTGGAGCCCAAGAGAATAAAGACTGTCACTCTTTCTATTGTTTACCCAACTACTTGCCATGAAATTATGGGACCGGATATCATACTCTTTGTTTTTTGAATGTTGAGTTTTAAGCCAGCTTTTTCACTCTCCTCTTTCACTTTCATCAGAGGTGCTTCAGTTCCTCTTCACTTCTTGTCATAACGGATACATTACTTTATCACTTAAATAAACAGCAGGTAGAAATTTATGTTGCCAATACTGAAAATAAGATATTTGCTGGGAAAGCATTTTATGTACTTTTAATAACTCTTTAAGCACATGTTCCTTGAACATGTCTTATGTGCTAGGACACATAGCTCAGTGATAAAACTTCTACCTGCCAGTGCAGGAGATGTGAATTCTATCCCTGGGTTGGGAAGATCCTCTGGAGAAGGAAATGACAACCCACTTCAGTGGGTTCTTGCCTGAGAAATTTCATAGATCGAGAAGCCTGGCAGGCAACAACCCATGAAATTGCACAGAGTTAGACACAACTTAGCGAGTAAACAGTAACAACAACCTATGTTGTTGTTACCGAGGCATAGTTCTAAACACTCAATACATAAATTAACATAAAAAACAAGATCTCTGTCCTCACAGGGTTCATGTTCTAGTCAAAGGAGACAGAAAATAGACAACACAAAAACAACACGCATACATAATAATTTAAAGCATTTACATAGTAGGTTTAAAGGGGATAGATGTCAGAAAATAAAGAAGTTGTGGAACACATAGACAATGGAATGTTACTCAGCCATAAAATGGAATAAAATCGATAGTTGAAGTGAGGTGGATGAACCTAAAGCCTTAAACTCTGTATAAGGGAAGTCAGAAAGACAATAACAAATATTGTATATTAATGCATATATATGGAATCTGGAAAAATAGTACTGATGATCTTATTTGCAGAACAGGAATGGAGGCACAGAGATAGAGATAGATTTATAGCCATGAGGGGTGGGGGAGAAAGGGAGGACGGATTGAGAAAGTTGCATTGACAAATATATGGAAAGTGAAAGTTGACGGAAAGTTGCTCAGTCGTGTCCGATTCGTTGCCGCATTGCAAGCAGATTCTTTACCAGCTAAGCCACAAGGGAAGCCCACGAATACTGGAGTGGGTGCCTATCCCTTCTCCAACGGATTTTCTCAACCCAGGAATCAGACCGGGGTGTCCTGCATTGCAGGCGATTCTTTACCAACTGAGCTGTCAGGGAAGCCCATACTTCCATGTGTAAGATAGCTGCCTAATGGGAAGCAGCTGCATAACCCAGGGAGCCAGGCTTAGTGCTCTGTGGCGACCTAAAGGATGGAATGGGGGTGTGGGAGGGCGGCTCGAGAGGGAGCGTTTATATGTATGTACATAGCTGACTCACATTGTTTAGCAATTATGTTCCAATTAAAAAAAAAGTCAGAAAATAAAGAACCGGTCAAAAAAATGTTTGCCCTGGGAGTTGTCTTTTAGATAGGACAGTCAGGGCACGACTCATTGAGAACGTGACATTTGAACAAAGATTCAATGGAAATGAGCCCAAAAACTCTTGTTATTTCTTTTCTGAAATAAAAAGATTTAGAAGTCCATTGGAATAGTTTCAGTTTTCCTTCCTGTTTCTTTATCCTCTTTCATTGTAGAGGAGGTAAAAATTTGAAAAGAAAGAGCACCTCTAAGCCAAATAATATTCTGTATAGCTCAAGTTAAAAGGTTTTAAACTATTCATTCTTCCCTTTCTCCTTTTCCTTTCATCAAAATTCTGAGGTACTTCCTTCTATCTTATTCTTCTGTCAGAATTTCCTATGAATCAAGAATAATCACAAAGATTCTTAAAGTGATCTTTACACAACTAAGCCCATGAAAATCATGAAATTTGGCAGTGCCAACTCATCAAGCACAGAATACCCATGATATGACATCTGCACAAGACATTTAATCCACAATTGAATTATATATTGGCAAGCTAGGGTGATACTTTGACAAAATAGAGATATTGAGATGGTGCAGGAGAATCCACCTGCCAATGCAGGAGATGCAAATTTGATCCCTGGGTTGGGAAGATCCCATGGAGGAGGAAATGGTAACCCCCTCCAGTATTCTTGCCAGGGAAAATCCCATGGACAAGGGGCCTGGCAGGCTACAGTCCATGGGTTTGCAAAGAGACAGACACGACTTACTGACTAAAAGCAAGCAAACAAATGCAACAGTGCCATACCTTCACAATGCCTTTTTGAACTGAAATTGTAGGTAATATTATGCTAGCCTTGATGATCAGAAAATAGACTATATATTTTACATAGGGAAATTGATTTTTTATAATTGTCTGGCAACAATAGTTTTACAGATAAAAGTCTCTGGGACTTTGCTTTCTCTGGATTAAATTAAATAAAACATATCACAAAATGTATATATAAAAAAATCATTGACTCTTATTTTGTTCTAGTGTTTTGTTTGTTTTTCATCGTGTATACCAACATAAGAGGTTGGCTGTTGGCTTTAATTTGTAGCCAGTAAGAGGTACTATGAGGGGATGAATATTTCAACTAAAAAGAAATTGTTTCCTAATGTATGAATCAACATTGGAGGATATCAGCAAGCGAAGAGACCCATTAATGAATCTTTGTCTTATCATTTGAAAAACATGTATCCAAATATAAAATATATAAGAAGAGGAGACACCCCACTTCTGAGGTCAGGGCAGTGGCCGGGAGGAGCTACCCCACGTCCAAGGCCAGTGGTGGCAGGGAGGAGACACACCACGTCTGAGGTCTGGGGTGGCGGGGAGAAGCCACCTCGCCCCCGAGGCCAGGAGCAGCAGCTGAGAGGAGCCACCTATGCCCGAGGACAGGGCCGGCGGCCAGGAGGAGCAACCCGAGGAGTGGTGGATGGGCAGGCACAGGNTCATGGGAAATAGATGGGGAAACAGTAGAAACAGTGTCAGACTTTATTTTGGGGAGCTTCAAAATCACTGCAGATGGTGAACTGCAGCCAGGAAATTAAAAGACACTTACTCCGTGGAAGAAAAGTTATGACCAACCTAGACAGCATATTCAAAAGCAGAGACATTACTTTGCCGACTAAGGTCCGTCTAGTCAAGGCTATGGTTTTTCCTGTGGTCATGTATGGATGTGAGAGTTGGACTGTGAAGAAGGCTGAGCACCGAAGAATTGATGCTCTTGAACTGTGGTGTTGGAGAAGACTCTTGAGAGTCCCTTGGACTGCAAGGAGATCCAACCAGTCCATTCTGAAGGAGATCAGCCCTTGGATTTCTTTGGAAGGAATGATGCCAAAACTGAAGCTCCAGTACTTTGGCCACCTCATGCGAAGAGTTGACTCATTGGAAAAGACCCTGATGCTGGGAGGGATTGGGGGCAGGAGGAGAAAGGGACGACCGAAGATGAGATGACTGGATGGCATCACAGACTCAATGGACGTGAGTCTGAGTGAAGTCCGGGAGTTGGTGATGGACAGGGAGGCCTGGCGTGCTGCGAGTCATGGGGTCGCAAAGAATCGGACACGACTGAGCGACTGAACAAACGAACGAATGAAAGCCTTTTTTATACAATTCTGTATATTCTTGCTGCCTCTTCTTAATATCTTCTGCTTCTGTTAGGTCTTTGCCATTTCTGATGTTTATTGAGCCCATCTTTGCATGAAATGTTCCCTTGGTATCTCTAATTTTCTTGAAGAGATCTCTAGTCTTTCACATCTATTGTTTTCCTCTGTTTCTTTGCATTGTTCACTTAGGAAGGCTTTCTTGTCTCTCCTTTCTGTTCTGTGGAACTCTGCATTCAGATGGGTTGATCTTTGCCTCGCTCCTTTGCCTTTTGCTTGTCTTCTTTTCTTCTTTTCTCAGCTGTTTGTAATGTCTCTTCAGACAACCATTTCACCTTCCTGCATTTCTTTTCTTGGGGATGGTTTTCACCATGGCCTCTTGTACAATAGTTCTTCAGGCACTCTGTCTATCAGATCTAATTCCTTGAATCTATTTGTCACTTCCATTGTATAACCATAAAGGATTTGATTTATGTCATACCTGAATGGCCTAGTTGAATTAGCAACATGACATTTCTTATTCACTTTAAAAAAATCACAGTAAAATACAGAGTTGAGTTCTGGAGACTGGAATCTAAGATGTGTTTTGTTAAACTGTATTGTGGTAATAAAAAAGTTTTTTTGAAGTCTTTACTTCTATTACACTATCTAGTTTTATCACTCTTTTATTTCTTTATACATTTATAAAGAAAAGCGTATCATGATGTGTGTGCTGGATAAAAGTAACCAAAAAACAGCCATCAAGGCACTTTTGAATGTTGACAAATTGAGTGGTGAGGATAAGAGATAGAATACTAGTCTGTTTAAATTCCTTAATAAAACTGGATCCTAATTTTTAAAAAAATTATCAAATTGAATTTATTTGTGCCACTTAACTGAATTAAAGACTTAAAAGATTAATTATAATTTTAAAATGTGATTGATATTTTCTAACATGCTTCTTGAGACTCAATATTGAAGGTATTTGTTATTTATGTAACATATAACAATATTTATATGTTATTTATGTAAGAACTGGGACTGAGTAGAAACTACATTCATAGCTAATATGTTTGATTAGTGACACACCTTCCTAACAATTTAAGATCTTTTGCACCTGTGTTGTTCTCATTAATATATTGCTGTATTTTCCTATACTTTTTGACCTAGGGATTTAAGGAGCCAAGTCCTTTTGTAGACTCTGAGAACATTATACTATTTTAACTCTATGTGAAAGTGAAAGTGTTTGTTGCTCAGTCACCTCTGACTCTTTTAGACTCCATGGACAGTGGCCCACCATGCTCCTCTACCTATGGAATTTTCCAGGCAAGAATGCCAGAGTGGATTGCCATTTGCCTTCTCCAGAGGATCTTCCCACCCAGGGACTGAACTAAGGTCTCCTGCATTGCAGGCAGATTATTTACTGCCTGAGCCACCAGCAGAGTCCAAAGTGCTATATTCATAGCTCTGGAGAGTAAAACGGGTAGTTTTTGCCAAAAATGAATAATGATTAGGTTAAAGAAAAATTGAAATATTCCTCTGTGTTTTTCTAATTGTATTTTAATTTTATTTTATGAAAATATAGTTGATGTCCAATGTGTTAATTTCAGGTACAGTAAAATGATTTAGTTATATATTCTTTTTCTTATTCTTTTCCATTATAGTTTTTTTCAGGGTATTGATTATAGTTCCCTGAGCAGTACAGTGGGAACTTTTTGTTTATCTACTTTACATATAGTAGTTTGTATCTGCTAATGCCAAATTCCTAATTTACCACTCCCTACTCTCCACTTTCCCCTTTGTTAAATGTAAGTTTGTTTTCTATCTGTAGGTTAGTAGGTTTCTGTTTCATAAATAAGTCAAATGAACCTGTATTTCTGGTTTTATTAGAAAAGACAAAAACTTTAGATTTGTGTGTCCTCAAAAACTGAGGGAAAAACAATCTAAAAAAAAAAAAAATGTTTGTCTCACTTTACAAATAAGTGAATATCAGGTTTTTCCAGAAGATGTAAAAGATATTTTATCAAAGTGCATTCGGTATTAGGGCAAAGAATGAATTAAAAGGGAGAGTTTTATTCATCTTGATCCAACATATTGGTGTCCTAAGACACTTGGATTGGGGGCAATAGGAGAAGGGAATGACAGAGGATGAGATGGCTGGATGGCATCACTGATTCGATGGAAGTGAGTCTGAGTGAACTCCGGGAGTTGGTGATGGACAGGGAGGCCTGGCTGGTGTGATTCATGGGGTCGCAAAGAGTCGGACATGACTGAGCGACTGAACTGAAATGAACTGAACTGAAGAGACTTTTCCATTTATAGGGGAATCCTTTCAAATGTATATGGATAGAAAGCAAAAGAGGAAGCAGAGGTGGTAACAAAAATCCATTTCTCATGATTTTGGATTTTGGTAGACTGGTCTTTTTTCTGTTCTCTTCTTCCTCCTCCACCTCCTTCCCATTCTCCTCCTCCTTTCTTCCCCTTTCCCTCCCCTACACTACCCCCCCCCTTTTAATTCTCTTTAACTTTTATTGAGTTCATTCCATTCATTACAAGTACTTTACACTGATAACCTGTTAAAATTATACTAACTACCTTAAAAGAAGTTCCTCTGGTATTTTTGCAAAACTGGTGGTTCATCAGGCCAGCAAGTTGTGTCTACGCTGTGGAAAAGTAGTGCTTATAGTGAGATCTTCGCTTTGGCTCAGGCTCTTCATTTCTTCTGGAGCTGTTTCTCCAATCTTCTCCAGTAGCATATTGGGCACTTACTAACCTGTGGAGGTCATCTTTCAGTGTCATATCTTTTAGCCTTTTCATACTGTTCATGTGATCCTCAAGGCAAGAATGCTGAAGTGGTTTGCCATTCCCTTCTTCAGTGGACCACGTTTTGTCAGAACTTTCTATTTATGACCCATCCGTCTTGAGTGGCCCTACATGGCATGGCCATGGTTTCACTGAGTTAGACAGGGCTGTGGTCTATGTGACCAGATTGGTTAGTTTTTGGTGATTGTGGTTTTCATTCTGTCTGCCCTCTGATGGGGAAGGATAAGAGGCTTGTAGAAACTTCCTGATGGGAGGGACTAGCTGTGGGGAAAACTGCGTCTTGCTCTGGTGGCTGGGCTATGCCTAGTAAATCTTGAATCCAATTTTGCCAGTGAGTGAGGCTGTGTTTCCTCCCTGTAGTTTGGCCTGAGGTGACCTCCTTCCAAGGGGTTTATGCCAGCTCACCTAGGCTCCCAGGACTGTTTTAGTCAGTGCCCCTGACCCTGTGGCAGGCCTCTGCCAGAGACTCTTGTAACTCACAGACAAGTCTTTCATTCATTTGTGGGGTTACTGCTCCTTTCTCGTGGGTCCTGGTGTGCATGAGGTTTTGTTGTGCCCTTCAAGAGTCTGTTTCCCCAGCCCTGTGGGAGTTCTGTAACCAAATCACACTGGCCTCCAAAGTCAAATTCCCTGGGGTTCTCAGGGAATCTTTGAGAATCCCCAAGTTGAGAAATCTGTTGTGGGCCCTAGAACTTTTGCAACAGTGTGAGAAATTCTTTGGCATAATTGTTCTCCAGTTTGTGGGTTGTCTTCTTGGTGCCTCTGTAGTGGAGCTAATGGCGACCTCCTCCAAGAGGACTGATGCTACATGCCGTGCCTCCCAGGTCTGCTGCAGCCAGAGCCTCTGTCCCTGCAGCATGTCACTGTTGACCTGCACCTCCACAGGAGACAGACACAGGAGGCAGGTGTGGCTCAGTCTCCTGTGGAGGCCACTGCTCCTTTCCCTGGGTCCCAGTGCACACAAGTTTTGTTTCTGCCCTCTAAGCTTCTCTAGTGGGTCTGCATTATAACGTTAAATGCATTGCACGTCTCCTACAGTCTTGTTGGGGCTTCCTATTTGCACCTGGATACAGGATATCTTTTTTTTTTTTTTGATGGGATCCAGCATCCTCCTGTCAATGGTTATTCAGTAACTAGTTGCGATTTGGTGTTCTCACAAGAGAAGATGAGCACATGTCCTTCTCCTCTGCCATCTTAAGAAAAACTTAAGAAAAAGTGAATTCCGATTCTCTAAAGAACAATATTGTATAGCAACCTGGAATGTTAGGTCCATGAATCAAGGTAAATTGGAAGTGGTCAAACAGGAGATGCAAGAGTGAACATCGACATTTTAGGAATTGGTGACTAAAATGGACTGGAATGGTGAATTTAACTCAGATGACCGTTATATATTCTACTGTGGACAGGAATCCCTTAGAAGAAATGAATTAGCCCTCATAGTCAACAAAAGAGTCAGAAATGCAGTTCTTGGGTGCGGTCTCGAAAACAATAGAGTGATCTCTGTTCATTTCCAAGGTAACCCATTCAATATCACAGTAATCTAAATCTATGCTCCAATCACTAATGTCTGAGAAGCTGAAGATGAACGGTTCTATGAAGACTTACAAGACTTTCTAAAAACAACACACAAAAAGATGTCCTTTTCATTATAAGGAACTGAAAAGCAAAAGTAGGAAATCAAGAGATACCTATAGTAACAGGCAAGTTTGGCCTCAGAGTACAAAATGTAGCAGTGTTTTGCCAGGAGAACACATTGATCATAGCAAACACCCTCTTCCAGCAACAAAAGATGACTGTACACGTGGACATCACCAGATGGTCAATACCAAATCGGATTGATTATGTCATTTACAGACAAAGATGGAGAAGCTCTATACAGACAGCAAAATCAAGACCAGAGGCTGACTGTGGCTCAGATCAGGAACTCCTTATTGCCAAATTCAGGCTTAAATTGAAGAAAGTAGGGAAAATCACTAACCTACTGGGGTATGACCTAAATCAAATTCCTTATGATAATACAGTGGAAGTGACAAATAGATTCAAGGGATTATATCAGATAGAGAGTGCCTGAAGGACCATTGATGGAGGTTCATAACATTGTACAACAAGGTGTATTCAAAACCATCCTTAAGAAAAAGAAATGCAAAAGGCAAAATGGTTGTCTGGGAGGTCGTAAAAATAACTGAGACAAGAAGAGAAGCTAATGACAAAGGAGAAAAGGAAAGATATACCTCTCTGAGTGCAGAGTTTCAAAGAATAGCAAGGAGAGATAAGAAAGCCTTCCTAAGTGATCAGTGCAAAGAAATAGAGCAAACCAATAGAATGGGAAAGACTAGAGATCTCTTCAAGAAAATTAGAGATACCAAGGGAACATTCATGCTGAGATGGGCACAATAAAGGTCAGAATCAGAAGATATTAAGAAGAGGTGGCAAGAATACACAGAAGCGCTATACAAAAAAGATTTTAATGACCCAGATAACCATGATGGTGTGATAGCTTACCTAGAGCCAGACATCTTGGAGTGCAAATTCAAGTGGACTTAAGAAGCGTCAGTATGAACAAAGCCAGTGGGGTGATGGAATTCCAGCTGAGCCATTTCAAATCCTAAAAGATAATGCTCTTAAATTGCTACACTTAGCATGCAAGCAAATTGAGAAAACTCAGCTGTGGCCACAGGACTGAAAAAGGTCAGTTTTCATTCCAACCCAAAGAAGGACAATGCCAAAGAATGTTCAAACTACCACACAAGTGCATATATTTCATATGCTAGCAAAGTAATGCTCAAAATTCTCTAAGCTAGGATTCAGTATGTGAACCGAGAACTCCCAGATGTTCAAAAAGGATTTAGAAAAGGCAGAGGAACCAAAGATCAAATTGCCAGCATTTGCTGGATCATAGAAGAAGCAAGGGAATTTCAGAAAAAAACACCAACTTCTGTTTCATTCACAATGTGAAAGCCTTTGAGTGTGATCACAAAAAATTGTGGAAAATTCTTAAAGATAATGAATACCAGATAACCTTACCTGCCTCCTGTGAAGCCTGTATGCAGTCAAGAAGCAACAGTTAGAGGTGAACATTGAACAGTGGACTGGTTCCAAATTGGAAAAGGAGAGCAAGGCTGTATATTGTCACTGTGTTTATTTGACTTACATGCAGAGTACATCATATGAAATCCCGGGCTGGATGAGCACATGCTGAAATCAAGATTGCCCGGAGAAACATCAGTAACCTCAGATATGCAGATGACACCACCCTTATAGCAGAAACTGAAGATGAACTGAAGAGCCTCTTGATGAAGGTAAAAGAGGAGAGTGAAAAAGCTGGCTAAAAACGCAACATTCAGAAAATTAAGATCATGTCACCTGGTCCTAACATATCATGGCAAATAGATGGGGAACCAATGGAAAACAGTGACAGACTTTATTTTCATGGGCTCCAAAATCACTGAATATGGTGACTGCACCCATGAAATTAAGACACTTGCTCCTTGGAAGAAAAGCTAAGACAAACCTAGATGGTGTATTGAAAAGTTAGAGACGTTACTTTGCTAACAATGGTCTGTATAGTGAAAGCTGTGGTTTTCCCAGTAGTCATGTATGGATGTTAAATTTGGACCATAAAAGGCTGAGCACTGAAGAATTGATGCCTTTAAACTGTGGTTGTGGAGAATATTCTTGAATGCCTTGGACAGCAATGGGATCAAACAAGTCAATTCTAAAGGAAATTAATCCTAAATATTCATTGAAAGGACTGATGTTGAAGCTAAAGCTCCAGTACTTTGGCCACCTGATGCAAAGAATGAACTCATTGGAAAATACCTTGATGCTGGGAAAGTTTTAAGGCAGGAGAAGATGATTGGATGGCATCACCAACTCAATGGACATGAGTTTAAGCATACTCCTGGAGATAGTGAAGGACAGGGAAGCCTGGTGTGCCGCATTCCATGGGGTCCCATAGAGCTGAACACAACTGAGTGACTGAACAATACTATAGTAAGATCTCATTTTGGAGTGGAGTGTTAATTGCTCAGTTGTGTGGAATCTTTGCAATCCCATGGACTGTAGGCTGCCAGCCTCCTCTGTCCATGGAATTCTCCAGGCAGTAGTATTGGAGTGGGTTGTCATTCCCTTCTCCAGAGTATCTTCCTGACCCAGGGACTGAACCCAGGTCTTGTATTGCAGGCAGGTTCTTTTCTATCTGAGCCACCAGGAAGCTCCTCAGGTATGAATTGTCTATTAGTAAGATTTCAATTTCGGAGAAGGCAATGGCACCCCACTCCAGTACTCTTGCCTGGAAAATCCCATGGATGGAGGAGCCTGGTAGGCTTCAGTCCATGGGGTCGCTGGGTCGGACCTGACTGAGCGACTTCACTTTCACCTTTCACTTTCATGCATTGGAGAAGGAAATGGCAACCCACTCCAGTGTTCTTGCCTGGAGAATCCCAGGGACATGGGAGCCTGGTGGGCTGCCTTCTATGGAGTTGCACAGAGTCGGACACGACTGAAGCAACTTAGCAGCAGCAGCAGATGTGTTTTTTTTAATACTCAATACTTTTAGTAAATAAGATAGTATTTGTTGCAGATGTGTTTACACACACACACACATGTCTTTGTTTTTGCTGATATCTTCTCTCTTCCTTATTCTTTACCCACCTGTAAAGTTTTCCTTTAACTTTCAGTTACTTCATATTAGCCACCATCAGGCTGTGAGCTTATTAAGGGCAAGGGTGTTGTGTATTCAAACTTTATCATCAATGCCTAGCACCATATCAGACACATAGTAGGGGATAAGTAAACACCATGTGGATTTGCACTCCTGTGTAGACTGAATGTAATAAATCCTGTAAGGAGGCTTGCTTAGTGTGCTTGAGGGGTAAGTGAGCAAAATGTGAGAGAGTCACACAAGGGAAAAATCTGATCTCTGGGCACACAGTGGCTGTGGCAGCCCATTTTTCTGAAGCAGCTCCCCATCTCACATGCCATGGGTTCTGAGCAGCAGGGGTGGACCAGTGGTGTTTCACCTGTAGTTGCCCAGCAGGCCAGCCACTACTTTTGTCTTTTAACACACACATCAAGTCCTCTGGCCCTCTTGGAGATTCCTCAAGCTCCCTGGGATATTTCTGTAGACACTTTGTTGCCTAATTAGCAGCACTGGATTCTGTTGTTTGAAACATGAGCACTACTTGATTATATCTCAGAATGCAGTAATGTGATTACAGCACATTTCTAGGCACCCTAAGATTACTGCACCTTTAACTGAAAGGTGTGGAAGAGTATGGAAGAATGTATGAATGAGAGTGTGCGATTTATATTTTCACAATTTTGTGTCAAATGTGTTTTAGTTCCGAAGTGTGCAAATGAAGATATTTTGATGTTTATTCACTATATATTAATTGTAGACTATAAACAGTAATACCTCATACTGGGCTGCATTTTCAACATTTAAATGCCTTCATATGTTATTTCATCTGATAATTTCAAAAATCCTAAAAAGAATAGGTATAACCTATGACTTTCATGCTAATCAGAAGAAAATACAAACCTAAACATAGGTGCCTCATTCTTAATTCATCCTCTGTCTGAAGATTATTCTCTGTGTTCTTAAGCTATGGTTGGTCTTAAGTACGTGGACATTATATGGCTTTGGTATCTACACTTATTTCTCCTTTTATTTAAGGGACAGAAGTATTGAGTCTCTGGGTATTTCTGTCTTGACTGACAGGAAGCCTCTATAAATTGAATTATTAACTAGATGTGTCAAGTCATCTCTACTATGTGAAGATTGCAAAAGCACTTAGATATTATTCACATATTTAGTTTTCAGTATATTCCTTGAAAATTAAAAATATCTATTTTTAAATTTAAACCACTCTTCTTAACAGCATAAGAAAAATGATTTTTAAATCTTATTTGGGCATAAAGTCTCAAAAAAAAAATCCCTTGAATTTATTTACCACTAACTGTTTTTAAGAGATTATAATATAACATAAAAGCTTCACTAAGAAAATCTGCACTTATTGTTACAGAATCATAATAATGTTACAACTATAGGAATAGAATTCTGTGCCTACCTGCACAATAGGCCATTTCCTGATAGTTTACCAAGAGCTTTTCAGAAATTCTAAGTTCTAATTTTACAAAAATTGTTTCTGTACCTTATGAATATACTGCAGAAACAAATGAAAATATAGAAAAAAGAATATGTGAGAAAATATCAGATTCTAGTAATACTTAATGGCCTTGTATCTATTCAAAAGGGAAAGGGGTTTTTATGACTAGTCCAGGTACTATTTGGAAAACCTACCATGGTCACTTTTTATTTCTCAAGGTTCCACATACAAATTTTCAGGTTTGATCTGAGTGATGCTATTTTCAGAAAATCTGATGATACTGAAATCATGCATATCGACTTCTGGATCATGCTTCTGAATAACTGGTTTCTCAGTTTAATGAGGGACATTCAGAAGCACATTAATATTCTTGTGTCACTAAGATGTGAATGATGCATTATCATGGTAATTTCACAAATGATATCCTGGAGTGTTCAAAAGTTAATGCCATCCAGACAGTAATTAATTACATCCAAAAGGTTGTGAAATATTTAACTTGATTAGAAAGTACATTTTAAAATATATTTACTTCTGAGAAACGATATGGAAACATATACCATTTATTAACAAAACCTAGAATCAGACATCTTGAATTGACCTCGTGTTAAACAATTTTGAAGAAATCTGCAAACAGTACTATTGAATTTTTACCATTGATGTGACTTTAATCCTTTCCAGAGACTAGTTGGACCTTTTAATGGATAACATAAGAATTTTTATATTAACACATAGTATTATAGGACATAGATGATATGGGAATGGGAATGGGAAGTCGCTCAGTCGTGTCCAACTCTTTGCGACCCCATGGACTGTAACCTACTAGGCTTCTCCATCCATGGGATTCTCCAGGCAAGAATACTGGAGTGGATTGCCATTTCCTTCTCCAGGGGATCTTCCCGACCCAGGGATCGAACCCGGGTCTCCCGCATTCAAGGCAGATGCTTTAACCTCTTTGCCACCAGGGAAGCCCCCTATAGATGATATAGAAGGCTTGATTTACTCATGAATTCTGCTTAGATTGTGCTGTCATTTGGATAATTCAGAGAATTGAGGGGGAGGTTGATGGTACATTGCAAATTCAATTTTTAAAATGTTTTATTTTATATCACTTTAAAAGAACTGAATATAAGGGCTTATCATATGACAGAAATTAAAGCTCTAAATGAGAGGGAGAGAAGCATTGCAAAGATATTGCTGCAACTATATTGGCCATTTTATTGTAGAGTAGTCTTTTAACACTCTGTATTATTAAAATATCATACTCTTAATTAGATTAATTATTTAGAGCAAAACAATACCCAAACAAACAAACAGTGCTCACTGGCTAACAATCTGGTACTCTGGCACAGGGGTGATAATGTGGGTAACTGCTTACTCTATACAGAAACAAATAAGGAGATCCATTTGATGAGATGGTATCTTTCAGGCACTGTTCATGTTCTCAGGATCATCATAAACTCTGTTTCCTGTTCCCCTCTTCTTCACCCTGAGTGCATGTAGGCTAAGTTGCTTAAGTTGTGCTAAGACTGTGCGACCCTGTGGTCTGTAGCCTTCCAGGCTCCTCTGTCCATGAGATTCTCCAGACAAGAATACTGGAATGGATTGCCATGCCCTCCTCCAGGAGATCTTTCTGACCCAGGGATGAAACCCACATCTCTTATGTCTCCTGTATTGGGAGGCGGGTTTTTTTTTTTTTTTTTTTTAACTTTTAGTGCCACCTGGAGAGCCCCTTCCTCACCCTATTACATACCTGAAACACATCCACATCTTTTACATGGGTCACTGATGTCCAAAAATTAATCATTAAATACGTGTTAGTCTCTGGGTGGAGAAGGCAATGGCACCCCACTCCAGTACTCTTGCCTGGAAAATCCCATGGATGGAGGAGCCTCTTAGCCTCCAGTCCATGGGGTCGCTAAGAGTCGGCCAACTGAGAGACTTCAGTTTCACTTTTCATTTTCATGCATTGGAGAAGAAAATGGCACCCACTCCAGTATTCTTGCCTGGAGAATCCCAGGGACAGAGGAGCCTATGCTGTCTATGGGGTTGCACAGAGTCGGACATGACTGAAGCAACTTAGCAGCAGCAGCAGCAGCAGCAGTCTCTTTGGGTAGAAGCTTTGTTTTTTTCTTACTAAGTGGGTATTATTGGTAAAAAGTAGCACTTTTTGTTTTTTTCTATCAGGCTTTTCCTATGCTTTCACGAGGGTATTAGAAACTCATGAGATGATGTGATGCAGGAGGATTATTTCCTAGGAGGCGACACATGTTCCTGGAAGTATCAGTTTGAAGGATTTGGCTCTGAGGAAGAAAAAAGTGAAGCGAGAAAATAGTAGGTGATAAAGAAATGATTCACGAGTCTGTCTAGGACTGTCTGGTTGTGGGAAGAAGAATGTCTGTGTTGTTTTCACTGTAGAGTGAATGAGAACATCCAACTGCATTTCAAACAGTATTTAGACTCACATTGCTTAATGAAACAGGGCTATGAGAACTATAAAAAAATAGTTAAGAGAAAAGAAATAAATAAGCAAAAAGGAGACCATGTAGGAAAATGAGCAAATTAGGTACATTGTATTTTAAAAATATCATTAGCAAATCTCATTATCTTACATACTAGCCATCAGAGGAAGTTGTAAAAGCATATAAAAACAGAATTAAGGTGGAAAATATGACAGTACTAACAAGAAACTTTTCCCAAATAAGCAGTCAAGTATTTTATTCAGTCCTTTTTGTTCCTCATACTGCTTGTACATCCTTTCAAAACTTGAGCCAGTGAAAACAGAAGTAATAATCAATGTAGCTAAGAACTTTTGACTCCTTCAGGCATTTTAAGAAAAACTTCTGACTCAGTGATATATTCTAAAGAGAATCTAAACCACAGCCTTGGCTTCTGTTTTTATACTGACTTTTTATGAATTCGTTGTAAATCCATAAGGATGCTGAGACCCAATTATATTTGTTAAAGAAAAGTGTTAGCTAAATAATTTATTGCTATTCACCTATGCTTTCTCTTTTTCAATTCCTAAATCCTATCTAAC
This sequence comes from Aepyceros melampus, assembly GCA_006408695.1. Lineage (NCBI taxonomy): Eukaryota > Metazoa > Chordata > Mammalia > Artiodactyla > Bovidae > Aepyceros > Aepyceros melampus. Next base: position 39,689 of record SJXQ01012610.1, read on the forward strand.
CTTTGAACATATTCTTTCTGATTTCATTAACTTCTAACTTTCCTGTTATTTTTAGGTGGTGCTTTAGTTGCTTCCCTGTGATAGTTCTCTGAGTGCAGGAAACGTGTTCAAAGATGAATGTTCAGTGTGTAACTTAAAATTTATCACATGTGATGAATTATTTTAGAATTAAATAATTAAAAATAGCATGTTAGTGGAGAAAACTAGGCCTAGGTCAATTGAGAAACTTTTTTTTTCTTTAAATTAATATCTCTTGATCATTCAAATTAGTTACTTTAGTAGAGACTTAAATAAAACCTACCAGACTGGTGGACAGGTGAACAGACAAATACTGTGAATCCTCAGAGAAACCAAGTATCCTTACTTAGATTTAACTTTGATCAGTTACTTAGATTTTCTTTAATCTTTTTTGAGCCATTCAAGTCTAACATCATTTTTTAGTGATTATTTGTTATATGCTCTTTCTTGTTAGGTTGCTGAATTTAAAATGAAAACATGAAACATGAACATACTTGCAAAATACAGTAATAATGCTACGTCTCTTTTTTTGGATGTTATTCATATTTGTCTTTCAATTTTAATTATTGATATAAGGTTATATGCTACCTGTTCTTAAAATAGAAGAATATGTGGAAGCTGTAGTTTTCAAGTTCTAATTACCTGTAAGAATGTAATAAGGAGTGCAAGCAAGTAATGATACCAAATAAGCAATTCTACAACTTTTGCAAGTGTGATTAGCATGTGGCAAGAATATATGTGTTTAAAGCTGACTGTGTCATCTTTCCTTAAGCCTTTTTGCTGTGATTATTTTTAATGTCACTTGAAATTCACTTGGCTCACTATTCTACTAGCTCAGGAATAAGTTTTAAAATGTTTAATAAAGTTTCTTACTTTAGATCTCTCAAGAATATGTACTAATTAGATTTGTGTTTGGGAAAAAGGTAGCAGAAAATATTACAAGGCATCACAAAATAGTGTACGTTTACTCCTTGAAAAGCAACACAATTTGAAATATTAGATAATGATCTATTGGTACAAAAAAGTAAAGACACCCTCAAAAATGACCATTTTATGGCCAAACCAATTGCTTTTAGAAGAGCAAATTCATCTTGTTGTTAGATTAGGAGTGTGAATTATTCTTCCCAAGTCAGTTTTTGTCTCAGAATGTTGCATGTGGCTGATTTCAAGTTTATAACAGCCCTGGGCTGAAAGTTAAATCCCAAGGATTGTGACTTAAAATTTAAAGAGAACTGACACTTATTTTTTACGAGACTCACATGCTAATGTCCATGAGAACAAAACTTACTAAATTAAAGGATCATCAAATTGACTTTTTGAATGTAACTTATGTATAAATCCTTTTGAAAATCAAAATGGGAACCTTATTCTAAAGGAAATAAAGTAATCCTTATTTTATATTATGATTTTAGAAATCCAGTTAGATTTTTAAAATATTTGTTACATAATATGTACAGGCTGGGTAGTGTACTGAATCTTAATATTAATTTAATCAATATTTATCAAAATACTACCATTTTGTTGGCGTTTTGTCCACACTGAGAATAGAATAGTAACCAGATTAGACAATGTTTTCAGACTTACTAAGTTTAAGCACATGATTTCAACTGGAAGTTGTTTAGTCACTCAGTTGTACGTGACACTTTGTGTCCCCCATGCACTACAGCACACCAGGCTTCCCTGTCCTTCACTAACTCTCAGTTTGCTCAAACTCATGTTCTTTGAATTGGTGATGCCATCCACACGTCTCATCCTCTTTTGTCCACTTCTCCTGCTGCCTTCGATCTTTCCCAGCATCAGGGTCTTTTCCAATGAGTTGGCTGTTCACACCAGGTAGCCAAATGTTGGAGCTTCATTTTCAGCATCAGTTCTTCCAATGAATATTTGGGACTGATTTCCTTTAGGATTGACTAGTTTGATCCTCTAGTGGTCCAAGGGACTCTCAAGACTCTTCTACAGAACCACATTTCAAAAGCATCAATTCTTTGGTGCTCAGCTTTCTTTATGGTCCAACTCTCACATCTGTATAGGACTAGAGGAAAAACCATAGCTTTGACTAGATGGACCTTTGTCGGCAAAGTAATGTCTCTGCTTTTTATTTATTTATTATTATTATTTTATTTATTTATTTATTTATTTTTTTGCTTTACAATACTGCATTCGTTTTGCTATACAGTGACATGAATCAGCCACGAGTGATACGCTGTCTAGATATGTCTTGGCTTTGCTTCCAAGGAGGAAGTATCTTTTAATTTCATGGCTACAGTCACCATCTAAAGTAATTTTGGAGCCCAAGGAAATAAAGTGTCTCCATATTTCCATTTTTTCTCCATCTGTTTTGCATGAAGTGATGGGACCAGATGCCATGATCTTAGTTTTATGAAGGTTGAGTTTTTTTTTTTTTTTGCTTTACAATACTGTATTCATTTTGCTACACATCGACATGAATCAGCCACGAGTGTACATGAACTCCCAATCCCGACCCCCACCTCCCCCCTCCCGCCCCACACCCTCTCTCTGGATTATCCCCGTGCATCAGTCCCAAGCATCCTGCATCCTGCATCAAACCTGGACTGGCGATTCGTTTCACTTATGATATCACACATGTTACACTGCCACTCTGCTAACCCATCCCACCCTCTCCCTCTCCCACAGAGTCCAAAAGGCCGTTCTATACATCTGTGTCTCTTTTGCTGTCTTGCGTACAGGTTTATCATTACCATCATTCTAAATTCCATATATATGTGTAAGTATACTGTATTGGTGTTTTTCTTTCTGGCTTACTTCACTCTGTATAATCGGCTCCAGCGTTCACTCTCCTCTTCCACCTTCATCAAGAGGCTCTTTAATTCCTCTTTGCTTTCTGCTCTTAGATTGGTATCATCTGCACATCTGAGATTACTGATATTTATCCAGCAATCTTGATTCCAGTTTGTGCTTCATCTAGTCTAGCATTTCACATGATGTACTCTACATATAAATTAATAATTTGGGTGACAGTATACAATCATGTTGTACTCCTTTCCCACTTTTGAGCCAGCCCATCGTTCCATGTGAGGTTCTAACTGTGGCTTCTTGAGCTGTGTACACATTTCCCAGGAGCCAGGTAAGGGGGTCTGATATTCCACTCTCTCTAAGAATTTTCCAGTTTGTTGTGATCCACACAGTCAAAGGCTTTAGCATAGTCAATGAAGCAGAAGTTTTTTTGTGATCTAACAGAGTTGGCAATTTGAACTCTTGAACCTCTGCCTTTCCTAAATCCGTCTTGAACATTTGGAAATTCCTGATTCACATACTGTTGAAGCCTAGGGATGTTGAGCATGACCTTACTAGCATGTGAAATGAGTGCAATTGTGTGATAATCTGAACATATTTTTGCATTTCCTTTTTTTTGGGTTGGAATGAAAACTGACTTTTTCCAGTCCAGTGGCCACTGCTGAGTTTTCTAAATTTGCTAGCATACTAAGTGCAGCAACTTAATAGTATTATCTTTTAGGACTTGAAATAGCTCAGCTAGAATTCCAACACCTTCAATGGCTTTGTTCATAGTGATGCTTCCTAAGCCCATTTGACTTTGCACTCTAAGATATCTGGCTCTAAGTGACTTATAACACCATGGTGATTATCTGGGTCATTAAAGCCTTTTTTTGTATAGGTCTTCTGTATATTCTTGCCACCTCTTCTTAATATCTTCTGCTTCTCTCTTTTAATGTTCCCATCTCTGCATGAAATGTTCCTTTGGTATCCCTAATTCTCTTGAAGAGATCTCTAGGCTTTCCCATTCCATTGTTCTCCTGTATTTCTTCACATTGATCACCGAAGAAGGCTTTCTTATCTCTCCTTGGTATTCTTTGGAACTCTGCATTCAGATAGATATATCTTTCCTTTTCTCCTTTGCCTTTAGCTCCACTTCTTTTCTCAGCTATTTGTAAGGTCTCTTCAGACAACTATTTTGCCTTCTTGCATTTCTTTTCCTTGGGGAAGATTTTGATCACTGCCTCCTATACAATGTTATGAACTTCTAACCAGTTCTTCAGGCACTCTTTCTATCATATTTAATCTCTTGAATTTATCTGCCACTTCCACTGGGGATTTGATTTAGGTCATACCTGAATGGTCCACTGGAGAAGGGAATGGCAAACCACTTTAGTGTTCTTGCCTTGAGAACCTCATGAACAGTATGAAAAGGCAAAAAGATAAAACAATTAAAGATGAACTCCCCAGGTCAGTAGGTGCCCAAAAACTACTAGGGATCAGAGGAGAAGTAACTTCAGACAGAATAAAGGGATGGAGCCAAAGCAAAAACAACACCCAGTTTTAGATGTGACTGGTGATATAAGTAAAGTCCGAAGCTGTAAAAAGCAATATTTCATAGGAACCTAGAAAGTTAGGTCCATGAATCAAGGCAAATTGGAAGTGGTCAAACAGGAGATGGAAAGAGTAAACATTGACATTTTAGAAATCAGCAAACTAAAATGGACTGGAATGGGTGAATTTAACTCAGATGACCATTACATCTCCTACTGTGGGAAAGAATACCTTAGAAGAAATGGAGTAGCTATCACAGTCAACAAAAGAGTCCAAAATGCAATACTTCATGCAAATTCAAAAATGACAAGAATGATCTCTGTTCATTTCCATTCCAAGGCAAACCATTCAGTATCACAGTAATTCCAATCTATGCCCTGACCAATAATGCTGAGGAAGCTGACGTTGAATGGTTCTATGAAGACCTACAAGACCTTCTAGAAATAACACCCAAAAAAAAGATGTCCTTTTCATTATAGGGGACTGGAATGCAAAAGTAGGAAGTTAAGAAATACCTGGAATAACAAGCAAATTTGGCCTTGGAGTACAGAATGAAGGAGGGCTAATAGAGTTTTGCCAAGACAATGCACTGGTCATAGCAATCACCTTCTTCCAACAACACAAGAGAAGACTCTACACATGTACATCACCAGATGGTTGATACCAAAATCAGATTGATTATATTCTTCGCAGCCAAAGATGGAGAAGCTCTATACAGTCAACAAAAACAAGACTGGGAGCTGACTGTGGCTCAGATCATGAACTTTGTATTGCCAAATTCAGACTTAAATTGAAGAAAGTAGGGAAAACCACTAGACCATTCATGTATCGCCTTCCTCCATGATCAGTGCAAAGAAATAAAGGAAAACAATAGAATGGGAAAGACCAGAGATCTCTTCAAGAAAATTAGAGATACCAAGGGGACATTTCATGCAAAGATGGGCTCAATAAAGGACGAAATGGTAGGGACATAACAGAAGCATAAGGCATAAGTGGAAACAGTGACAAACTTTATTTTTTTTGGGTTCCAAAATCACTGCGGATGGTGATTGCAGCCATGAAATTAAAAGATACTTACTCCTTGGAAGGAAAGTTATGACCAACCTAGATAGCATATTGAAAAACAGAGACATTACTTTGCCAACAAAGGTCCGTCTAGTCAAGGCTATAGTTTTTCCAGTGGTCATGTATGTACATGAGAGTTGTACTATATAGAAAGCTGAGCACTGAAGAATTGATGCTTTTGAACTGTGGTGTTGGAGAAGACTCTTGAGAGTCCCTTGGACTGCAAGGAGATCCAACCAGTCCATTCTGAAGGAGATCAGTCCTGGGTGTTCTTTGGAAGGAATGATGCTAAAGCTGAAACTCCAGTACTTTGGCCACTTCATGTGAAGAGTTGACTCACTGGAAAAGACTCTGATGCTGGGAGGGATTTGGGACAGGAGGAGAAGGGGACGACAGAGGATGAGATGGATGGATGGCATCATTGACTCGATGGACATGAGTTTGAGTGAACTCCGGGAGTTGGTGATGGACAGGGAGGCCTGTCATGCTGCAGTTCATAGGGTTGCAAAGAGTCAGACACGACTGAGTGACTGAACTGATTGACTGAAGGCATTAAGAAGAGTTGGCAAGAATACATGAAGAACTGTAGAGAAAAGAACTTCATGACCCAGATAATCTTGATAATGTGATCACTCACCTAGAACCAGACATCCTGGAATGTGAAGTCAAGTGGGCCTTAGGAAGCACCACTACAAACAAAGCTAGTGGAGGTGATGGAATTCCAGTTGAGCTATTTCAAATCCTAAAAGATGATGCTGTGAAACTGCTCAATATGCCAGCATTTAATATGCCAGCAAATTTGGAAAACTCAGCAGTGGCCACAGGACTGGAAAAGGTCAGTTTTCTTCCAATTCCAAAGAAAGGCAATGCCAAAGAATGTTCAAATTACCACACAATTGTACTCATCTCACATCTAGTAAAGTAATGCTCAATTTTCTCTTAATCCAAGCTTCAACAGTACATGAACCATGAACGTTCAGATGTTCAAGTTGGATTTAGAAAAGGCAGAGGAACAAAAGATCAAATTGCCCATGTCTGCTGGATCATCCCTTATGGCAGAAAGTGAGGAGGAGCTAAAAAGCCTCTTGTTGAAAGTGAAAGAGGAGAGTGGAAAAGTTGGCTTAAAGCTCAACATTCAGAAAACGAAGATCATGGCATCTGGCCCCATCACTTCATGGGAAATAGATGGGGAAACAGTAGAAACAGTGTCAGACTTTGTTTTTTTGGGCTCCAAAATCACTGCAGATGGTGACTGCAGCCATGAAATTAAAAGGCGCTTACTCCTTGGAAGAAAAGTTATGACCAACCTAGATAGTATATTCAAAAGCAGAGACATTACTTTGCCGACTAAGGTCCGTCTAGTCAAGGCTATGGTTTTTCCTGTGGTCATGTATGGATGTGAGAGTTGGACTGTGAAGAAGGCTGAGCGCTGAAGAATTGATGCTTTTGAACTGTGGTGTTGGAGAAGACTCTTGAGAGTCCCTTGGACTGCAAGGAGATCCAACCAGTCCATTCTGAGGAGATCAACCCTGGGATTTCTTTGGAAGGAATGATGCTAAAACTGAAGCTCCAGTACTTTGGCCACCTTATGCGAAGAGTTGACTCATTGGAAAAGACCCTGATGCTGGGAGGGATTGGGGGCAGGAGGAGAAGGGGACGACCGAGGATGAGATGGCTGGATGGTATCACGGACTCGATGGACGTGAGTCTGAGTGAACTCCGGGAGTTGGTGATGGACAGGGAGGCCTGGCGTGCTGCGATTCATGGGGTCGCAAAGAGTTGGACACGACTGAGCGACTGAACTGAACTGAACCGGTGGCTCAGTGGTAAAGAATCCGCCTGCAATGCAGGAGCCGCAGGAGACACAGGTTTGATCCCTGGGTCGGGAAGATCCCAGGAGGAGGAGATGGCAAACCACTCCAGTATTTTTGCCTGGGAAATCCCATGGACAGAGGAACCCGGAAGGCTGTAGTCCATGGGGTCACAAAAGAGATGTATATGACTGAGCAACTAAACAACATTCTTACCATTAGCCACAAATAAAATTTAAAAAACTGTAACTAATTTAGAAAATCTACAGCAATGAAATGAGGCATTTGCCACAAAGGGTCATCCTCCCATTTATTACTCTGTTTTGAGAGCTAGTGAAATATTAATAGGAATTGCCCAGAGCAGTCCATCTCATGTTCTTCAACATTCAGGCTGCTTCTTGCTGTGGAAGATGCAGAAAGAAGTTCCCTCATGAGAATGAGTCCGACACTGCTATTGTTCACAGCCGAACCTCTTCCTATGGTTTAACATCCAACCTTTATCTTCCCCAATAGATAACCACTAACGTTCCCATCCTGCTAAGGACGCCAACACTCTCCCCAGCCTCAAAGCCTCAGCATGCTCCTGCTGGACCGTATCTCCTCCCCAGTCATATGGTGTCTTCCCTTATAATGCCCTCTAGATCCGGACTCTTCTCCATTTCCATCAGGGCACTTCACTTGTGGCTCAGCTGGGAAAGAATCCACCTGCAATGCAGGAGACCTGGGTTAATCCTAGGTTGGGAAAATCCCTTGGAGAAGGGAAAGGCTCCCCACTCCAGCATTCTGGCCTGGAGAATTCCATGGACTGTATGGTCCATGGGGTTGCAAAGAGTCAGACACAACTGAGCGACTTTCACACATACCATTTCCACTAATTTATTTCAGGAGCTTGCATGCAACAAAACTACTTTCTGGGAATTTCCTGATGGTCCAGTGGTTAGGATGATGTGCTCACACTGCCGATTGGGTTCAATCCCTGGTCGGGGAACTAAGATCCCACAAGCCTCCATTTGCCACCCATCCCCAATAAAAAAGCAACTGCTTCCTATTTGATAATAACTAACTGTATACTTGCGGTTTTAACTGCTTACATGTTTCAATCAATTTAATCCTCACAACAATCTGATAAGGTAAGTGCTATTACCATCCCTGTTTTTCCATTGAGGAAATTTTGACACTAAGAAGTTTAAAAACTTGCCCAACATCACAACTATGGCAAACTAGGTACCGCTGAAGCCTGAACCTAGCTGGCCTGGCTCCAGCCGGGCCTCCATCCCTGTGCTCCATCTTGCTTCTACTCTTTCTCCTCTTTAATCCCGTACTACTCAAAACAGTCTTTCTAAAACTCTGGGTAATTTCACTGCTCCAGGACCTGTTAGAAAACGCTGCTCTTTCATCACATGAATGTCTGCTTTCTGATTAGTTCAAAATGTGAACCAGATCAGATTATGCTCAAAAATCTATTCTCTCACCGATTAGCTGTGCAATTTTATGCAACTTACTCAATCTGTGTGTTAACAAACTTTAACAAGTTCTTTCACTGTTGACAGGAATTGAGCAAAGTACTTGGTACAGAGCCTGCCTGGCTCTCAAGACTATATGAGCTCAGTAAGAGCTAAATTTCTGGGCTCATATGAAAGCTTCACCTTCTGTAAGAAATTGCCATGCTCAAGTCCATCCTGTTCTCATGTTTCCTCCCACCAAGAAGGCCCAATTACTCAGATGGTAGCTACCATTTCCCAGTACCTTGATCCAAAATGACTTATGGTACATAATCACTACACCTGATTCTCTCTTGCTATAAGTCCTCTAAAACAATGTTTAATCAGAAGACATACTTAGTAGAACGGTCTTCTTTACAACCTGCTTCACAGGGATGTATACAGAGCCTCACCAGCTCAATTCTAAGTCCCCAGTATACTGAAACTGTCTCCCTGACACACACACTCAAAAGCCTGCAGACCAATCTAAACGTAGTCTATAAAAAGAGAATCTGAGAAATGTATTACGTGAGAATTTTCTACATTTAATGTCAGTATGTCACTAGATGCGCCTCAGAATTCAAAATGGGACAGATCGAAACTATCTTATTTAAATGATTTGAAGCTGGACCAAAGGAGGAGCAGCCTAAAGTTCTAGCAAAACTGAACGTTTCTTTACATTATAAGGCCAGAACCCAAAGAGAAATTTAAGAAGACATAAACCACCACATGCAGCTTTACTTAGTTGAAAGACACTGACAAACCTGATAGAGAAAAACGCCAATTTATTCTTTGCTTCTTCTGACCTCAGCATAGAGTCACAAAATAAGACTCCTGAGATGAGGACTGTGGGCTGATTCAGACGGGGCTGGCCAGAGGCTGACTGACTCCAGCCAACCAGCCTATCTAAGAATGGCACCGGTTAAGACAGTGATGGTGTTTAAGAACTTACTGACCGCCCTCATTTCCACCCCTCGTATATATCCACCACTAGAAAAACAACTCAAAGCGTATGTACTCCTTTAAGGACAGCATTATTTCCTCAAAACATGAACCACAATCTCATCAATGAAGAGACACAAAAACTTAAAACTAATGAATCCTTAAAACTGAGACTTAGATTGACTTAACAGAGTCAAAGCTAAAGCCAGGCCCTACTAGAGATGTGAATTCATTGTTTTATTTTTTTATATCCTAACAACATTCAAGCTCTGGGTTTATCACCAGAATACACACATTCCAAGAGAAAATTCATGAGCAAATTTTAAAAGAGACATTAGAGTCTTGTTGACGAAACCAACTACTCAGGGCCTAGAAGAACCAAAATGTTAAGTCTACCAACAAACTGTCATCAGCCTGTCAGATCCGCCTGCATTTCCCTCTCCTGAAGACTTCTAAGAGCACCTGCACCACTTGCTTGTTCTGACTTCGGGATGTTGCTCGGGCTGGGCCCGTTCTGGGCTAGCTTCAGCGATGTTTGGCACCATGAAGCACACTGCCAGTCCTGGGTGTGTTGCTAATGGGTCAGAAAGCGTCCCTGGAAACGCAGGGACACCAATAAGAGTTCACACAGTTGTTCGTAAGTGAAGTGTTCTAGCAAAGCTTGACAAACAAGAAGAAATTCTTCCCCCAACCCACCTCACTTTTAGCAGCAAAGTAAACTCAAGAGAACAGATAAGACCAGCCTCCTCTTCCTGCAGTCCAGCCCCTGCAGAGCAGTTCTCTATGGACCCTGAGGCTGGGAATTGTATAAACTATGTAAATTAGAACTATGTAAATTTACATTAAACTATGTAAATTAGAACAAATCATCAGGGTTACTCTGAACCATTCCTGTAAATTTTTTTTCTTGTTTTTCTTATACACTTAAAGAAAAAAGAATTCGAGAGAAAGCCAAATGTTTGCAATCTCCTTCTATATAGCAACATCTTATGAACCATCTGCTGAAATAAAATGCCATCATGACTATAGATGGAATAAATGTCCAAAAGTAAAAATTGGTGGAAATCGGGAATGTTTTTTGGACAGGAACAAAAGTAAAACTGGCTAAACAGTCTTTAGATGACATGCATAGTAAAGTGTAATTAAGAGACACAAAGGAAAAGTAGCTAAGAAGCATAACTCAGGTGGTGGCAAAATAAGGGAATAAAAAATTACAGCAGAAATTCCAGAGTTCCTATTTCTGGTTTATGTCACCTAAATAAATGCAAAAACAGCTGAGGCCACATAAGAACCCAGCCTGAGCTCTTGACAAGGCAATACTGGGTAATAAAGACAATATCCAACTATGGACTCAATTTACACTGAAAGGGATGACCTGGGTTTCAACGCTTCTTCTGTTCCAAAAAACTAAACGGCCACGTTGCGGGGCGCTCGGCAGGACACTGACACACAGGAATCCGAGACCCAGGGAAACAATACGCCACGGGCCAGCACACAGTGGTACCTCCTTTGAGGCACCTGAGGGAAAGAAAAGCGTCAAGAAAGATTTCTGGAACTCAGGCGGGCTTGCTGTAAGTCACGAGAGAAGGATGGGAGGTGACCAAGTTTATACTGGACAAAAGGAATGGCAGGTCTGAAGACCACAAAGTGTGAAACAGTTCAGTGTTCAGGGAAACGATGCACCTCGTTTTTGAAAACTGACCAAATATTGTTTAACTATAGTTACAATGGTTCATCCCATTATTTGACATTTCTGGCAAGTTATGTTCACTAATGAAACACTGTAGAGCTTTTAGAGTAAGGATATTTAATTGTGCAAAACACCAATGTAATTTAACACAAAGAAACAAAATGACTACAGTAAGAATAAGACTTTGCCCAAGATATTTATGTAAAAGAGTTCTGAAAAGAAAACACAATAATTATGGTTTTGCTGAGTTCAGAGAAGCGCTGCCTCTGCGCTCTGGACGGGCCTCAGATGCTGCGGTGTGCACGTTCAGCTTGAGACCACGTTACACATCCAATGACATAGGGAACTGAAATTAGAAGAGGCAGCACTGGGCTCCACAACACACCGTGTGTCACCCCAGTGGGGCCATTCGACGAGCGCGCGTCAGATTCCATGGGATGCCTACAGGTCCCTAGTATCTGCCTCTATCTGCACGGCTGGCGGGAGAAAAGGCTCAGCGCTATGGAGAAAAGGGTCGGGGAAGTCAAAGGGCCACAAGGAAAGGGAGTAGTGCCGCCAGGGAAGAACTCGTGGAGAAGAGAAATCCTGCCCCAGTTTCACTGTCGGTCCACAGCAGCCTCCTACTTTCCCTCCCCTGGCCTGATTCTGCCCAAGGGCCCCATCTCCAAAGACCAGGGCCACCATCAATGGTTTGCACCGAGAAGAAGATATGATTCCTGGCATTTCCGACTGACACCCAAAATACTCTGAACACAAAGACACCATTATTTGGGTGGTGACATTCTACAGCAGGGCTGTCCAAAGAAGCTTATTACAATGATATAAATGTCCTGTAGCTGCACTGTCCAATATAGCAGCCATTAGCCAGACACAGCTAGTAAGGTCTCGAAACACAGCCAATTCAAGTGAAGAAGTGAATACTTTACCTAATTTCAACAGTCATATAAGGCTACTGGCTATAGTATGGAAGAGTGGGGTCAATATGCAGCATACGGAAGCCAAATACTTGAATGGTCCAACCTTAAAAATGTCAGTAAGCGTTACCTGAGCAATAACATCTTCCACAAAAACACCAATTTATGAGCTTTTAGAAAACAATTAAGTACAGACTATCAAAAAATCAAAAGGACATATTAAACTTTGAGTGTTCGTGTGTGTGTTTTAATCTATGTTCAGCCAACACAGCCAAGATAAGCCTAGGGAGACACAACTAAACAATGTAGCATCCTGGATGGAATCCTGGAACAGGAAAAAGGACGCTAGGAAACACGAAGGAAGCCTGAGTAATGCACGGACCTTAGTTAATAACATGACGTGAACGCCCTTGGTGACCCAGTGGTAAAGACTCTGCCTGCCAGTGCAGGGGACACAGAGCTGAGCCCTGGCCCAGGAAGATGTCATAGGCCGCGGGGCCGCAACTACTGAGCCCGCGCACCACAGCAACTGAAGCCCAGGTGCCTAGAGCCCGTGGTCCGAAACAAAAGAAGCCACTACCAGGAAGGCCTGCTTGCTGCAGCTACAGACGCCCATGTGCAGCAATGAAGCCCAGTGCAGCCATAAAAATGCTTAAAATGGTGGCTCAGTATTGGTTCACTAGTGGTTAACAAATGTACTACACCAATGTAAGACGTTAGTGAGAAACTGGGTGTGAGATATAGGGGATCTTTCTGTGCTCTCTTTGCAAGTTTTTTGGTAAATCTAAAATGTTCTAAAATAAACTTGCTTTAAAAAAAAAAAATCTATGTTAAAAAAAAAACCCCTAGGTTCATAAAGGAAACTCTGCTCAGTATTACATAACAACTTAAATGAGAAAAGAATTTTTAAAAGGATACATGTATAACTGCTGTGCACTTGAAACTACCACAACACTGTTAATCAGCTATGCTGTTCAGTCGCCCAGTCGTGTCCAACCCTCTCCGACCCCGTGACTGCAGCACATCAGGCCTCCCCGTCCCTCACCACCTCCTGAACTTTGCCTGAGTTCATTCACGTCCATTGCATTGGTGATGCCATACAGCCATCTCATCCTCTGACGCCTCTTCTCCTTCTGCCCTTAATTTTTCCCAGCAGTTAACTATATTCCAATACAAAAAAGTAAAACCAAAAAACAAAAAGCCCCAGAAAACTACACTCAGTAAAGATGCCGTAGCAGTTTTGGTTTTATCTTAATGAGCGAGTCCTGTCAAGGGACCCCGGCTAAGAGCACGAGCAGCACTGACACTTCATTCTACCTTTCCTGTACACAGAACACTGAACTCTGGGGCTCCCATTCTTAGATCTGATAAACAACTGAGCACATGTTTAGCTGAGCAAATGTTTAAGTCTATGAAGAGGAATCTTGAAGTTCTTTATTGAGCAATTTTCTTTCAAAGGCTTCATGAAAAGGTATTCAATTTTCCACTTCTTTGACCACAGATTTTTTTAAACTTTAGAAACTAACATCTAGAGAGCAGATTTCAGGTGCATACCATGCTGGACTATAAACTTGCTAAATATAATTCACATTCATATGGTGTTGGATAAAATAAAATGTTTAATCCTTTCCATTTCTGAAGTTACCAAAATACTAGTGTAAAGTTCACGCTATTTTAAATAACTGGAAAGTTCTAGTTTAAAGTAATCCCCCTTAAAAACATTACTCAGCATGTTCTACATACAGCTGTGTAATAGAAACCTATTTCCATAAATATTTCCTTAAAAAGTGGGGTGGTGGTGTCATGGACATAAAATTGAGATTGATGGAAAAAAAAAATTGAGATTGATGGTTACAAAACATGAAGTCATAATTACTTGGAAGCTCTCTGCATGGGCCATGTTGTTATCAATATGTCTACTTTTATAACTGTCAAATACACTGAAAGGCAATTAACCTTTCAAGTTTACGTGTTCTAGGATAACTCCAACAACTCTTTAGAGTTTGACAGTAAGCTCTGTTAATGTTAGAAACAAAGGCCTCAGTACATCAGACATATCTGGATGGACAGAGCAGTTATGAGTGTTTCTAAATTAGCTCAGAAAACTTTTCAATACACCTGTCTTACCAAGTCTGTTTTCATTCAGAACACTGTGCATACCTCTAGCATAGCTCTCAAAACTGAATTATTAAATACATGTATATCTCAAACCCTCTGCACTAAGCACTGCACCCTTAGCCTAGGAAAAACTCAGTTTTTCATGTAATTCACAAGGACACCGGGGTAAGCAGTCTTAATGTACTGTTGACAAGAGACGTATTAATGCCACAGGTGTTAGTTTCTGCAAAAATCCACCAGTCAATAATGTGTTAATTCATCAAAATTCTACAACTATCATGACACATACTCAAGGAAAAAAAAAAACCGACCAGACCTAAGAGACATCCAGAGAACACTCAAACCAACAGCAGAATATACATTCACCTCAAGCATACAGCAGAACATTCTCCAGGACAGACCATATGTGAGGCCATAAAACAAGCCTCAATAAATGTAAAAGAACTTTAATCAGTATGCTCTATAAGCGTAATGGAATTAAAATAGAAATCAGCAGCAAAAGGAATTCTGGGAAATTCACAAATATGTGGAAATTAAACAACACACTCCTAAATAAACAATAGGTCAAAGAAAAAAAACAACAAATTGGAAAATATTTTGAGATTATTGAAAACAAAAACCACTGCACACCCAGATTTATGGGAAGTAACTAAAGCAGCATTTAGAGGGAAATTTAAGGCTATACGTTAAGTATTTATAAGTATTTACATTAAAGGAAAAAGTGTCCCATAGTTCACCCAAATTGAGGTTGCTATTCTTTTATTTATAAAAGTCAACCCCCTCCTAAAGCAGGTAATCAATCATTTTTCATCAGGTTATCAGAGAATATGCAAATTGAGAAGTCTGCTTCTTTTGCAAGACCTTTAATATAATAAGAAAGGAGAAGAGTGAGAGAAAGAACATGCAGAAAGCTTACACTTTTGACACACAATACCAACACACGAATAGCTACATTTGAAAATAATTTCTATAGTCTTTCCGGGGGGAGAAGGCAATGGCACCCCACTCCAGTACTCTTGCCTGGAAAATCCCATGGACAGAGGAGCCTGGTGGGCTGCAGTCCATGGGGTCACGAAGAGTCAGATACGACTGAGCGACTTCACTTTCCCTTTTCCCTTTCATGCACTGGAGAAGGAAATGGCAGCCCACTCCAGTGTTCTTGCCTGGAGAATCCCAGGGACGGCAGAGCCTGGTGGGCTACCGAGAATGGGGTCGCACAGAGTCGGTCACGACTGAAGCGACTTAGCAGCAGCAGCAGTCTTTCAGGGCAACAACTATTCAGGTATGTGCATGTACATCAGCTGCTCCAAGAAGACAGACAGAGGGCACCTGAACAAGAGAAGGACTTTCCGAGTCAAACACTAGTTCTTTCTCAATCAGCAACCTACATTTGTTGTTCAGTGGCTCAGTCATGTCTGACTCTGTGTGACCCCATGGACTGGAGCACGCCAGGTTTCCCTGTCCTGAGTTTGCTCAAACCCATGTCCACTGAGTCAGTGACACCATCATCTTGTCCTCTGTCGTCCCCTTCTCCTCTCCTCCTGCCCTCAATCTTTCCCAGCATCAGGGTCTTTTCCAGTGACTCGGCTCTTTGCAGCAGGTGCCCAAAGTATTGGAGACTTTATTGGTCTCCAGGAAAAGACTTGCAGGGCTACAAGTTTCCACTTCTAGCACTAAGTGAGGCCATTAGCCACAGATTCATTTGGATATCAGATGCAGACAATGTTAGCACAGCTTCTGGGAAAATTAACACCAATTTCGATTCAAGATCTACTCTGACTCAGCTAAAACGTGACTTTGAGAAAGTCTTAATCATTATTATCTTCTGATAGGCTGGCAAAGAAACCTTTCGAGCTACTGCTTTTTTCTACAGAGGTTCAGTACATTTAAACAGAAACTCCCTTCCTTCGAAGTACCTGCTTTCTTTCATTATTACAATTCTGCATATGGCTTCACTGTGCTTCTCATCATACTCAGAAAGTATAGTGAAAGCACCTATGACTATATTCATTAAATGCTTTTTTCTTCCTGAAGGTTACAGAAAAGCAGAACAGTTATTTTCTATGGGAAGAATGCCTGCCTTTTACATCTACTAACAAGTACAACATCCGTTTATTTAACTTCAAAAAGTTATCTGGGTGACAGGAGGGATTATGGCCTAACTTTCCTTTATACTTTTCTATTAAACTACTTTGATAAACATTTAAAAAGAATGAAATACAGACATCTGATTTTTTTCAGTGCACTACAGATAATTAAACCCCACTAATAACTGCAAATCCTTATTTTTTCTCTCAATTTTACTTTTCAAAGCCAAATATTTTTATAGATGTTGATAAATAAAATGTAAACTTGATTAAAGCTCAATATAGACAGCAGACAAGGAAGGAGACATGGATAATTAAACCTCTGAAAAACTACAATTTGGCTGCATTACTAATCTCAGTCCAGTTTGGAGACAGACTGAAATCAAAATTACATAAGTAAGAAAGCACATTACATTAGTTTTGTATCAGGTGCAGGGAAAAGATAAGCAAGATTTAACTAGAAATCTGGGCAGCAATACCAGTTTTAGGGCCAATCTTAGTTTTTCATAAGGAAAAGGGCAGAGCAGGTTTTTAGCTTATTGCTGTATCTCACTCTATGGAGTAGACCTAGATAATGTGGAGATCCTTGCGCGCCTGCACCAAAAGGAACGGAAACAAATTTAGACTATGAAGCTGCACATTGTGATTTCTTTGTCCTTTTAAGAAAGCAAAAGGGACTCTGAAATGTTTGTTGATTACACACTTACATCTGGAAGACTACTGTAGTGTTTTTGTTTTTTTTTATGGCTTTTCTGATTATGAAACTAATATATGCCTATAAACATATCCATTATAGAAAAGCATGCTATAAAAAGCAACAGTTCTCAGTCATCCTAACAATCAGAGAAAACATGACAGTTTTCTTTTTCCTTTGTATTGCAGTACGTGTAAGAGCGTGAGGATGTTTCAATAAATCTCTCTACTTTTTTCTCCAAAGCTCTCAGCAGAGCCTCCTGGCTCTAAAGCTAAACATTTGCAGCATCAACTCAACAAAGCCTGGTTTGTCTGTCTTCTCATCTTTTTCCAAACGTGAGTGAGGATGGATGATCTCCCTCTAAAATCCATTTAGCCAGAGAAGTAAAACTGAATTAAAACTACAATGCTGTATTATGAATACACATCAAATTTCTCAGCTATCAAAATTACATGTTTACTTGACACAGCTATAAAAAAGCAAATTAATCACCTGAAAGAACAGTATGAAATAAAACGTGCTTCAGAAAAACTGTATGCTGCTGCGAGGTGTCTTAGATGCTGAAGAAGGATTCAATCACTTCACAGATCTGGTTTCACAGTCTTATAAAACACTGTCAAACTGTGAAATAATGTTCTATTGTTAAAGGAGGACAGAGAATGAAGCCAACACTAGCTGCACTATTATTGTGTATTCTAAGATTACGGGCCATTCTCATTTAACATGATCTCAAGTAGGTAATCTGTTCAGTCCTTTAGGACAATAGAGCAACAGACATAATCAAAAGCCTCCTCTGAGAGTATGCACTAAATTTTTTAATAGAAACAAGAATCCAGCAATAGGAAAACATCTAAGTCAATTATAGAATATTAACTTTACAAATACATAAAAATACTAAACCATTAAAACTAATTAGTAAAACAAATACGAAAATGATAACATATGTTGTATTTAAGTCTGCTATAATTATAGCACTATAACAATGTTTGTACAATGATAAAGCCTAGAAGAGAGCTGTAATAGAAAAATGCTGGAGTAAGGAGTCTACGTAGGCCTTTGAATTTCCTATTTTTTTCTATTAATATCTGTTAAAGTAATTTTAAATGCTAAGAAAAATGGGAAAACTGATAATACAATGAAAATACATTCTTTTTCCTCTAGCAATCCATTTCAAACCATACACATTCGTCCAGGAAAGTAAAAGACCTATGAAATAATGACATGAAGAAGACACGCAATGATCAATATTCTGGCTGAAAACACACTGCTCTCTTGTTCTCTCTGAAGTTTAGAGTTTCAAGGTCCAAAATACATTTCCTCTCACTTAAAAAAAAATGATGCTTTCTGTAGTTTTCAAAAGCAAAGTATTACAAAAGTCTTTGCCATTTTGCTAAATGTAGATTTTAAAGTTCCGCTGTTAAAGAAAAAACAAATTAGTTAAAAATCAAAGCCATTGTTAGTATGAAAAAAACACTATTTAACCACTAATAATTATTACCTGTTTCAATAAAAACATTAGGACAGAAAATATAAGAGCTACTGCTAGAAATGAGACCAAAGCAGGCTCTAAGCTTTCCTACATGATAAAGAAGGAAACATACCAAGGCATTGTTTATAGCATCCTTAAGATTTCAAAACGCTGAGAATAAAATATACCTCTCCTAGATACTGAGACCATAGAGAACATTCTCCCACAAGTCCTGCCTGGGGACGCCTATAATAACCAAAGACTCCAGGCTCCTCTGTCCATGGGATTCTCCAAGCAAAAATACTGGAGTGGGTAGCCATTTCCTTCTCCAGGGGATCTTCCCAACCTGGGGATCGAACTCACGTCTCCTGCATTGCAAGGGAGATTCTTTACCATCTGAGCCACCACGGAAGCCCTAATGATGAAGGACACCTTACAGAAAATATAATAATGAGTTTTTCCCAAGGCTGTTTCATCTATCATTTCTAATACTAGCCAAAAGCATAATCCCAAAGCTCAACTCAGCGAGGTCCCCAACAGGATGCTGGGCTAAATACCCACCTCTTTGCTTTCCGGTTAACCCTAAGAGACCAGAGACTACTAAGAACAAAGAAACTACTTGTCTTTCACACATCCTCCATCAATATCATGCTTTCAGCTCAGCTCTGGGACAGGGTACACAGCTCCGAGTTTGAGGTAATTTCAGGACAAGCACCTGGCCAGTTATGTGCATCAAGTCATGTGACTTAAGTTACCTGAGCCAGGGGCTGGAAGACACCCTCTTGCCTCTTGCGTGTCTGAGAAACATTAATATAATTAATGGCAGGGAGCACAACTAGCTACTTAATGCAAGTCATTGCCTTAAGCACACTCATGTATGAGGTCTTGAATCCTCACTGTGACTCTAGGAAGACAGATGCCACTGTTCCCATTCTGAGGACGGGAGAACAAAGCCGAGCTTCCCAAGGCCACACGGCGGGACCTGCCAGCGGCAGGGTCAGGGTCTGAAGGGGAGTCAGGCCTGGAGCACGTTAGCGCAGGTGTCTCTCGTTCCACACCCACCAGGAGGTAGGAGAGAGGACGTATCTGCCAAAGAGACCAACATCTTCCTCAAAAAAGGCGTTGCTGTGTTTCAGTTGCTCAGTTGTGTCTATCTTTGCAACTCCAGGGGCTGTAAACCACCAGGCTCCTTGGTCCATGGGATTTTCCAGGCAAGAATACAGGAGTGGCTTGCCACTTCCCCGCCCCAGGGGATCATACGCACATCTTGCACAGAGCAGGCAGGTTCTTTGCCCCCGAGCCACCTGGGAAGCCCACTTTGCAGGCACCAGCTCTTGTGAGGCTTCTTCCCCCAACAGGTAACTGCATGGATTCGAAGATGCCTTTGTTTACATCTTTTAATATCTCTGAAGTGCATCTTAAAAATGATCCAATTTCGTAATTTAACTGCAGAAATTTCTTTTCTAGGTGGTATACAAATTCACTGAAATAAATATCCTTATATCTACAATTTTTAAAAATATGTGTGTGAATTTTCTTAAGACTCAATTCTTAAAAGTAGAATTGCTGGGTCATTTTATGGTCTAACCTGTACCACCAGCCACTGTTCAGAAAAACCAACTGTGTTTGCACAAACCTCTACTGGCAGGAGGCGACAAACCCATATCCTCACACCCTCGCCAAGAGAGGGTGGGCCCGTGTTCATCAGCTTTTCTCACCGGACAGGCGAAATGCCCGTTTCCCCACCTCATTTCCTTTATTATTACCCTCAGCTTACTTGAGGTAGGATGTCTAATATGTCACTAGCACAGACAGCGCCATGAGACGGCTGTCCGTGCCTTGCAGGTGAGCAATTCAGGACTGCCGAGAAGTTTCCATTTCTGGTTTACTCACACCTGATGGTTAACAGGGGCATTAATATACCACAGGGGAAGTACTGTAGCCAGCTGAAGATCAATCCCCAGCTCTGTCACTTACCTGAGCCCATTAGTTAACTTCTGCACCCACGAGATGGCACTAATAATGCCAACCTTTCGATGCCCCAAATCAGAAATCAGGTATAACTTTGAGGCACATATTAAATGCCCCATCAACAGTAGCCATTCAATGATGACTTAACTATAATGGCTCATGGTGGTCAAAACTGAAGACCCCAAAGGAACAGTGCGTTCCTTAGACACTTCTTTCTCCAAACAGCGAAGACTGGTCTTCAGCCAGGTCCCCCACCTGCCTGGGCCCCAGTCCCCTCAAAAAGAGCACCTATTTAGAAACAGTCCATTCAGATGGCAGAGGGCAAAATACGTACAATGAAAGGCAAACTGTTGTAAAGAGAATGCAAACTGTCCTCATTCTTGAGGGTTAAATGCAGCATTTTCAGTTTAGTTAACAAGATTGGTAACAACTGTTATCAATAGGCAAAGAAATACTTCAAAAACTCTATCAATACGCTCATTTTGAAACACTGAAGGAAAAAAACCTACCCTATCTTATTTTTTAGGTATGATGTTCAAACACCTGAAATGAGACTTGTGTACTGAAATTCAGGGCTTAAGAGCTGTTGTGAAAACTGTTAACTAATCAAACCCTAGTTCATGTTCCTGGTTCTCAGGAGTATACTCAACGATATTCTTTTCTCAGTTACACAGGAAATGTATTCAAATGCCCCCACCACCACCCATGACAGGCAGAAATCCCATTATATTTCCTTTAACTCAAAGCACCCCTGTCCTTCACTCCTAGTCTCCAATACCTGTGCAGGCCCATATCTCACAGCCTGATAACTGTGACCCAGGAGGCTGGGACTCCAGGCTCCTCTCCTAGAAATCATTAGATTTACACAGAGGATACTTTTATCATCAGCTAATAACCTTCAGAGGCTTAAGGACAAGATCAAACTCTTTCTGACTTTTCCTTGCTTGGCTCCAATTCTATCTTAGTTTCCATTCTGCCACAGACTATCACCTTATTCTAACATTCCTGCCTCAAACACAACAAGCCCAGTCCCGCTCCCCCTCCCCCTGCTCAACACAAGGACCAGTGCAAGTCACGCCTCCACGCAGCTCTCTCTGACTTGAGCTCTTACCAATCTCTTTCCCTCTAAGTTACACTGGCAGTTAAAGTGTGTGACCCAACTTCAGCATTCTCTCAGATACCAGATCAGCACTAACAGCTGTGACACATTAACCTCCAAGGCCACCATTTCCTCACCTGTAAAATAAGGAAGTCTCTTCCTATTCTGAAGATCCTCTAATTTTACACACTCTTCATAGTTTCACATATTTACCTTATTTCTCTTAGAGTTCCTGAAGGGACAAAGTACATCTATTTTCCCCCCAACTCTCAAGGCCACATACCCCGGAATGTGGCTCATGGAGATGCTATGTAAGCGTGAAACAGGGCCACCAGTGCTGAACGAGTTTTAAAGCTACCAAGACAGAGTTTTAAAGCAGTTTAGGAACCTGGAAAGGAGGTTCGTGCCAGACAAAGATCATGAGATGATCTACTGCTGGTATTCTTCAAGAGTCAAAGGTCTGTCTCTAGAAAATAAGGATCCAGCTCAAGAATGCAATGAGCCCAGGTTTGAGAGCTCAAAACAGTCTCTTAATTCCTAGCTGAAGTAGAGGTACAAAAAAGCCACTAGAAGCAGATGCAACTTCAGATAAGCATTCAGTGTATTCTAGGGCAGAGGATTCAGGGCCCCAGTGGAGAACCCCTGGGGCTATCTCAAGGCTGCCCTTCAATGGGGGTGAAATTTAGGTTCCTTTCAGCCATGCAGGACAGCGGAGCCTGGTGGGCTGCCTTCTATGGGGTCGCACAGAGTTGGACATGACTGAAGTGACTTAGCAGCAGCAGCAGCCGCCACGTAAGGCCTGAAACTGCAGAAGTAAAGCAGTTTCCTCCATTCCCTATGTCCCAGTGCCTTCCCTGGCCCTCCTCAAAAAAAATGTAAGCTTTTTTTAAGAGGAAAATTAACAAAGGCAGATATATTGAAGCCTTACTTAAGGGTTCCAAAAAGCTGTTTTAACTTGTTCTCTTTTCTCAGAGCAGTACAAATCGATACATAGAAATTAAGGAAGTGGTGTGCTGGAGGACAGGCATCAACACACCCACCAAAAGCTAACCAGGAACTCTAGCCAGAGGCAGAGGGCCGAGCCCCTTTCTATTTCATTATCTTCAAATAAAATGTATTCAACGCCCATGTGTATGTGTCCCTCTTATCAACAAAGAGAAAATATATGCTTATTTCAATCGAGGGAATCTGGTCAATGCTTTCCAGCCACTTCTAACCATAATTTGGCTCACAACTAACAACCTAAAGAGTTAGCAAAACAAATCACAGCCTCCCAAATGAAGCCAGTTACTTCTTTAATAATCAAAAGAAAAAAATTATTTTTTAAATAATACCATTTAAGACAAAGCAGTGTCCCTTCTCTTCACTCAGCTGTTTCACAGAATTATGAGACAAAGGGCAACTACTGTATCGTCACTCTTTTTTTTTGGAGTAAAGCCACAAGATTACTAACAAACAGCTAACGGCTACCATTCAAAAGCAATAATGGCATTATGACTTCATATGCCAGTTATCTGCCAAACTGGAAAGAACCAAACATATGTATTTTCTCTTTCCCCAGACACTCTGAAAGTAAATGTGAGCACTCTGATTCATTTCTTCTCCATCATAAAAATTTCATTAAAAATTTACAGTATCATCCTCATTGTGGGATGGGAAAGGATATTACACTTGTTCAAGAAGTCTGAACAAGTGTCACTGTACAGTAAAGAGAGCAAACCAATCAATCCTAAAGGAAATCAACCCTGAATATTCACTAGAAGGACTGATGCAGAAGCTGCAATACTTTGGCCACCTGATGTGAAGAGTTGACTGACTGGAAAAGACCCTGATGCTGGGAAAGACTGAAGGCAAGAGGAGGAGGCAACAGAGGATGATATGGTTAGATGGCATCACCGACTCAATGGACATGAGTTTGCCCAAACTCCAGGAAATGCTGAAGACAAGGAAGGCTGGCGTGCTGCGGTCCATGGGGTCGCAAAGAGTCAGACACAACTTTAGTGACTAAACAAGAAATTTACTGATTTAAGGTGGAGAACTTACAAAACGCTTGTGATCAAGACTAACTTCAGTGGTAGTACCAACAGGGAAAGTTCTCACCTGAGAATTCTCTAAAACAGACCTCAAGCTCACAGTTTTGTTTTGATGTGTTGCTTTAGTGCTAAAGAACTTCCCTGGTGGCTCAGAGGTTAAAGCGTCTGCCTCCAATGCGGGAGACCCGGGTTCGATCCCTGGGTCGGGAAGATCCCCTGGAGAAGGAAATGGCAACCCACTCCAGTATTCTTGCTTGGAGAATCTCATGGACTGAGGAGCCTGATGGGCTGCAGTCCATGGGGTCACAAAGAGTCGGACACGACTGAGTGACCTTACTTTAGTGCTAAATGTGCAGCTGGATAGACGTAAAGAAAAAATATGAACTTCTAGGTGCAAGTTTCAAGTTTCTAGGGTAAGTTTAACAAAAAACTCTAATTTGTATTTAAATAAACAAACAAAACCCCACAGCTTGACCCCCAAAGCATTTTTGTACAAGTGACAAATGTGGCTACTTGTCTTTTTTCTTCCTCTTTGAAGAGCCAACCTTATTATGGTATCAGGAGAAGGTTATCTGCTGAAAATATAACCACCTAAGAAAACATCAATCTCCTCTGTACCTCAGTGATAGAATAATTTAGAGTCTAAGTTTGGTGATTTCTACCTAAAGAAACAGAAACAGACGATGTATAGTAGTTCACTCAGCTGGTTTTGTCAGCTTTCTGACAATTTCGTGCTTACTTTGAGAACACTGTCAAAAAGCTTGGCATCACAAAAACAGCTGAAGAACACTTCTCCTTACAGGGCTCTTCATCGTCTTCTATGAAGCACAGCCTGCATTTCTAGCATGAGGGAAGCCACCGTGCAAGGAGCTTCGGAGCAGGACTCTGCGCCTCCGGTAGCCAGAACGGGACTCTCCTCAGGCCCACAAAACTAAAAAACAAGCCACAAGCCCTCTGATAAAGAATCATACTTCTGTATTCCCACTTTCTTCTTTATAATACGATAATAATTTCATTCAAGAGTAATAAACAACTGGTTGGCAAATTCCAACCATCTGACTGAGGTTCAGTGGAAAAAAGTCAAAACTGGAGACACAGTGAAGACTCAAACATTAAACTTTAGGTTTTTCCCAGGGTTGATGCACTATTCGATAACACCCACCCGTGTAAAAATGAATTACGTATCCAAAAGGGCAAGCTGCTGCCATCACGCTACCCTAATTAACACGTGCCAAGTAGAAGGCGAATCTCACATAAATAGTGGTGCTCAAAATGAGCTGCAAACTGTAAAGAAGCTTATTTTTAAACTGTCAGCAGGTTTCTTTCCGTGCAACTAAGTGTCTTAATACGGAGGTAATTGCTCAAGTTTCTCTCAAGAAAACAAATCTACTGTACAATAGCAGGTTGAACCTTGTTACTTAGAACCCCATTAGCTGTTTCACAAAGAATAGGAATACACTGAGGTTCTTGAGGAAGTTTTCTCATGTACTTCTAACCACCTCTCTAAACGAGGGTAAATTAATTTCTCATCTACTAGAATCACATTCCAGAATGCAAAAATCTTTTGACTATGTAAAATAAGACTGCTGCTGTTAAGTCGCTTCAGCATATCCGACTCTGTGCGACCCCGTAGATGGCTGCCCACCAGGCTTCCCCGTCCCTGGGATTCTCTAGGCAAGAATACTGGAGTGGGTTGCCATTTCCTTCTCCAAAAATAAGACTAATTGAGTGCTTTTCACAAATCCTTCTTAAAAAAAAAAAACAAAAAACTCTACATGAACTATCAATATTAACAAGCAATATGAATACTTAGGCATTCACACAAAGGCAGTTAAGGACCGTACATCACCCCAACCACCTGAAGTCATATTTGATATTCCACCAGGTATCTAGCTTTCCACATCACCCAGGATGGTAAATGTTAAAGTGGGCAATGAAACAAGGACAAGCACAGCTTCTTTGTGTGTTATCGGGGCAAAAGGCGGCAGGTGAGCACACGGAGAGGCCGTCTCACCGCCTGCTGGGCATCAGTACTTACCTTGAGGATGTCCCCCCTTTTGAAGCTCAGCTCGTCGTCTGCGGTGGCTTTGAAGTCATATTTGGCGATGGCTTCCATTCTGAGCGGAGCTCAGGGCTCAGCAGCCTGGAGCAAGGGGGAAGGGAGTCTGCCCTGCTGAAGCGACCCAGCGCTCTGGGCTCAGCCTCGCCTCTCTTCGGGGACTGGCTCCCGCACGCCGGGACACACAATGCCACCCTGAAATCAGGAGAGCGCAGATTGAGAGAAGTGGCCCGATCGAAGGCAGCCCCGCCCTGCCCGTCGGCCTGTCGTCCCAGCCCCCACGCCCCCTGGCTCGGTCGGGCTCAGCCCTCCGCCCTCCCTTCCAGGCAGGAGCCCCGAGCTCCTTCTTCCTCTTTTCAGCCTCAGCCCCCAGGCGACTGACAGGCCTGCCGGCCAATGGCGGCGGCGGCTCGGGCCTTTCCCGATCACACTTCCTCTTCCCTCCCGCTGGGTGTGCTCGGTGTGCAGGAACCGGCTGGAGTCCCGGTGGTCTCCGCCTTTCCTCCCTCGACCCTCTGCTGCTCTCCAGGCACGAAATGCAGTCCACCGGAAGAAAGGCCTGCCTCAGGGATGGCCCCCTACTCTTCTCGGTGATCCAAGCCCCTTCCCTCCTTTCTCCTACCAACCGATCTGGTTTTTTGAAAAAGCTGGGTCCCCTTCTCCACAGTCAAAAGGCAGCAACGTGGGTTTGGTCCCGGGCTGCTTTAACTGTTTTCTGAAACGAAACCTCCGTCTCCCCTGGAAAGTGGGAGCATGACCCTGCGAGCTACTTTTTTATTCTGTTGGCTGCTCTCCACTCGCGATCCGTGATGGGCAAGCTCAGGTGACCAGAGAAAGGAGATGGAGCTCAGAATCTGGTGGGCGGAGACAGACTCCTGCACAGAGCTCCCCTTCCAAGACCCCCAAGACTTCAGGGGCCCCAGTAGCCCTTGAAACAGCCGTCCAAGACTCAGCATTCCAGAAGCAGCCTCGACTCATTCCTAACTAGCCGAAGGAGCACAGTTAAGTCCTGATCTACACTTGAAAGCAATCCCTTTTTCAGAATCTGAGCTGCCAGATATCTTGCCTAGGAAATGGTGCCAAAAGGCCAAACAGAAGCCTCTCACAGTTACCCTGAGAACAGCTGCTTTTCTCGGAGCCAGAGGAGTACTAAACTGATCCAAACAGCATCTTGCAGGCAAAGACGCTGTAATAACCCTTGGGTCATGTACCAGGTGATGGGGAAGGAACCTGGGCAGTACCATCACTGCAGAGGAATGAAGAGTTTGGAGACCTGAATTTGAAACACAACCTTGGCCTTTGCACAACTAAAGGAAAATGAAGCCCCATTCTTGTTTGGCCAGTCACTGTTTTCATACAGGCTAAATAAAAGCAGAAAACAACAATGACCCTGGCAGAATGAGGACAGATTATTTATAGTGACACCCTTTGGTGGATAATTACTATCTAGCAGAGGACTCATTTGAGGGGCACGAGTGATTATCATTCTTTCGTTCTAAAGTTAACAATTGGGGCATTAATCAAGCATAGCTGCAAAAAGACTGAGGCGTAAACCAGCTGGGAATATTAAGATTACAGGGAAATGAGTGTTCCAAGGAGGAAAGACTCACCAGGCAACAAAAGTCCTTCAGTCAAATTCTGAAGGCCAAACATTCCACGGCAGGTAAACTAATAAACTAAACCCATGTTTATTCAGTCAGGCCATACCTAGGATATATTATGCTGTGCTGGCTCTAAGAGAGGAAAGCAAAGAAAGAGTTCCAGCAAATATATGTATAAAAAAATGAACACTAGTCTCAGAGTATTTGTGTGTCCTTAAACACCCTTTACTTACACTCACCATAGTTACTTTTTAATGAAATGAATCCATATATGTAATTTTTAAAGTCAGGGTAAATAAAAGGCTTATTAAAAAGAACAGTTCCCTACCTAACACCCACAAGCAATCACCTTCAATTTTGGTTATAGTTTCTCTTTAAGTTTACTAACAATATTTCTAAATAATATGCTTCTGCTGCTGTTTCTTAGTTTATTCCAGCCATCACCTGTCACCTAAAGACAAGGACTCAGCTGTTTCACCCCTGCCAATTTCACCTTGCCCCATCCCTACGGCTTCCAGGGTGGTTCAGTGGTAAAGAATTTGTGCTGAGCAGGAGACGTGGGTTCCATCCCTAGGTCAGGAGGATCCTCTCGAGTAGGAAATGGCAAACCACTCCAACAGTTCTTGCCTAGAGAATCCCACAGACAGAGAAGCCTGGTGGGCTTCAGTCCTGCTGCTGCTGCTGCTAAATCGCTTCAGTCGTGTCCAACTCTGTGCAACCCCATAGACGGCAGCAAAAACTCAGACACGACTGAGCGAAAACAGGCCATCCCTATTCTCGTTTAAGCAGTTGGCAACCTACTCCAGTATTCTTGCCTGGAGAATCCCATGGACAGAGGAGCCTGGCAAGCTACAGTCCACAGGGTGGCAAAGAGTCAGACATGACTGAGCAACTAACGCTTTTTCATACAATTGTATTAGGAAATATTGTTCACTGGTGATTTAAATAATGTATGATAACCAGTATTCCTTTCTGGTACAATCTTTCAGTTTTCCCGGCATTAATAACTTTCCCTTTTTCTGCCTACTTTCCAAGTGTATACATATTAAAAAAAGTTTTTTTTTTACAGCTTCTCCAAAAAAATCTCTGCTACACGCCTATCAACATTTTCCATACCCTTTTCCTTACCCTGACCTGACCCTTTATTTTCACTGGTCTCCAGGTCTGACTGTTGGAACTAGGTACCAATGATGAGAAGCTGAAGGATAATTATGCAGGTCAAAAAAAATTAAAGAGTTTCATTTTTGAAAAACAGAAATCAGACAGAAACCCAAAGCACTGTGGCTCTAAAGGTACTATGTGTCACGGGGCATAAACTTCGTCATTCAGGATTCCAGACAACTGCAGTGTAATCAAACAGCCAGACCCTAGAAATCAAGACAGTTTTCAACATTTGCTTTCCTGATACTCAACTTTCTACCTTAGGTTTTCTAGAGAAAGCTTAAACAGACTAACACTCATGAAAACTGTGTTTCAAGCAACAATTGCTTTGTAAGATACACTTGAATAGAAATGAAACCAATCAGTAGCTCTGTAGCTGTGCCAGATAAAAATTAGTGTCTCACAGAGGAAACGCGAGGAGGTCAGCTTATTAGGCTAGCCACAGAAAAGAACCCAGGCTAAAGAAATTCAAAAGGGTGTGTTTCACTAAAGACAGAAACAAATTCTATCACGTAAGCCACAGTAATTACTTAAAAAGAAAGAAATCTAAAAGTATACACAATGTATAATGATTTTAAGAGTGTATGTTGCTGTTGATTCCCCAGGAAAATGGACTGGGAGTACATTAACGCCTGATGAGAGTGTGTCTGAACTGTAACCAGCCCACACCCTACAGCCCATCTCAAGCAATGTTAAAACAGCGAATGCAGCTGGAGCTGTTCATTTAAAGTGATGTGCACCGCATCCTAAAAGGCAGTCTCCTAATACAGCGGTAAAGAATTTACCTGCTGATGCAGGAGACTTGGATTCGATCCCTAGGTCCCCTGGAGAAGACAGCAATCCTTCCAGTATTCTTACCTGGGAAAACTCAAGACAGAGGAGCCAGGCAAGCTACAGTCCCTCGGGTTGCAAAAAGTCAGACATGACTGAGCACACACAGGCACACAAACGTATTCGTAGGATTTTATTTTCTCTATGCAACTCTCTCCTTCCAGGCAAGCTACAGTCCCTCGGGTTACAAAAAGTCAGACATGACTGAGCACACACAGGCACACAAACGTATTCGTAGGATTTTATTTTCTCTATGCAACTCTCTCCTTCCCAAAATTCACAGAAAATAAAATATAGGACACTGGACCAACATAGCTTAGTGTTACACGTGCATTGGCAGGCTGACCAGGGTTCAAGTACTGACCCTGATGCATATCAGCCATAATTTTGAACAAGCCTTTTAAACAAGCCTCAGTTTTCTCTTCTGTAAAAAATGGGGATAATATCACCTACTGATTTACTAAGCATTAAATTAGATAATATAGATAATATACATATATGAAGCACTTTGGATAGAGACTGACATTCAGTTCAGTTGCTCAGTCATGTCCAACTCTTTGCAACCCCCCTGTCTATCACCAACTCCCGGAGCTGACATCTCCATAGAGACTGACATTAAGTCACTCAAAAATAAGTTAAAATGGACTCTACTTAAAATGGACATCTACTTAGCAGATGTTTATCTTCATTATTAAAAATGGAAAATTAGGGCCTTCATAGCCATGGCCCAGGTTCAAACCCTGGTCAGGGAACTGCTATCTCCCAAGCTGTATAGCACAGCCAAAACAAACAAAAAACACCCCACCCCAAAAAACCCAGCAAATTAAACAATGAGATTTTTTTCACCTACTAATTGTCAAATTTTTAAAGATTTATCTAGTCTCTGCAATATTATTCTCGGACTCTTTATCCAATGTTTATTAATTTAACATTTTGAAGAATTGCTATATATCTAACAATATTCTTGGAACTGGGTTAAAATCATTAAAACCGTTACAGTCCACACTTTACCAGGGAATTAATTCAATCTTTTTGGAGAGTAATTTTATAGCATCTACTGATAATTTAAGACACCTATCCATCCTTGGACAAGCAATATCACGTTCCAGATTTATTTCATTAAAACAGTGACACAAATACCATGTGCAAAATACATCCATCCCTGATTAATATCCATGAAGCTAAGAAATACCTTTCTATATAAGCACCAAGACATATGCTCAAGTCTTTAAAGAACTGCAGAAAAATTAGTTATTCCATTTCTATATAACAATATATATCAATGTGTTATTTAAAATTTTCAAAGGTTAACAATGATTATCTCTGGAAGTAAGACAGATATTTTTGTGAGACAGAATATTTTTACTTGCTGTACCACATGCCTCAACTGTCCTTTCATTGTTTTTACCATAAGCATGTATTGCTGTTATAGTTAGAAAGAACAAAACCCAAAACCTTACTAATGCTCTGGAGTTAGACCAGGATTCAGTTATCACCTTACCACTTATTAACTGGGTGGGCAACACTGGAGAAATAACTCACGTTCTCTAATTCCTAGTGTTCCTCAGCTGGAAAATGAAGAAAATCACAGCACCTACACCTTATAAAGTCATTTTGCTAATTAAAAAACCTGTAAAGTGCTAAGAAGTATTAACCAGCATCACTGGTCCCTCTTCAATATCGGTCCACATGCTCTCAGTAAATCTAGAGTTCCATCTACACAAAGACTCAGGAGAACGCTCTGGTAGGCAAATTAACAGTCCCATTAAATATAGGTTTCCCTGGTGGCTCAGTGGTAAAGAATCGGCCTGCAACACAGGAGACGCAGGTTCGATCCCTGAGTTGGGAAGATCCCGTGGAGGAGGAAATGGCAACCCACTCCAGTATTCTTGCCTGGGAAATCCCACTGACAGAGGAGCCTGGTAGGCTAAAGTCGATGGTGTCACAAAAAAGTCGGATGCAATTAAGTACATTGACCAGTAAATATAAACTTCAACAGCTCCAAACCCAAGTCCTGAAAGTGAAAGTCACTCAGTCATGTCTGACTCTTTGAGAGCCCATGGACTATAGTCCATGGAATGCTCCAGCCAGAATACTGGAGTGGGTAGCCTTTCCCTTCTCCAGGGGATTGTCCCCCCAACCCAGGAATCAAAAAGGGATCTCCTGCATTACAGGTGGATTCTTTACCAGCTGAACCAGCAGGGAATCCCAAGAATACAGGAGTGGGTAGCCTATCCCTTCTCCAGCGGATCCTCCCAATCCAGGAATCGAACCGGGGCCTCCTGCATTGCAGGCAGATTCTTTACCAGCTGAGCCACCAGGGAAGCCCCAAATCCAAGTACTAACAATGCACAAATATTCCCACATGTAAAACTGATCACATCTATAGTCACTTATTCTGTTAGGCTTTTAATTGTTTACTCTCTACATAAAGTGTAATTTTCAGTTGAATAATTTAAAGTCACATTGCAGTCTCACGAATTTACAGATGCATCCTGTAACAACAATTTTGGCCCTTGGTCCAGTTACATCAAAATCAGCCCATTCAGGGACTGCTTCACTGTGAGGCGCCTTCTGGAGTTCTGCAATGTAGTGTGACCTTAGCCCCAGAACCTAATTTTAAACAAGATTCACAGGTAATGTTTTTTGTTTTGGCCTCGCCACATCACTTGAGATCTTAGTTCCCTCACCAGGGATGGAACCCTCACCCCCCTGCAGCAGTCCAGAGCCTGAACCACTGGACCACAAGGGAAGTCCCACAGGTAACTCTTATGCATGCTAAATTAAAACAAAACAAGGCTGTACTGTAAGGGCTTCTAGACCAGATTTCAAATTTTGTATCTCAGACCATGCACTACCATGTCTTTGCACAGAGTGAAAACATATTCACTTGGCACAACTGGGAAAAAGCCAACTTTGACAAATAGAACCAAAGGCTCTCAGTGGAATTCGAGACTGCCAGAAAGTTCTTCTGATTTAAGCAAGTAACTATTAGTTTCTCTCAGGATGGACAAGATGGGTCTCGACTCCATATTACTTCATTTCTCCAAAATCTACTACTCTAAATAACAACTAGAGCTGTTGCTGTACAACATGCAACATGATAACGGAATTACGCAGAAAAATCTCTAAGTACCACTGACTAGTAGTATTTAAAACCTAGCAGTCTCTCAAATCTGTATACACTGGCTGAGTAAGTAAACTGCCTCAAACATTTCAGTGCCTGCTTTTAGTATCAAAGAAAATTGATTACAAAAATTCACCTTTTTTAATTTTGGGATTCAGAAAATTCTGAACGATGGAAGGAGTAACAGAACAAAGTTATTTCTTTCTGCAAAAAAAAAAAAACCACCAAACCAACAATAACAAAGAAGGCTGATTATAACAGAAACAGGAAAAGACACTTGATCTCAGAAGCCTGGTAAGGAACAAATTAGTACTATTACCACCACCAAGCTTTTAATTAATTCATCAATGGTTTAAGTAAGTTATATTTCCTTAAATGTACCAGGCTATCTTAATTCTACTGTAATACAGGGCTATCGTTGGTTTTCGTTTTGAACATTCATTACCCCTACTGAAAGCCAATGTAAGCCCCAAAGTGACCCAATCTCCTTCACTAACAGAAACATAGGAAGAGAAGCGTGAACAGGCAGAAAACCGTGACCTAAACACGAAGAAAACAAATAAAACACAAAAGCATAAGCAAGCTACACTTAGGGCCTAGTGGCAGTATTGATTACTTATGGTTGAATTCAATCCTTTGAGCCTCCCAGTTCCCAGGGGGGAGAACTTAAGTCTCGCACGGCTCTCTAGCAACCCTTCTGGCTGGCTGCAGGAACACAGTGAACGCTCAAAAGTAAAAGATAAAGCAAGAAAGAGGGCATCTTCCCGGGAGAGACACGGGATCTTTAAATGAGGGAGAACACAAATTATGCCAAAGAGCCGAAACCTCAAAAAACTGTACCAGAGAGGGGACAATAATGAGGAAAGGGAAGTAGATAAGAAAAAAACAGGGGGGAGAGGGCAAGTGACTTGCATTATACGAGTAAGCATTTAGTGTCCGCAGTGGAAAGAGAGAAATAGAGCAAGACAACTGGGTAGCAGGGAAGTGAAAGAGGCACTAGAAAACAAGGAGACTAACGCTAATTTCTCTCACATGTCTTTCTCGCTTTTTCCGAGAATCAACAGTACTCAAAGACAGACTTCGAGGGCACCTGGGCTCCCCTGCAAATTATACTGTTACTGTACCTAAAGCCAACCTAGACTTAACTCCCTAAATAAGCTGTAACTCACAGGGCTTACCATCAGATACACGGAGAGAGCTGCAAAATGAAAAACACCAGGGATTCCCTCCCATCTCTCCTCGAAGCATTCCAGTGAACTGCTGCTTATTTTTCTTGACAAATGTTTTTTCAAAGAGTAGTCCCCCCCACAAAAAAAAACAAAACGCGACAGAAACAAAGCCATTTCGACTGGCTCCAGTAGCAAACGTCCTCGCTCATAGGATTTAATAGGAGTGGTGGGTTTTCTCCCAAAATTCGGCCCCCAAACACCCGGAGACGGTGACGTGGTGGCCGAGCAGGTTGAAGAAGCATCAATTACCACATTCCCAACCGCCGCGAACCCCCCGCCTCCCGGTGCCGAGTCAGTCTGACTCATGGAATGAGCGCCCGGTGCTCTGGGGCTTCTTCTCCCCGGGCCCCTGCGGCGCAAAACCCTCACGGAAAAGGCGTGAAATTCAATTAGGAACCCACCCACCCGGTCCTCCTGCGCCGCGGTCTGGGGCTCTGTCCAGGGTCAGAGGAGGAACGGCGCCCAGGAAGGAAGCGCCCCAAAAGGGGAAACGTGGAGCTCCAAGCCCGGGGGTTCCGCTCTCCCGACCTCCAGGCCCCGCAGCCCCCGGCTGGCCGGGCCCGGGCCAGCCCCCACCCCGGGCCAACTCCCGCTACCGGAGCGGGGAGGAAGGGGCACCGGGGCAGCGGCGCCGCCACCGGCCGCGCTCACCGTGGCGCAGCTGCTCGGCTTCTGGCCCGGCCGGCCCCTCCTCAGCGGTACGAGCGGCTGCCGACCCCGCTGCGGCTCCCAGAGGGCAGCGCCTGTCCCCGCCGCCGTCACCGCCACAGTCCTCCCCGCCGCCGCCGCCGCCGCCCCGCCGTCCGGTCGCTGAAGCAGCACAGCCGCCTAGCTTCCGCTCCTCCTCGGGGTCCCGCGAGAACTTGCGCGCGCGGCCCCGCCCCGTCCCACCCCCGCGAGACTTCCCCCGGCGGAAAAGGCCCAGAGCGCAAGCGCCCCACCCCCGCCAGGCCCCCGCAGGTAGACCGGCGACGGGCCCGGGCGCAGGCGCCGGGCCGCCCCGCAGCAGGTGGCACCGGCCGGGCTCCACCCCCCCGGTCTTTGTAACCCTTTCGGTGCCAGAGCCGGTAAATTAGTGCTCACTCGGAGAAATGATTCTCCTCCACGTCCTGATCGCTTCCTTTCCCCTTCCACCAAACCGAGGCAGTTTGGCTGGGGTTGGGGGGCGGGGTGGGGGGAGGTGAGGAGGAAGCAATCTCCAGCGTGAAGCACTCCAAAGAGAGAACCAGGTCTTGAAACATTTGAGAATTTGGTCCAAACAAATTCTCCAGTATGCTTGAGCTTCGCTGGTGGCTCAGCTGGTAAAGACTCCGCCCGCAATGCGGGAGACAAGGGTTCGATCCCTGGGTTGGGATCGAAGGGAAAAAGCTTCTCCTCCTCCTGGAGAAGGGAAAAAGCTACTCACTCCAGTATTCTGGCCTGGAGAACTCCATGGACTGCCTAGTCCATGGGGTCACAAAGACTGGGACACGACTGAGCGACTTTCACTTCACATCAAACTCTGCAGTATGAGATGAATTAACCTATCCGTTCATCCGTGGAATCAAGTGCTTATTACATGCTAAGCACTGAAACTATAGAAAGTACAACAATGAACAGAAATCCTCGCCCTCAAGGAATTCAGGGTCTAGAGGCGGGAAGGAAAAAGAAACAGGAACAGATAATACCACAAATACTGTTAGAATTATTTGGAGTAACGCTGAGGAAGCTAAAAACACATGGGAGAGAGGGGTTGCTACCTTGCCCATCTCAGAAAAGCCTTCCCAGAGAAGGTGATGACTGAGCCGAGTCTTGCAGGATGTGTAGGAGTTTGCCAGAAAGCCAGGGTAAGGGCATTCCAGGCAAAGGGACCAGCATGCACGTACAAAGGAACGGAGGCGTGAGAGTCGTGTTCCCTGCAATGCTAAGGAGTTCAATTCATAACTGGGGAGTGGCAGAAGATCAGGCTTGAAGGAATAACTCTTATATTTCAGTTCCAAAAGCTCCTTGCAGTTAAAGGAGAGAACAGAGCATCCAATGGTAACGTGCTTCCTGGAAGCCAAAAAAATGGCTAGAGGTGAGAATAACCAAAAGTCTGATCCTATAGAAAAAACAAGCCCACTGAAATGACGAGAATAAATTGTTCTTTCACTCAGTATTTGTTGAGCATCAGCTGCATGCCAGGCACTATGCAGAGTGATAGATGAACCTGACAAAGCCTCTGCTTTCAGCAATTTGTCTTCTAGAAGAGAGTTGCCTAGTCTGCAAGGCACAATAGTTGGTCCTGAGGGCCACTGAACTGCATACAGGACTGCAGAGGAGAGAGCCAGTTACTCGATACTCTGACTAATCTAGAGCCAGACATCTTGGAATGTGAAGTCAAGTGGGCCTTAGAAAGCATCACTACGAACAAAGCTAGTGGAGGTGGTGGAATTCCAGTTGAGCTGTTTCAAATCCTGAAAGATGATGCTGTGAAAGTGTTGCACTCAATTTGCCAGCAAATTTGGACTGGCCACAGGACTGGAAAAGGTCAGTTTTCATCCCAATTCCAAAGAAAGGCAATGCCAAAGAATGCTCAAACTACCGCACAATTGCACTCATCTCACATGCTAGTAAAGTAATGCTCAAAATTCTCCAAGCCAGACTTCAGCAATACGTGAACCGTGAACTCCCTGATGTTCAAGCTGGTTTTAGAAAAGGCAGAGGAACCAGAGATCAAATTGCTAACATCCGCTGGATCATGGAAAAAGCAAGAGAGTTCCAGAAAAACATCTATTTCTGCTTTATTGACTATGCCAAAGCCTTTGACTGTGTGGATCACAGTAAACTGTGGAAAATTCTGAAAGAGATGGGAATACCAGACCACCTGACCTGCCTCTTGAGAAATCTGTATGCAGGTCAGGAAGCAACAGTTAGAACTGGACATGGAACAACAGACTGGTTCCAAATAGGAAAAGGAGTANACATCTATTTCTGCTTTATTGACTATGCCAAAGCCTTTGACTGTGTGGATCACAATAAACTGTGGAAAATTCTGAAAGAGATGGGAATACCAGACCACCTGACCTGCCTCTTGAGAAATCTGTATGCAGGTCAGGAAGCAACAGTTAGAACTGGACATGGAACAACAGACTGGTTCCAAATAGGAAAAGGAGTACATCAAGGCTGTATACTGTCACCCTGCTTATTTAACTTCTATGCAGAGTACATCATGAGAAACTGATGTACTGGAAGAAACACAAGCTGGAATCAAGATTGTTGGGAGAAATATTAATAACCTCAGATATGCAGATGACACCACCCTTATGGCAGAAAGTGAAGAGGAGCTAAAAAGCCTCTTGATGAAAGTGAAAGAGGAGAGTGAAAAGGTTGGCTTAAAGCTCAACATTCAGAAAACCAAGATCATGGCATCCGTTCCCATCACTTCATGGGAAATAGATGGGGAAACAGTGGAAACAGTATCAGACTTTATTTTGGGGGGCTCCAAAATCACTGCAGATGGTGATTGCAACCATGAAATTAAAAGACGCTTACTCCTTGGAAGAAAAGTTATGATCAACCTAGATAGCATATTGAAAAGCAGAGACATTACTTTACCGGCTAAGGTCCGTCTAGTCAAGGCTGTGGTTTTTCCTGTGGTCATGTATGGATGTGAGAGTTGGACTGTGAAGGCTGAGCGCCGAAGAATTGATGCTTTTGAACTGTGGTGTTGGAGAAGACTCTTGAGAGTCCCTTGGACTGCAAGGAGATCCAACCAGTCCATTCTGAAGGAGATCGGCCCTGGGATTTCTTTGGAAGGAATGATGCTAAAGCTGAAACTCCAGTACTTTGGCCACCTCATGCGAAGAGTTGACTCATTGGAGAATACTCTGATGCTGGGGGAGAATGGGGGCAGGAGGAGAAGGGGACGACAGAGGATGAGATGGCTGGATGGCATCACTGACTCGATGGAGGTGAGTCTGAGTGAACTCCGGGAGATGGTGATGGACAGGGAGGCCTGGCATGCTGCTATTCATGGGGTCACAAAGAGTCGGACGCAACTGAGCGACTGAACTGCACTGAATCAGAAGCAAGGCCAAGATGCATAGTTTAGGCTTCACTGACAAGTAACAACCTCTGAAGGTTTTTAAGCGGAGATGTCTGACACGAAAACAGCAAGAGGTATCTATTTACTACCTGACTTGTACTAAAGTCATAGTGTTTCTACTGTGTATAATATCCTCATTTCACAAACTGGGAATTTGAGGCTTAAAGAGGTGAGAAACTCACTCAAGGAATCCCAAATATAGTAGATCTGAGATTGGAACCTAGACCTGTCTTGTTGTAAAACCCATATTTCCCTCCCACTTGGAAACTATTCTAGCATGGTGTCAGGGAAAAAACAAACAAACAACAACAAAAAAAAAAAAAACAGAAATTAAATGGAAGGACTTAGTTGCTGAGCAGAGAGGAGGAGGAAGTGAGGGAAGAGTTGCTGTTCTTTGTTTTGAGTGGGCAGAGAAATTTGCCAGTTAGAGGAGGAGCTGACTGGGCAGGAGATGGGGGTCATGGGGCTGACTTGGGGGGTTGGGCATGTACTGGGAAGGAGCAGGTAGAAAAATACTGATACCCTACCTGGGAAGGGCAGAGTTCCTCATTCTAAGAAATATGCAGGTAGCAATAACAAGTACATTGTCCAAAAGCTCCATGCATTCATTCTTGCTGCCTACAACATTAGCTGAGCCTCTACTCTGGAGATAGCAAGATAATCTGTCACAGAGCTCACAGTCTGAAGGCGAAGACACACCGCTGAGAATATAACACTCAGGATGGACAGCTTTGGGACATAGAGAGGGGACCTGATCTAGTCCAGGACCAGGGAAGACTGAGGCCAGAGGTTTCAACTCAGACTCTGGTTAGCCTGAGAGGAAAAGATTGCTCCAGGAGAGGGCACAGCATGTGCAAAGCCCAGACATTAAGAAAGAACTCCAGGAAGCCATTTACACTTGGGATGAAGAAGAATGTGGCTCATGGTTGAAGCATCTGGAGAGGAGAATACCAAGACTTTCCAGCACTGCTAAACTCTAGGGACTGGAGGGACTTCCCTGGTGGTCCAATGGTTAGAACTCCGAGCTTCCACTGCAGGGGGCACAGGTTCAATCCCTGGTCAGGGAACTAAGATCCCACCTGCCGCTTGATTCTACGGGATACTGAAGCATTGGGTGCACGTTGGCCATCTCTTCATCTTCAAAATACATTCTCACTCTAGCTGCAAAGTGAAAAACCCAGTGAGACCCAGTGAAAAACTTAGTGGAACTAAGTTGTTCATCATCTACAAGACAGTGTCCTAAGACCTGTGCAAGACCCTCATGGATCTGGTCCCTGCCTGCCAGCCTTACTCTCTCAGTCTCCAGCCAACATACACTCTACCAATATTAAACCACTGTGGTTTCCGGAAGATGCCATGATGTTTTGAGTGTCTGTATCTTTGCATTTGCAGTTTCCTCTGCTCAGTTGGTCTTCTCCCCTTTCTTCAGGCCCCCAAGTCAGTTTTAGGGTTTCTTCCTCAAAAATACCACTGGATCACCAATCTTACTGGAGCATAATGGTCTGTTCACTTCTTTGCCCTCCCCATCCACCACCAAAGGCTCTACAAGCTCCCAAATAGGACCACACCTTCTTCTCACATTTGTATTCCCAGTCTGCAGCACAGTGCATGGAATGAATTAATGGGTGGATGGAGGGATGGATGAATAAATAGCAGAGGTTGAGTGGAGATAAACATGTGGCTGCCTTTCTGGGCAATGTAATATTTGAAGTTCAGGAAGTGGGTGAGATCTCAGAAGAGACTAGATAACTTAGCAGAACAGAACAACTATATATATATATATATATATATATATATATATATATATATATGACTTCTT